>CATIUR010000001.1:305504749-306104749 GCA_949592205.1 Helichrysum umbraculigerum | reverse complement strand
CAGTGCTCGACTGACTGTGTGGGTGGAATGGTAGTGGTAGGTGGTATGTGGGTAGTGTATGGTGGTATGGTAGTAGGTGGTGGAATAGTAGTAGATGGTGGAATGGTAGTGGATGGTGGAACTGGTGGTAGTGGCACACACTCGTACAGGAACGGCTCGGGAGCTGGAATACCTAAAGCCCTAGCTATAAGTGCCTGATGCGCGTTGTTGGCAGCCAACGCGTGCAACATGAAGTACTGGGTCAAGGGAGTGACTGGATCTGTATGTCGTATCTGAGCTCGGGGACCTGATGTCCCAACCCCAGCATCCCTGACTGGTGTCCTGGTACTCCTAGGCACAGCCGGTACTCTATCCACTCTATCAACAACCGGAGTCTCAACATCCTCCTCTCTGACCCTCTTCCTGGTCATGAAACATCCATGGATAAGCTCATCAGTGTCCTTCCAGTAACACTGTCTCTCAGAACCATCAGTGATCAAATGGATCTGCTTGCAGTAGTCCAAGTCACATGGTAATGAAGTGGAAGACACCCTATACTCGGCCTCGTGACTCTTTTTCAAGAGTCGCATCCCTCTCAATAATCTGGTGATGAAAGCTCCCATAAAAACATGCTTCGTCAGGTCCAAGTTCTTCTCCTTCGCCATCCTCTCAGCAATAATGCAGGCCACATTAATATTCTGGCGGCTCATGATAGCATCAATGATATACAGCTCATCCCCATTTATCAGCCCGGTCTCCTTCTTTCCCATAATAGATGTAACAATCAGCTTGTGTAGGAGACGTAGCTGAGGTAGAATCAAAGCTGAGGACTTGGCACCACAAGTATAATGTGTGCCCGTCAGCTCACTCCAAATGACTCTATGGCTCCTCTCGGGATGATGAGGAATCGTCTGATGACTATGTAAGAACCAATCTGAGCTAATCTGATCCGCTGAATACAATCCCAAATGTCTAGCTAAGCCCGAAATAGAAACACTCTGGCTCTTCCCTCGGTATCTAAATGATATCTTCTTGTCATCTCCAATCCCTAACTCTGGGTTAAGCTCAAATGTCATCAGAAACTCAGTGACAACCTCGGGGTATATGGGCTCACGAATGCTAAAAAGCTGGATCCACGAGTCGAACTTAAGTCCCTGAACCTCATATCCTATCAAATTCCTCAACCTTTCCTCGATTCCAAGTTTCCCCATGTCTTCCCAAACTATGTACCGATTACTTCCAAATGCCCTCTTTAGCCATTTCCGAATCAAAGTCTTTTCTTGTGTAGTCTTGGCCAAATAAGCTAGAGTAGGTGGAATCGGGTCCATCTGTTTAAGAAAAACAAGGAAACAAATCATATAACAATAATTTGACAATATAATGTTTATTTCAAATTTTTAGAAAAAAATTGAAATGTAGGCTTTAGATTTCGTAATTATCCCATTATTATTTTTATGAATTCCCTAAAAACCGCAATCATCAATCCGCAATTTATCCAAATAAACAAAACCGTAACTTTTCTATTTTTCCAAGATTACTTAAAGATGAATATTTCTAAACATTCTAAGTAATCAAATAATCAAGCAAGCATCATGATCATAAATCATATAATTACCTTACTATGATTAAAATAAGCAAGCAAAGCGATTTTATTTATCATCCATCATTTTGGTTAAGCATAAGACTTTAATTAGAGGATGATTAATTCGAAATCTCAGTAACTTTATTAATTAAAGTAGTTCTATTTCAAATATATTTAATTGCATTTTCATGAAGCAAATAATACAAAGTTTAAAATAAATACCATTTAAAAGATAATGATTTTAATTAAAGTAATGGTTTTTAAATAATTTTGCATAAAAAGCCTTACTTTAATTCATAAGCATGCAATTAAATTAATCCTCTAATCCTTAACAATCAATTACTCATGTAAACTAATCATTTTAAGCGCAAATTAATCACTGAAAAGTCAATCATAAGCAAATAATCATTCAAGAAGGTCAAAATTGCTAAAACCCTAACAAAAAGTCAACATTCAAAATCAAAACATCAAATCTAGCCATGGAAACCTTGAATCACTTTCGCAAACATGTTAACAATCAAGCATATAGCATTTTGCAAGCAAAAAGCATGGAACTTGATGATCAAAACTCAAGATCTAAGCATAAACCCTAACTTTTATAAAAGTATTCAAAATCATGATTTTAGGTTAGAATCATACCTCAACCTTGATGTAAAGATGTTCTAGATGCAAAAGAGATGAAGATATGGAAGATTTGAAGCTTGATTTGAAGAAAAATGATGGAAAAATGGAGAAATGGAGATGGTGATGGTGGTGACGGTTTTGGAAGAGAAAGGAGGAAGAAGAAGTTGCTTTTTACTTTTTGTAAAAGTGGTGGAAGCTTCCTTTGCTTTATGTATTTTTAAATTGCATTTTTAAAATGCAATTTCAACTTAAATGCGAACGAAACGAAACGTATACTTGGGTTTTTAAAGTTGAAACATTTTTTTATGAAAATCAACCAAGATACGCACGAAACTTTCGTATTTAAATTCGTATATTAAAAACGTAACATTAATTCGCGAGCGAAAACATTTTCATTTTTAAATACGTTTTATTAAATCTTTTTGTGTTCTTTAAAATTCAAAAACAATCCAAATAAAATTTTCCAAAATTCAAATTTAAAACTTTGTCAAATTTCTGAAACGTTTGGACTGTTCGCGAAAATTCGTTTAAAAACTTACGGGTTTAAACTTTAAAGAACGTTTTTCTTTGTTTTTATAAAAGTAAATTAAAAGAAAATCTAATTAAAATTATTTTTGTCCTAATTAACGAAATATTCAAATTTATTTACATTAGACCATCACCATTTATCTGTTAGTGCTTGTGACGGCACTTTCAGATAATCCTGAAGCATGCGAGAAAGTGTGGCGAAGAACGAACGTACCTTGAAGCGCTTTAACGATACTATGAATTAGGTCAGCGGGATTTATATAATAACGCTCAAATTCTCGTAAGAATTCTTTTTCTTCTTGACCTAATGCTAGTAACGCATCAATGAATTGGTCAAATGCTCGTCTTACCTTCCTCGGATTCGAAATACCATCCCTGAATCCTGTGTCTATAAAGCATAGATCAAAGATGTAACATCCTCAAATTGGGCCTAGGAGTAATAGGTATTCCTGTAAATTTAAATACGATTTAAATTTGTTATATGTGTTTGATTGTAAATTTAATAGGTCAATAAGCCTCAGGAAATATTGTGGCTAGTGAAATATTGATTGTTTTAAATTTATTTAGTTGACGGTAAAATAAAATTGTATTTCCCCGCAAATGGTTTTTAAGTTCCAGATAATAATAAATACGGGGAATGAAAACTAACACTAATATGGTATATTATGTGGATGGGTCGGTTTTTATTTCCTCCACACATACATACATACATACGTATACACACACACACACACATTTAACACAATCAATCCACAAAATCTTGAAGAAATCATCAAATTGGAGTTTCTAAACACGAATTCAAGCTTCCTTAATCATCACAAACAAGGTATGATCATGTGTTCTTGATTTTATAAACCCTAGAAATTGGGGGTTTTGATGTTCTTGAGCAAAATCCGAATTTAGGGTTTTTAAAGTGTAAATTGATGTTAGTTAAGCTTCAATAACATGTAATAATCATTCTAGCATCATCATAATCATGTTATATGTGTTAATTTCATGTTTGATATAATCCTAGAAATTGGGGTTTTGGATATTTGTTTAATTGGTAGGATTAATCTTGAAATAAACCTTGTAGTCATGTTAGAAGGGTTAGTTAGTGCTTAACTTGTGATTATAACCTAAGCCTAACTTGGAAATTAAGAATTTGATTAAGTGTTCATAATGTGTTCTTGGAGAAAAATGGATGATTGTGATGAACTTGATATTAGTAGTGGTTAGGAATGCTTAATTATTAATCAAAGAGTAAAGTTAGCATTCATGGGAATAAGAATTCATAAAACCTAGCCTTGAGGTTTTGATGAATTTGTGATAATTTAGATTAATGACCTTTTAATGATTTAATCATGCTACTTAGTGATAAGTAAATGGATTAAAGAGATGTTGTGATCATAATGATCATGAATTGAGAAGTGACTGTGAATTTATAAGGATAATGCGATTATTCGTAAGCTTGAAATGATTAATGAAAGGTTGATGATCATAAGTAATTAACTATGAAGTGGTAGTTACTAAATGTGTGACATATTGATAATGAGTTTGAAACAAAGGCCTATAATGATTAGAGTAATAACTCACTGAAATTGAGTTTATGAATCAAGTTGTACTACTTTAACATGAGTTGATTGTTATGGACAAGTTACTAACTTGTTATTTAATTGAATTCTCAGATATGGAGAAGACTCAGTGACATTAGACTACTGAGTGGACGACTATGATTGTCGGTGATTGGATCTTGGACTTTCAGTCTAAGTTAGTTGTAACAACATGGTTACAACGGGTAAACTTGGTTTATTGCAATGATTGCTTTAATATTATATTGGCATGTTGGCTAAACCTTAATTGATTATTGGCGTCCATTGTGCTATGATAGTTGTGGACTATTTGATTTGGTGAGGGTCAACTAATGTGTTGGGTTTGGATACTATTACTAGGACTTCGCAAGTGCCTTGTACATGTGTTGGACACTGAAATTGCGTCGTGTGTAGTAATAGTACCAAACTATCGGTTTAACCTCTGATTTGGCCGTCAGTTGGTTTTAAGTGTTACTTGGGGAACCATCCGCGGCATGAGGGTACCTCAAGGACCACCGATCCTTCTATGTTGCTTGTGCATTGCTTGGTTATAGGCATGTGTTAAGCTGAGTTAGATTGATAGCTTGGGATCTATTCACTTAGCTTCGTGCTAACCCCTCATTATTTCTTGCAGGTTTACTTCTGTATGTGGGTGGGCAAGAAGTACATATGGAATGGAATGTTTGACAGGCTCACTCTGAAATGGATAATACGTTAATGATTTAACAACACATTGGCATTTCTATAACACCTAAACTTAATGTGTGTAATGATTAGAATAATCTAGTTTTAAAGGTTTGTATATAAGTGGATTGCTATTTGAAATGTATGTATGCAATCCACTGGTTTCTATTAATCATGCGCTTCCGATATGTTTAAAAAAAAAATGTCCTTGTATTTAGCGGGTGTTATAAATTGGTATCAGAGCATAGGTTTGGGTGAATTGGACATTGGTTATGTTCAATCCCAAATCTATATGATGTGTCAAGTCAAACATTCCAGGGATGGGGTTTAGTAATTGTATGGAAATGTGGTTATTGAATATGTACTAACCTATAACAATATGCAATAGTTTTGTT
Organism: Helichrysum umbraculigerum; assembly: GCA_949592205.1. Lineage (NCBI taxonomy): Eukaryota > Viridiplantae > Streptophyta > Magnoliopsida > Asterales > Asteraceae > Helichrysum > Helichrysum umbraculigerum. Next base: position 306,099,386 of record CATIUR010000001.1, on the reverse strand, counting down.
TTGGATGCAGAGACGGAGGAACATGAGGAACTGTCTGGTTTTCTCAATGATTCCTCAATACTCGTGGGCCTAGATGTGCCAGGTAATTTCTGATAAGCTTGATGAATTTTAATAAGCTTTGACTGTTTGCTTTACTATGATATGATTGTTAGTAAAGTAAATTGAATTATTGGTGAATATCGCTTGTTAATAAATTGATAAATGCAAGGTGATTATAGATCCTTGCTAGGGAATTATTTGACAAATGATAAACTAAATTGATGTGACTTGATATGATGAAATTAATGGGATGTTGGTATTCTCCATTAATAGGTTTCGAGTCGTGTTGTTATGTGAATTATAAAGAGTCTAGTTATTGGAATATGTGTATTGACTTGGAAAAGTCAAAGTTGAATGTGGTCGTGTCAAACTGGATAATAACTATGTTACAAAGTGATGAATGTGACTAGATGTTTATGTGTTTAGCATTTATCATAATTGGGTTGAATAATGATCTTTGTATTGAAAGTGTTAAGTTAGAAAATCAAAGTGGTCAACGAGTCCAAATGTGTGTTGACAAGTTGTGAAAAGTTAAAGTGATTATGAAATTGGAAAATTTGTTGAAATTGATTTAAAAATGATGATTTTAATGTGGATTGGTGTTTTAGAGTTATAGCATAATACCAATATTGAAAATGGTTTTGTTTGACTTGGAATAGTCAACAAAGTGTGAATTGATTGTTTGTATAGTGGTTATATGGGTTGAAACCCAAATGGGTTGTTAAAGTACCCAAATGGGTCGGTTATTGGTCAAATGGTTAATATGCATGTGGGTTCGAAAATAATGAATGTTAAAGTGACTTTAAGTCATAAGTATAGTAACAAAGTGCGTGAAAGTGTTTTGGATAGTCAATGTGGTTGATTGGTAAAATTTGCCCATTTGGACCCCTAAACGGGTCAATGAGTTAAAACATGATAGGACAAGTATATGAGGGTATTGAAAGTGCCCACACGTCACAAATATATGTAGAAACATGTTGGCAAAGGGTGGAACCCTGAAAGTATGCCGTTTGGAATATAGCGTGTCAACCAAAATGGTCCAAAATGGCCTAAAATTGGTTATATGTCCGTTTTCTCATAAAACGTGTAATTTGAAAAAGTGGAAAAATGGAAAGTTGCATTTTGATTATATGAGGGTGCCTGTGAAATTTAAGAGTCTAACTCTTTACGGTTTAGGAGATATGCGCGTTTGAGTTTCGTATTTTTGCACTAAAATTGCAGACTTGTTACAGCAGGTTGAATCCGGATGGATTCCCTTGAATCCGGACGGATTCCCATGAATCCGGACGGATTCCTTGACCGGATTCCTTAAAAATGGTTCTGTCCCAAAACTTGGCCTTGAATACGGCGGATTCCCCGGAATCCGGGCGTATTCCCTTCAATCCGGGCGGATTCCCCAGAATCCGGCGGATTCCCCTCTTATTGAGACATTTCTTGTGTTATGTGTTATATTAAGTGAGTTTAATATGAAAGTTCGTAAAATTTCGACGTTCGTCGTAACGTTCGACGAAGAATTTCCGTTAGAAAATTTCGGTGTCCGATTAAGACGAAATTTACATGTCAACTCAAAAACGGGCCAACGGTCAAAGCTCATTGCTTTGCTATGAGCCCTGTCAGTTTTTGGCACTTCGGGGTCGTTTGGGGCCCGAAAATCGCGTTTTAGTGTTTTTCGGACATTATTTCGGACTTTTAGCTTATGATTTGTATTGGGCTTTTGTTTCTTTGAGCCCAGAGATCATTCCTGTGACTATATGCAATATTAAAAGTTGTTTTAAGAGGTCTATATGGTTATTTGTGTAGGAGTTGTTTGTAGGCAGTTTATTTAACTGCATAGCATACTAGTAAGGGTATTGTTGATTGTTGCTTGTTAGGGTAAATAGATATTGATTATGTGAATCATGTTATATGAATAATTTGAAATACAATGAAGTATTTGAATCATGAAAATATGAGAGATGTTTGAAATAAGTGTTTTAAGAGTTGAGAAAATAATTATATGAACTTACTCTTGTTTGATAACTGAACATGGAAAGTTTATTGTTAATCAATTTAGGAATTATATATTGATGAATATAGGCGGAATATGACATGACATTTTAATAAGGCACTTAGTGCTAAATGTTATATATAGTATTATATGTAATAACTAAGGTATTAAGTGATTGATATTGAATCCAGTGATAAAGGTGTTAAATTGACTTAGTTATGTTAAACTCTACACCTGTGTTAATGTAATAATAAGAACTTTATTGAACAATTGGATTATTATGCCTACCTAATTATGTGAGTAGTTTCACATTCAAGTGATAAATGAAAATAGTAACAAGTTAATACTGGGTCATAAAGCTATTACAAAGTGTTACTATATGTGTAATAATTGTTGATTTCAACATTGTGTTATATGAGAGAGTAAAAGTTAATCACTTTAGAGATTAATGGTATGAAGTGGCCTGAGAATGAAGTGTGACTGACATAATATGACGACGTCTGGCCAACGTATTTATATTATGCCATTTCACATGGAGTTGTTGAGGCTATTGAGTACCCAATGAAGCTAAATGATTTTAAAATAACGGATGACATATGTTGACCTGCGGTTATGAAATAGGTATTGACTGACTAATATATGGTGGTAGTAAGCTGCTCAACTAGTGTTAATTTGGAGACGTTGTAAAAAGAAGAATTTGAACGGGTTATAATACTTGTTAAAAATGAGCATGTAATTATTTGTTGCAATGTTTGAGGCTTAGTGAAGATTAGCATAGCCGGATAGCCTAGTATTAGAAAATTATGTGAAACTATGTCCTTGGGAAAAAGTAAAATAGTCAGGAAAATAAGAGTTTTACTTGTTGGATTGATAATATTATTATAATTACGTGCGAATTACATATAATCTTTCGGATTTCTGCATATCTAATGACTAGATAAGGTAGTAAATTGTAATTTAAAAAAGTTATGTGATAAGAAAAGTTAATTAGAGGTCGATTAAATTTGATTAAATACGTGATTAGTGTTACATGATTCCGAGGTATTTTAATAAAAATGGGTTTCATGTACCTCAGTGATATGTGGATATTAGCGTGGATGCTAATTATAATTGAAAATTGAATTTCATTGATGATATGTGTATTGTGGTTTCCATAACCACTGTTTTCGTTATTGAAAAAGATAGAATTCATATACCGATTTTAAAGATCTAGCATGTCGCTAGATTCTGGTTTGGTTCTGAGAGTATATTACTTTACTTAGTTAAGTGATTTACTTATGTTAAGTGATAACTTGTTTTAAAATGTTCATTGTGTATATGAAGATAAGATTAGGTACATTATATGTGCTGAAATGAGAAATTGAAGCAAGTACATTGGATATGTGCATGTGTAATTAGGTTAAAACATATATCTTAAAATGGATTAAATGTATACATATTTTGTGTATCTGTGATTAGTGATTAAGATACGCATAGAGATGATATGCATAAGTAATTTAAATTGTACATATACCTTATGTGCAATTTGTTATATATAATTATGTAGTTAGGGAATTGGAAATAAAGTGTGAACCAAACTTCACACGAGGTAGGATGTGATTAAATTCCCTAGACTAATTAAGGATGATTAGATTTCGAGGACGAAATCTCTTTAAGGGGGAGAGATTTGTAACATCCTCAAATTGGGCCTAGGAGTAATAGGTATTCCTGTAAATTTAAATACGATTTAAATTTGTTATATGTGTTTGATTGTAAATTTAATAGGTCAATAAGCCTCAGGAAATATTGTGGCTAGTGAAATATTGATTGTTTTAAATTTATTTAGTTGACGGTAAAATAAAATTGTATTTCCCCGCAAATGGTTTTTAAGTTCCAGACAATAATAAATACGGGGAATGAAAACTAACACTAATATGGTATATTATGTGGATGGGTCGGTTTTTATTTCCTCCACACATACATACATACGTACGTATACACACACACACATTTAACACAATCAATCCACAAAATCTTGAAGAAATCATCAAATTGGAGTTTCTAAACACGAATTCAAGCTTCCTTAATCATCACAAACAAGGTATGATCATGTGTTCTTGATTTTATAAACCCTAGAAATTGGGGGTTTTGATGTTCTTGAGCAAAATCCGAATTTAGGGTTTTTAAAGTGTAAATTGATGTTAGTTAAGCTTCAATAACATGTAATAATCATTCTAGCATCATCATAATCATGTTATATGTGTTAATTTCATGTTTGATATAATCCTAGAAATTGGGGTTTTGGATATTTGTTTAATTGGTAGGATTAATCTTGAAATAAACCTTGTAGTCATGTTAGAAGGGTTAATTAGTGCTTAATTTGTGATTATAACCTAAGCCTAACTTGGAAATTAAGAATTTGATTAAGTGTTCATAATGTGTTCTTGGAGAAAAATGGATGATTGTGATGAACTTGATATTAGTAGTGGTTAGGAATGCTTAATTATTAATCAAAGAGTAAAGTTGGCATTCATGGGAATAAGAATTCATAAAACCTAGCCTTGAGGTTTTGATGAATTTGTGATAATTTAGATTAATGACCTTGTAATGATTTAATCATGCTACTTAGTGATAAGTAAATGGATTAAAGAGATGTTGTGATCATAATGATCATGAATTGAGAAGTGACTGTGAATTTATAAGGATAATGCGATTATTCGTAAGCTTGAAATGATTAATGAAAGGTTGATGATCATAAGTAATTAACTATGAAGTGGTAGTTACTAAATGTGTGACATATTGATAATGAGTTTGAAACAAAGGCCTATAATGATTAGAGTAATAACTCACTGAAATTGAGTTTATGAATCAAGTTGTACTACTTTAACATGAGTTGATTGTTATGGACGAGTTACTAACTTGTTATTTAATTGAATTCTCAGATATGGAGAAGACTCAGTGACATTAGACTACTGAGTGGACGACTATGATTGTCGGTGAGTGGATCTTGGACTTTCAGTCTAAGTTAGTTGTAACAACATGGTTACAACGGGTAAACTTGGTTTATTGCAATGATTGCTTTAATATTATATTGGCATGTTGGCTAAACCTTAATTGATTATTGGCGTCCATTGTGCTATGATAGTTGTGGACTATTTGATTTGGTGAGGGTCAACTAATGTGTTGGGTTTGGATACTATTACTAGGACTTCGCAAGTGCCTTGTACATGTGTTGGACACTGAAATTGCGTCGTGTGTAGTAATAGTACCAAACTATCGGTTTAACCTCTGATTTGGCCGTCAGTTGGTTTTAAGTGTTACTTGGGGAACCATCCGCGGCATGAGGGTACCTCAAGGACCACCGATCCTTCTATGTTGCTTGTGCATTGCTTGGTTATAGGCATGTGTTAAGCTGAGTTAGATTGATAGCTTGGGATCTATTCACTTAGCTTCGTGCTAACCCCTCATTACTTCTTGCAGGTTTACTTCTGTATGTGGGTGGGCAAGAAGTACATATGGAATGGAATGTTTGACAGGCTCACTCTGAAATGGATAATACGTTAATGATTTAACAACACATTGGCATTTCTATAACACCTAAACTTAATGTGTGTAATGATTAGAATAATCTAGTTTTAAAGGTTTGTATATAAGTGGATTGCTATTTGAAATGTATGTATGCAATCCACTGGTTTCTATTAATCATGCGCTTCCGATATGTTTAAAAAAAAATGTCCTTGTATTTAGCGGGTGTTATAAAAGAGCAATTCTCCGATAAATTGCTGAAATTCCTTTTCTTCTTCTGAATCAGGGTTTCCAGTAGTAGAGTGAACTACTCGGGAAGTTTTTCTGATGTAGATCCTTTGTTGCTCAGTAAAAGGGAATTTAGATGTTAGTAACAACTGAGTAAGCTTAACATGGATTTTCTTCCTCTTTTGGAAGAAAGCAGAATCCATGGCTTCCTCAGTAGAATCAGGGAAAATTGATCTCAGTTCATTAATCAGATAAGTGGCAGGATCAACAAAGAACAGTTTAACGCATGGAATCAAAGTATAAGTGATAGGGGCTCTTTCAATCCAAAATTCGAGCTCGTCAATCAGGGCAGCAACATAACGATTAATCTTAATCTGTGAAACAGATGGATACTCGGTGCTAGCTATTAGATCTATTAGTAGGTCTAATTCTGATTTCAGTGATAACTCGCCTTTTTGATCGTAATTAGCATGTAGACATGTTATTATCCTATCGATCACTACAAAGGTCTTCCTCTACTCAGTTGAAAAAGGGAAATCAGATATCTTAAGGTTTCTAAGAAAATCAGCACAGATGTCTATTCTCCTACTGGGCTTGTGAAAGTTTCCTAAGTGATGCTCATTACTTGATTCTGGTGGGTTATTACTTGGTTCAGTGTTGGGCAAGGTTGGTGGTTCTAGTTCAGGATCCTCCGGACACTGGAGACGCTCATCCACTTCTACACTTTGGAAAAGAGTAGTGGGGTAGGCTCGCAATATATCTGGAAGATCATACCTGAAGTATTCATCTAAGCAATGAAGTCGCTCATTTAAATCCAACCAAGGCATTGGTGGATAGAAGAAAACTTCAATACCGAAAGGAACGTCTTCTGGTAGGGTGGCAGGTCTAAGGTAATGTGGATACTTAGATAAGATTGATAAAATCTCAGGGTCAAGTGTGGGTTGACCACTTAATTCAACAGTGACAGAAGGTGGAATCTTCTGCTGAGATATATCAAAACCTAGGTCTAAGGATGAATATTCGTCAATCTCAACTTCCTGGTTAACACAGACCTCTTTGTGGGAAGACACAAAGAATTCCGCATCGTCCATGATCGTTAACTCATCCATGGGAGAAATAAGATTGGAAGGAGAATTAGGGTTTTTATGGTTTTCTAATTTTTTTGTATTTTCTCTAAATTAATTAACTACTAAAGCAAATAACTTCCTAAGTAATGAAAATCTTAAGGAAGGGTCTCCTAAAAGTCAACTATCTACGGTAATCTTAAAGTTCACTACGCTCAACCGATCCCCGGCAGCGGCGCCAAAAACCTGTTGTGCCGTCAGAGTGCTGACACAGCCGCGGTCGTTTTCCAAGGGGGGCTGGCACTGCGGTCCTACAGGCAACGACGCAAAGACGCGTGAACGTGTCAGGTTTTAAATTTATATGAGCTGGGGCTCAAACTATAAGTACTACCAACTTTTGGGGAGTAAGCAGTAAGTATAACTCGAGTGTCGTTCTTAAAATCGGAGCGAATGGAACCAAAAGGGACTTACCGTAAATGAGCTTTCTGATAGGATGGGTTTATAAAAGTAGGTAGGTTTTGGTTGGTTATCTAAGCTACTACTAAATAAAACAAGTAAATTAAACAGAGAGTAGGCAACAGGTAGAGCGTGATTTCTGAAACTTCGATAATTAGGGTTTCTGGATGATATTCATTAGACAGATGATTGGAGACTACCTTGGGCAAATCATCAGACGGACAGTCGGTGTAAACACTAGGACCCTACGTTTTAGTCTAAAAGCCTAAAAGCATATGTCACTGAATCCTAGGTTATCCTGATGCTGATCAGAAACAGGTTGTTCAAACCCTCCTCACTTGCCTTGTAAGACTAAGCTACCTCTACGGATGATATATCCTGGGTGTAGGCATAAGGTAACAAACTGCAATTTTCTATCTGACCTTTCTTAACACCTAAATCTATCTGAGTTTATCTAGGTAAGTACTAATTGTATGCTGTATACGTTGAGCTGTCGGTTATGTTGAGTTAAGCGGTTTAAGCATCTTGTATTACAACCGAATACTTGCTTTCTTTTCAAAACTCATTTATTATCTGGTTTAAGCATAATTAACTCCGTCATGAATTAGACCCTCCTTTGCTATCAGGCGTTCATCCCTAGGAATACTCACGGTGTACAGTGCATTTGGCATATCCACAGTGTTCCGGACTCAAGGTATACTCACTGTGTACAGTGCATTTGGCATATCCACAGTGTTCCAGACTCAAGGCATACTAACGGTGTACTGTACATTAAAGTAGTTCCACAGCTGTATGTTAACCTTGGTGTACTAACGGTGTACGGTGCAGCGAGCATTTCCACAGCTGTATTTTAACCTTGGTGTACTAACGGTGTACGGTGCAGCGAGCATTTCCACAGCTTTATTGTTCCTAGACCCATATTCTAAAAGGGTGACTTCTAGGTATTCCACGATGAAATAAACCTACGGCAGTTCCTTAGCTTTTCCCACGTATTTAAACGTTATACGAAGTACTGTGCCGTTTTACGGAATATTCATAGCTTCATACTGTAATATGAGATAACTATATCTACGTAGTATTAGGGTTGATCAGATCCTATCCTAAGGCAATAGTCACGTGAAAGACTGGAAAGGGTGGACACTGAATTAAGTCTATATTCATGTAAAACTCAACCAGATATACAGCAAAACAATCACCAATCATAATACTGGGAACATTATTCCATAATGGATTGTGGCCACGACTTTCATAGCTTCCACGTTCCGTACTACACACATTCGTGATGATTCCGGCGCTATACAAATGAAAGCCGTATAACGTTACTTCCGTTATTTCATAATGTTTATCCCACTGAATTAAATATAATCCATAATCCTAATATCTATATTTCAATAATCACAGTATTAAACTACGTAAATAGCATGGCAATATTCGCAACACAAACAAAGATATCATGCAAACAAAACATAATAACCGTAAGTAAAGGAATAAGTAATAACCAGTATTTAAGCAGCGTAACACTGAGTAGTACAAGCTAGAATCTTGAAAACTTCAATACAATAAAATTCCCAAGCTACAGCTATCTTCCCCACTCGAACCGTGCCTACATCTCTCTAGTTCTCTAGAGAGAGAAATTAGAGAGAGAAGCTAACCTAATCTAATTCTCCTCTAACTCCTAAGAGTAGTGCTAGAGAGAGAATGTGTGAGAGAGAAAGTGAGAGAATTCTATGAAGAATGGTGTGTGAAATGAGGTTACATGAGGTCTCTATTTATAGGCAAGCCTTGGATCCAAGAGTACAAGTCCACAAGCACACGTACAAGCCAACGAAGCAAGGAAGAGGCCGTGTGAGACCAAAGTAGGCCATGTACGGCCCTGCAGAGGCCATGTACGGCTCTCTACAGGCCGTGTACGGCTTGGTGGAGGCCATGTACGGCCCTGTGGTGGCCGTGTGGTAGGCCGTGTGATTTTTCCGACTTTTCTCGCATCTTCGGAAGGCCGTATCTTCTTCGTTTCGCATCCGATTGACTTGATTCTTTCGCCTACGGCTTCGTAATTCCGTTACGCTTCTAATGATGCCAATTTGGTAGAAATCGGATGTGTGGGGCCCGGGCGTGTTCAGAATACGTTTTGTAGCTTTCGGCTGCGCTGTAACTTGCATAACTTTCTCGTCCTTGATCCGTTCTGAGCAATCCTTATATCCATGTTCTCGTAATCTTCATAGCTACAAAATAAGACTATTATGAGGCTATGGTATGAAGTTTACAGTAGAATTAGGGTTGGGCTCAGAATAGTGCCTATTTAGGTCAGTTTTCTGCCCTTTTTGCTTGATTTTCAAAAGCCCGACAAGTTTATACCTTTCTAACAAATGTTATTGAATAATGATGATTTTAAGATGTTTTTGTTAGAAAAGAGCTAAATATGGGACAATTAATGCATATAAAAACGTGACTTTTTGCGATACATCAGAGTCACTTCTCAATTTATAGAGTCACTTACCAATTTCATGAGTCACTTACCAATTTCATAAGTCACTTACCAATTTTATGAGTCACTTACCAATTTAATGAGTCACTTACCAATTTAATGAGTCACTTACCAATTTCATAAGTCACTTACCAATTTCATGAGTCACTTACCAATTTAATGAGTCACTTACCAATTTCATGAGTCACTTACCAATTTCATGAGTCACTTACCAATTTCATGAGTCACTTACCAATTTAATGAGTCACTTACCAATTTCATAAGTCACTTACCAATTTCATGAGTCACTTACCAATTTCGTAAGTCACGTACCAATTTAATGAGTCACTTACCAATTTCATAAGTCACTTACCAATTTCATAAGTCACTTACCAATTTCATGAGTCACTTACCAATTTAATGAGTGACTTACCAATTTCATATGTTCTAAGTGTCGGTTTCTAATTCTGGAAACTTTCTAAGTTTAGTTTTTGGTCCAAGTTACAAGCTAAGTCACCCAAAACCATTTTTGTTACCACTTTCCAAAAATAGTAAGTTTTGTCGTTTTTAGCCATTGAGCCATTTTTGTTGACTTGGTCAAACCTACTCGGTTTGACCCGAAACTTTTACCCAACCCATATATCAGTTTATAGAGTCCAAATAATTTGTCGGTTCGTGTCGGAGTTCATCCAAAGTGTCGGTTTCTAACATGCAACCTAAAAATTCAAGGTTTCATATTTTCGACTTTTGTCGGTTTTGTTCGCCATTTAATTTCTACCACTTCTGGTCCAAACTAGGGTCTGAGATTTTTACCAACTGATCATGTATATATCTAGTCTAACATATAATTTTTACAGCAACCATAGTGTCCATTTACATATTTAAACAAATTCGCGTATGAACCGTACTCATTTTCCAAAAACTCCAGACCAGGTTCAAAGATCCAAATATAGCCAAAAATACGTAGAGATCTGGAAAAAGTGTAAAACACGAAAGTTGTAGATCTTTTCAATACGCAACTTTTAAAAAAACATTCGTTGTCTAACTCTTCCTATAACTCAAGTTATGACCATTTTACCAGACTGACTTTTTGATGGCAGATTATGCATGTTCTTGAACAAAGTATAAAAACGTATTTTACCAAGGATTTTGGACATAAACAAGTTAAATGGACTATAAAACATCAAAATAAGTAGCATGAAAGTATATAAATGAGGAGTTCATGTGATTCTTACAAAGGGGATGATGGTTGAAAGAAGGAGAAGTTCTTGTAGCTTGCAATTCTTGAAAAATACTAGCAAGTGGTGGTGGATCTTTGTGGTGGTTGATGGTTGTTTATGGTGGTGGTTAAGGGCTGAAGTTTCCAGAGATTAGATAGAGAGTGGGTTGAGTTTTAGAGAGGATATGAGTGGAGATGATAAGTGTTGAGTGTGAAATGGTTTGTGCATGTTCTTGCATGTGTTTCTAATGGAGGAGTGATCAAGTGGGTATGTGCTTGCACATGGGGGAGGGGTGGCTGGCCCCTAGGGGGGTCCCACAAGGGGTATTTTGGTCATTTCTCATTTCCTATTTAATTAGTTACGTTCTCCGTTCGTTTACTCGATTGTTTTGGTATTTATATATATACGTAAAATGTTTAATACACGTATTTAAATGACGAATTAAATTTCAATATTTTCACTTGAAATATTTAATATAGATACTTGGAAACATTTATAAAAATGTTCCTTTAATTTATCGGCCTCGATTTGCATGCACGTTTTACGGAGGTTTAATCGCGTAGCGTTTTAAATAGACGTTTTTCATTGACGAACTATTATATGATGTTTTCAATAATAATCTCATACAAAATAATATATTTAAATTATTAAAATATATTTTGGCTTTCGTTCGATTGTCGGGCGCATTCCGCGCGTTTCTGTTGCGTTTGAGACGTTTTAGCCAAAACGGCTTAGTTTTTCGTGTATTATTTTAACAAAATAATAATATATGATAAATAACTTCTAAAAATAGATTCAAGTTATTTATAGAAATGTTTTCACCAACGTCGTATAATTTGTCAGACTCCGTCCGGTTGTTTCGCACAATTTCACCAAATTGCGTAAGCGTAATATAAATCAATTACGGGAGTGTATATTCACATAAATATACAAATAGTTACAAGTAATTACAAGTATTTAGCCTAATACTAAACTAAACACACGTAATTAGGATTTCTAACAGGTTAATCAGTAACCCTAAATCGTCGGGTGTCACAAATATAATGTTAGATCAAAGTTTATTTGTTATGACCATCACGCATGATTAATGTTCCTATTTGCAAATTCAGTTGTGTCTTCAATTACCAATTTGTCCAAATCATCGGCTGTATAAGGTGACGGGTAGAGGCGGATCTATAGCCAACAAAGTGTATGCACTTGCATACCCTAAGATCCTCAATGTTAGTGTTAAAAAAAGTAATAGTGAAGTTGCTATGAAATATAATGCATAGAGTGCATACCCATCAAAAATAGGATGAATACCTTGTTACAATGGAGCAACCTTTAACGCTTCAGATGATAAAACTTATGATGAGATTAGAACAGGAAACGAATATTGTTTGATGCGAGTTACAGGTAGGCATCAAAACCAGGAAGGAAGATTTTCTTTGTTGTATATTGCTACTGTTGGGAAATGACCACGTAAAATAAACACATGTCCGGAAAAATGTTTAAGCCTACGGGGTGTCGCACCCCCAAAACACGTGGCAGCGGAAGTATGAGGTGTCACGGGGGCGCCGACCAAATCAAATATCATCACACAAAGATTACAACAAATGACCTCTAAATGAGACGTTTTCAAAAATAATTACATTACCAAATTCAAAGTGTTTACATAGTACTTGGAGTTCGCATCAAATGTTGAGAGATTTCTAATACATAATGGTTGATACAAAAATATCGTAATGCAGTCTAATCTCTTGTTGATTTTGAAAACATGCGACTCGAGCTAATTCTTTCCAAAAGCATCCTATTACGGCGGGTTACCTGAGAAATACATACTAAAATGGGTTAACATAAAGTTGGTGAGTTCATAGGTTTAAACAGTCGAAAACATAAGTAAGAAACATGAGATTTTCTTTTGTGTTGCACGTATGTAAAAACAGTTGTAAAAGAGTCATGTTATCATTTATTACCCTTTGTTTTCCTTTGTTATCATTTGTTATCCTTTGCGTCATTTGTTATCCTTTGCGTCATGAGCTCATAGTTCGAAGCTTAACCCTTGTTGTTGCCTCGGCAAGTGTCTAATCCGGAACACTCGTTTAAACAAATAATACTGCGTCCGTGGGTTGGCTAGCGCGACTAGCCCGAACGGGGGTGTCAATCCCCAATAGATCTATCCAATAATATTCACGCTTCAAAATTAACGAACTACGATGTGTGAGGGCTTTGTTGGATTATGGTCTCACTCATGCGTTATCCTTGTTTCCTTGTTTTCCTTTGTTTCCTTTGTTATCCATTGTTTATAAAACAGTTGTATAAAAGCATTTGCATAACGACAGTTGTATAAAGATAGTTGTATAAAACATGTGCGTATGTATTCTCACCCCAAAATAGTTAAAACGAGTAAAAATAGGCTATGAAACTCACCTGAGTTTAGCAAACAGCTACCAAGTAATCAAGTAAGCAAGCAATGTGTTTCCACGTGCAACCTTTTAACGTCCTAAACGTATAAGGTCGTGTATAAGGAGATGTCTCAAAAGACCATCTATGTAGGTGGAGGGTTAATGTCCACCTATAAGTCATATGTGCAAGTGGGGTGTTAAAGTCCACTTGTAAGTTGTGTAGGTGGAGGGTTAATGTCCACCTACACTAGTTCACTCAACTAGTATCTCCAAGTAAGTTGTTGATTAAAAACGTATACGATCCGTTGGTGAAAGTTTGTAATAATAAGACCTTACTATTAGGTTTGTTTCATCGTATACTTTTATTAGTATATATCATGCGTTGTCGTGTTGTTTTCGTATATGGTTATTGGTTGTCACACAAGTCTAACACTTAGTGAAATCAAGTTTTAAAGCATTCTGTTAATGGCGACACTAGGTTTTGGCGACATTGGTGTGGCGACACTGAGGTTAGTGTCGCTAGTTTTGTGTCAATTAAAGTCTGATAGAGACACTCGGGTTAGTGTCACTAGTTATGGCGACACTGAGGGTTAGTGTCGCTAGTAATGACTTAGGAGAATTTTTGAAAAGATTTTGGAGACACTTGACTAGTGTCTCTACTTGAGACTTAGATTATTTTCAGAAATTGTAGCATCACTAGCAAATTGTAGCAAAACTAGTAAATTACGGCAACACTAGGTTAGTGTCTCTACTTTAGTCTTAGAATATTTTCAGAAATTGTAGCATCACTAGCAAATTGTAGCAACACTAGTAAATTGTGGTAACACTAGGTTAGTGTCTCTACTTGAGACTTAGAATATTTTGTTCTAGAGTTCTAAGTGTCGGTTTTTCGTTCAGGAGTGTTTTCTAGTCTCGTTTTTGGTCCAAGTTACTTAATAAGTCATTCAAACCCTTATAATTACCATTTTTGCCAAAAATAGTAAGGTTTATGTTTTTACCAAAAAGTATTAAGGTTGCCATTTTTAGAAACTGAGTCCCATTTTTTTGACTTGGTCAAACCTACTCGGTTTGACCCGAGTCTTTTTCCAAGCCCTTAAATATGTTCATAAGCCACAAAAAGTTAGTTTTTCCGCAAATAGAAAGTCCGCAAGTGTCGGCTTTCATTAGCTACTAAAATCAGTCCACACTTTATAATTTCCAGAAAATGTACCCCTTTGCCGAATTTTTATAAAAATCTACAGCCCGTAAACAATTCCAACAAAATTACTAGTTGTTCCCCTATATGTTATCTACTTCCAGTACTTTTTCTATGAATTTTAGAGTAGTCTAAGTATTTTTAAAAATTACATTTCTATTCTAAGTTCAGATTTGGACACATGCATGCAATCATCGTTTCTTGGCAAAATCTACAAGGAATCCGTAAAAGTGGTCAATACGAAAGTTGTAGCCAATGAAATTTGGGCGGTGGTTTCAGGTCATTTGGAGCTGTGTAGCTCGAGATATGGCCAAAATACTAAGAGTAAAGTTTCTGGATTTTTGGAACAGATTGTCTATGTGTTTTTATAAAAATTATTAAAAATACTATTCGAGCTCATAAAAATATAAGGCTTGCTCAAGATATGGCCAAAATACTAAGAGTAAAGTTTCTGGATTTTTGGAACAGATTGTCTATGTGTTTTTATAAAAATTATTAAAAATACTATTCGAGCTTATAAAAATATAAGGCTAGTGAGGTTGGAAAGCTTACTTTCTGAACTTAATTTTTGGCTATAAAAACGTCCATTTTCATGAAGAAATGAGTGTGTTATGACTTCGTACATTTCGTATAAGTTTCTGGTCAGAAGGTTTTCTTGCATTTTTATAATTTTTAAGTTTAAGAAAAAGGGTTTTTAAGTTAAGCTCTTGACATATATTGTTGAGTGAACTTTTGAGTATATATATGAGTATTAAAATGAGAAAGAATGTTCCTTACAATGATGTTAATGGGGCATTGAGGACAGAATATGAATGAGGAGTTCTTGAGCTTTGATTCCTTGTAAAAATCTTGAAAAATGGGGTAGTATTTAGGTGGTGGTTATGGGTGGTGATGTGGTGGTTTTGGGTGGTTGTTGTGGTGGTGTAGGGAATTTTGATGGCTAAAAATCTCAGCAAGTAGAGAGAGGATTGAGAGAGTTTGATAGAGAAAAAAAGAGTTGAAGTGTTGAAATGAAATGAGGTGATAGTTTTGCATGTATGCATGCATTTCTAGTAGGTCAAGAGAAGGTGATCACATGGGGGGAAAGGGGGGCCGGTTTTGGTGGGGGCGATAATGCGTAAAAAGTCATGTTTTTACTACTGATATCTCTCTCATTCTGGAACGATTCTTGGCATTTTAATTCAAATATAGCACAAATCAGTTACATTATGCCAAGATGGTCAAAACAAGGTTGCACGATAAAAATCAAGCAAAACGGATGAAAAACGAAGATTCCACACACGTTTGAAGATTCAAGGCATCAAAATGAGATTTCAAGACTAAATGCCCTCCACCAACATCCATTCTATCCAAGATGTTCGTTTTCAAAATACGAATCCAACAGAAGAAGAATCAACTAAAACGGATAAAGAATGAAGATTCTACGCCCGCCGGAAGATCCAAATGATTCGTACACAATATCTGGAGCTAGGGACCTCATCTCAGGGCCTATCCTATGTCATAATCTTCGTTTTTAAATTACGAATTCAACAAAAAAAGAATCGATGAAAACGGACGCATAACGAAGAAAACACGCACGAATCGAGAAACGAAGCAAAAGACGACGAAACGGGGCGGGGGTGGGCCAGCCGCCGCCGCCGGCCACCACAGGGGCGCCGCCGGCCACCCCGCACCCATCCCGGTTTCCGTTTTTGGCAAATTTTGGTACCTGGTGCGCCTACTTTTCATGTTGTACAGTACCCGGTGCGCCTACTTTTCGTGTTGTACGATACCCAGTGCACCCTTTTGGCTACCTTTTTCTAACATGCACCTCTTGGTGCTAATGTGAGCCAAAGCTCACCTATAAATAGGAGGCTTAAGGCTCCATTTCAAAATGTCCCATATGCACTAATCATATTACTTTCTTATTTTCTCATTCTACTTTCTTACTTTAAATTTAGCATTAGATTAGTTTAGCATTTTGTTTAGAGTAGAAAAAAAGCTAGGAACGTTTTGTAATCTTTGGTGTACGCTTGGAGTTACGCTCATTAATTCAAGTCTATTCCTACTCGCATATTAATCTCGGTTATTTCTATCCTTATCTATCTTAATTAAATATGTTTGCTTTAATTATGTTAGATAACGTTTATGCCATGATTAGCGAGTAGATTACTATTGTATTTGTTGTGATGTAGTTAGTATATATAATTGTGGGATGACTTTAAATACGTCGTGAAATAATACGATGGCCCCGATTCGACTGTTTACTCGGAATAGTATTGGAAATGCTTTTGAGCATAGTACAAATATATGGAAGCCGGTAACGACCGAAGGTAATTGTATTATGGATCGACGTTATAAAATTGGAAACTTTGTGAACGGACTTATCTTGTGATTTTAAACCTAAAACTCACATTCGCCTTTCGATTAACAAACGTGATTGTGACCCGGTAAAGAGGAGTCACGAACCTCAATACTCGGTCAATAGTTATCTGTGTAAAAACTATGTTTTTAATTGTAACGTCATGCAAGCATTATAAAATGCAATGTGATTACGTGGACTTGCCATGAGTATTGTACACTTCTGATCACAATGTACTTATCATGTGAACATCGCGAAGCAATTAAACTCACAACGGAAACATCGGTAAACGATTAAATACGTTGTGAGCTACCATAGTATTTTCCGACATGGTCTGGGTTTAACTTTCTGTAAAAAGCCGTCAGCATTTTAATTAGTTGTTTTAGTTTAGATTAGATTAGATTAGGTAGGCTACAGGCTAAATGACCATTTACGAAAACCTAGGGATTTGTTAATTGTATTAAGAAAGGCAAGTTTGAAATCCAACTTAAACCAATACTTTTTCCTAAAACCATGAAACCTAAAGTACGGTATGCAAGAAACCTAAATGCTTTCCCTCGTTTATCACGCTTAAGTCTCATTGGTAGATTAGTATGATTAAATGAGTCCGGACACAAGTTCTAAGTTAGTTGTTTAATGGATTCATAATCGTTGTGGTATTAAGAACGGCTAGACATGTTATGGACTTGCTACTCTATTCCTTCGCCCACGAGCGAATACGTTCAATAATATGAGCAACTGACTCCCTCACAGGAGAGTGTGGAGAGTTGAGCATTGTCTGTCTGGTCAGAATCATGATACCTTAGTTCTTCGTGACATATTAGTTGATAACCGACTAATAAGGAATCTATTGGTTATACCATAAGTTAATGTATCTCATAAGCAACCCAATTAAGTTAATCATTTTCCCGTAAAAGTCATCATCCCATGATTATTAACTAACGAACTCACAACAAATACTACTTTGCATTATCTGACATTTTATTACATTTTATTCGCTTTATTTAGTTTACTTAATTAACTGAACCAAAACCCCCAACGTACTCTTTTAAAACATTTACAAGAAAAGAAAGATTGATTGGATCACCTCCGTTTCAATTCAGTTTCTCTTTAAGAACGACTCTAGGTCTAACTTACCGCCTACTAACCCTTTGGTTCAGTACTAGTAAGTCACACTTAGAACCCAGCAATTATAAATTTTAAAACCACCCGTTGACATCGAAACGACGTCAACAAGTTTTTGGCGCCCCTGCCGGGGAGACTAACTGTCCGATTCAGAGGCCTAACCAATCCCAATTCTAGTAAACCCTTAGGATAAAACTTTCTAAAAAAAAAAAAAACATTTCCTTTATTGTCTATTTTCTTTATTATCTTTTCTTTTAGTTTATGACCTGTTCCCCTAGATCTGCACCACTGTTTAACTTTCCCGATCCAGAACTTATAATACACACTATTCGACGAGAAAAGAAGCAATCTGCACTTAAGCAAGCAATGGCTGAACGCATCACTCTCGCTGATAATAGCAAACCCTCTATCGAAGGAAGAGGAGGACCAATTCTCTACCCTGAAACCCCTGGTCAATCTTTCGAGCTTAAACACCACATCATCCAACTAATCCAAAACCACTGTCAATTCCATGGATTGCCTAGTGATGACCCAAACTCTTACCTCGACAAGTTCATCTCCCTCTCAAATTCCTACAAGCAAAACGGAATTGGCCAAGACACAATCCGTTTATACCTTTTCCTTTATTCGCTCACCCATCATGCGCAAACATGGTTTGAAGGTCTAGAGACCGGATCTATCCCTTCATGGACTGCGATGGCGACAAAGTTTCTGACCAAGTACTTTCCGCCTTCTAAACAAACCAAACTCCAAAATGACATCATGAACTTTCGACAAGCTTTCGATGAGTCATTACATACCGCATGGGAACGATTCAAAGGAGCCTTGAAGAAATGCCCTAATCACCGACTCGATAAGTCTGCACAATTGTGCACTTTCTACAATGGTTTAGATCCTAACCAGCGAACTATCCTCGATGCTGCTGCACAAGGAAGCTTCATGGCAAAGACCGACGAAGAAGGATGGAACCTTATAGAAAACATGACTATGCATCACCACGATTGGAATTCTGGAGATCATTCAACATCTTCCACACCTATCGCTACCGCAAACCCGATTCCAGTCGAAGCAATTAAGGCACTAACAGAGAAAATGGACTCGCTCGTCAAACAGTTTGGAGAACTTAAGAAACAACAGCACCAAGTACACCAAGTGCAAGTTTGTCAACACTGCACCAACCCGCAACTATCTGGCGAATACCAAGTTGAATACGAAGAAGCAGATGGCACCGTCTACTATGCTCAGTTTCCAGCTCGACCACCCGGTTTCAACCAAAACAACAACCAACCTAGAGGACCTCCCTTTCCGCCGAGAAACAACCAACAACCATACCAACCCCGATACCCACCTAGATATCCACCCTACCAACAACAACCACAACTTTCTTATAATCAACCCCTTGCACTTCCTGCACCCACTTCCGACATAAACCAAACCACTGAACAAACCACCAAGACAAATGCCCCAGCTTCAAGTTCAGACGACGCCTTCACCCAATTCATGCAAGGTCAACACCTGCTCAACCAAAAGACGTCCGATAGACAAGATCAAGCCGACCTCTTCATGAGAAATCAATTGGTTGTGCTAAAGAATTTGGAAGCTCAAATTGGACAATTGGCACAATGTCTTGAGAATAGACCCCGAGGAAGTTTGCCTAGCAACACGGTTCAAAATCCGCATGTTGAGGAAGTAAAGCAACTTACAACACCAAAGGAAGCAGCTACTACTCCACCTGTTGCTGTTCCAATAAAGGAAGAATCAAAGGTCAAGATACCAGCTGTGGAAACAATGAACAAAGAGGTTAGAATCCCTTACCCCGCTAGACTTAAAGTTCAACCTAAGAAACTGTCGTCCTTTAAGTTAGATGGAAAATTCCTTGATACCATGTCTAGAGTTCCTGGTCGTAATAAGTATATTAGAAAATTGCTATCCACCAAAGATAAATTGCCTGAAGTGAACAACATTCCCCTTAGTTCTGAAACTTCAACCCTACTTAAAAATAGCCTTCCCGAAAAATTAGGAGATACTGGTAGATTTACACTCCCT
Organism: Helichrysum umbraculigerum; assembly: GCA_949592205.1. Lineage (NCBI taxonomy): Eukaryota > Viridiplantae > Streptophyta > Magnoliopsida > Asterales > Asteraceae > Helichrysum > Helichrysum umbraculigerum. The sequence continues at coordinate 306,079,333 of CATIUR010000001.1, read as the reverse complement.
TGTTCTATCTACAATTCCGGAAATATGAGCGCTTTAGCCGACTTAGGAGCCAGCATTAACCCTATGCCCTACTCCCTGTTTAAGAGGCTAGAACTTGAAAACTTGAAACCCACTAAGATGACCGTCCAGCTAGCCGACCAATCTGTTAGATACCCCAAGGGAATAGCTGAGAATGTCCTTGTTCAAGTTGACAAATTTTTCTTTCCAACGGATTTCGTGGTAATGGATATCCACGAGGACATAAACATCCCAATTATCCTTGGAAGACCATTCATGAATACAGCTAGAGCAGTGATTGATGTGTATAACCACACGATTGTTTTATGATCGCATGGTGAAAGCATCACTTACAAGATCGACCAACCGGAATGCACCCCAGAAGAGGAAGAATGTTGTGCTATATCCACAGGAAAAGTCTGTTCCGATGATGAATCAGAACCAGAGGAGGAACCGCAATTCACCCGATCATCAGTTCTCATTTCTGAAACCGAATACGACCCAAAAGAGGAAGAATACGAGGAGGCAGATGAAGAAATTGAATCTAATCCTGAGGAGGAAGAAGAAGAGGAAGAGGAAGAAATGGAAGAAGATGAAGATCACACTGATTCGCCACAAATGGCCGAATTTAAAAGAATACAAAACTGCGATGATTACTCTTCATCTGAAGAATCAGTTGATTACAGAGTCATCCGTCAAGAGCTCAGATCCTCTCATCTTAAAAGAATGGGAAACATCCTAAATTCCTATCTCGATCCATCAAAACCCTTCACCAGAACCCGACTCCGAGACATAGAAACTTTTGAAGAAGGACTCCGATCTTCACCACACCCAGACCAGTATGCTAAACTTCTACAGAGAATTTCAGCATACAAGGCACGCCAACCAGGAAGCTTTGCCGAAGAGAACATCCATAACCTCACAACCGAAGTCCGAACCATTGAGATCGATAGTTCTCGACCCTTCAACAACGCACCCTCAGACGAAGAACTCCACCAATTTCCCGATTCACGTGACAAGGACTCCGACTGCAACAGTGAATGCGATGACGACTACGTCAACATCACTCTTGATGAACACTCTATTCCACAACCTCCTCTTGCTCCACCAAATTCCCCTGCCATCACAACTGAGAGACTAGAAATTCCTCTGATAGATAGTCATCAAGACATGATCGAGATGATTGACGAATACGACGATGTCCGAATCATCGTAGAAGCTATCAAAGAGTCAACCAATGACTACAACACCGCCCAGAGACACAAGATAAGGGCAATCATATGAGACTACGATTCATACCTTGCCAATTATGGAGAACTAGAGTCTAGCACTCTTCGGATAAATATTCGAGCATTCTCTGATCTGCTTCAAGAACAACTTACCAGAGAAGCTCGACAGCGAGAAAGACCCAACTACCCAATGGGAGAAATCGAATTCTACGGAAACCAAAGGCGAATATACCAAAAAGTATATTGTGCCTTAGCCGGATCAGCTTTTCCATACTCATCAAGTCAAAAAGCTATTCTTGCATCAATGAGAACCAATCTGGAAAGAGCCACCGGGAACCCAAGAAGTTATGCCGACATCAGAATGGTAGGAGATCTTAGAACTCTTCTAGATCTCATCGAAACTGGAGAGCACCTCACAGCATCAGAGAACTGCAGGATCGTCATTCAATCCACCATTGGGCACCACGTTGAACTAATAATTGATGAGCTGAACGAGCCAGCCTATGAAGAGGAAACTTGTGAGGTACCGAGATTCATCCCGCACATGTCACAAATCAATTTAGCCACTTATGTGACAACTCGGCTGCGTGAAATGTTCCAAGAAGAAGACGTAGAACTCGACGTCTATCGAAATGGATATCGCGAGATATTCAGCAAGTTAATTTGCATCGTCACCGACCCGGATTTTCCCTTCAACCGCGAGCAACATCAACTAATCAGACAAGTGTGTCAAGCAACCAGATCCTTCGGAGGAGACCCTTGGGCTAATGATTTTGAAGAAGTGAAAACCGAATTCATGGCTTTAATCGCCTCGATAGGAAGAAACCACCCACAGCGTGAGATCGTTCGAACTTACACCTGCACTCGAATTGACCCTAACGGACCAGTCACAAGGGCAGTTCGATACATCTGCTATAGAATGGCAATTCTCGACCGACTCGCCACCGATCACTTCGAAAGCTTCAGAATGCTATCCACCAACCCACCAACTCTCATTGCTGACATGATAGAGCAATTCCTACAATACTATCCACCACGATACTCTCTACCAAGGAACCACAGTGACCACACCACCACTACGGATGCATCAAGCATCATCTAAAGAAGAAAAGGACTAAGTCGAGCTCTCGACTTTAAAAGAGTGCTTCTCGGGAGGCAACCCGTGTTTGTTTTTACATTTCTGCAATTTTACTTTCCAATAAGTGATGAAATCTCCGACTATCTTTCACACTCGGATCATACAAAGAATGCTCCAGCCTGCAAGGGAGCATCAACAACCGAAGAATAGTATATCTGACGTGTTCACACTCACGAGACCAATCACAAGAAGACTTGATCAAGAATGCACCAAAGAAGACAAAGACTGGCAGATGCAACCAAAGGAATACTGCAACTACCGGGGAGTACTTCTATGCCATCTCTTTCATTCGTTTTAAATATGCCATATCCATTATGCTTATCACCAAGTGTGGGATTCAAACCCAACACACACACACTGAAAGAATGAGTCTTAGATGTTTAAAACCCTAAGTGTAGGATTTTACCCCATTCAGAGCTTAGTATAACATCGAGGACGATGTTCCTTTAAGTGTGGGATAGCAGTAGTTGCACTACTGTTAAATGGACATTGGTATATGCTTGATTCTAAAATCGTTGCTCTTTATAAGACCTTGCTTTCCCATAAAAGTAAACAAAATTTTTCAAAATTAAGTTAAAAATATGTTGAAAATGAAAAATTTTAAGGAATGATTTACTTTGGGGAAGAAGAAAAAATAAAATACAAATTCTTTTGAAAAACAGGTTTAAAAATCCCATAAAGAGCATCGCATGACTAAGCACACAACAACCAAACTTTCGATTCGTGAGGTATCTTGAGCCATATGAAAAGCATTCACTTTTAATGCTTCACTTTTTCGATTCTTGAGTGTGCCGATGTATGCGTTTAGAATCAGAACTTGCTCCTGTAATGCATTTCGAAGCCAAACTAGTGAGCAAAAAGGAGATCGAATCACATCATTCTTGAACCCTTCTATATACCCCAAAATAAACACGTCATCCCGTACCTACTCAAAAAGCATCCCTCAAACTTCATAAAGAGTTTCAAAGATGAAAAGAAGAAAAGCTACAAGGATACGAAGTCAAAACTACCCAAGAAAACTCGAAGAAAAGAAAGTCAAGTGGAGAAAAGACTCCTTCCAATAACCAAAAGAAAAAGGGCGTCAATCGTCCTAAAAAGTCAAAAACTTTAGCTTTCCAACTTCACAAAAAGAAAGAAAACCCAACAAAACCCCCTCTCACATCACCAATACCTCACTCCAAAACCCTACATCACTCCCTTAGAATGATTGTGGCTAGGTCGACTTCACACTCACCCAAAAGGTAACGATTTGATTCTCGATCATGCCTATGACGATAAACGATGCATGACTGGCATTCTGAGTGATTGATAAATGCTAGAATAGGAAACCCTAAACACTTTGAGTGATTGGAGTGACCACCTTGAGAGGATCGCCTAGTCATGTATCAAAGATTAAAGATCAAAAGCATGCTCCTAAAGATTACAACCTAGCTTTCAAAAAAAAAAATCAAATGTCTTTATTTTTTTAAAACCCCCTTTAGTAAAGAATTCCATCTTAAAATATTTCATTATCTGCTTATCTTTAACAATGTTGAAAATGAGTTTGCTTGAGGACAAGCAAAGTTCTAAGTGTGGGATACCTGATATCGCGTAAAAAGTCATGTTTTTACTACCGATATCTCTCTCATTCTGGAACGATTCTTGGCATTTTAATTCAAATATAGCACAAATCAGTTACATTATGCCACGATGGTCAAAACAAGGTTGCACGATAAAAATCAAGCAAAACGGATGAAAAACGAAGATTCCACACACGTTTGAAGATTCAAGGCATCAAAACAAGATTTCAAGACTAAATTCCCTCCACCAACATCCATTCTGTCCATGATGTTCGTTTTCAAAATACGAATCCAACAGAAGAAGAATCAACTAAAACGGATAAAGAATGAAGATTCTACGCCTGCCGGAAGATCCAAATGATTCGTACGCAATATATGGAGTTAGGGACCACATGTCAGGGCCTATCCTATGTAAAAATCTTCGTTTTTGAATTACGAATCCAACAAAAAAAGAATCGACGCAAACGGAAGCATAACGAAGAAAACATGCACGAATCGAGACACGAAGCAAAAGACGGCGAAATGGGCGAGGGTGGGCCAGCCGCCGCTGGCCACCCACCAGCCGCCGCCGGCCACCACAGGGGCGCCGCCGGCCACCTTGCACCTGTCCCAGTTTCCGTTTTTGGCAACTTTTGGTACCTGGTGCGCCTACTTTTCGTGTTGTACGGTACCCCGTGCGCCTACTTTTCGTGTTGTACGGTACCCGGTGCACCCATTTGGCTACCTTTTTCTAACATGCACCTCTTGGTGCTAATGTGAGCCAAAGCTCACCTATAAATAGGAGGCTTAAGGATCCATTTTAAAATGTCCCATATGCACTAGTCATATTACTTTCTTACTTTCTCATTCTACTTTCTTACTTTAAATTTAGCATTAGATTAGTTTAGCATTTTGTTTAGAGTAGAAAGAAAGCTAGGAACGTTTTGTAATCTTTGGTGTACGCTTGGAGTTAAGCTCATTAATTCAAGTCTATTCCTTCTAGCATATTAATCTCGGTTATTTCTATCCTTATCTATCTTAATTAAATATGTTTGCTTTAATTATGTTAGATAACATTTATGCCATGATTAGCGAGTAGATTACTATTGTATTTGTTGTGATGTAGTTAGTATATATAATTGTGGGATGACTTTAAATACGTCTTGAAATAATACGATGGCCCCGATTCGACTGTTTACTCGGTATAGTATTGGAAATACTTTTGAGCATAGTACAAATATATGGAAGCCGGTAACGACCGAAGGTAGTTGTATTATGGATCGACGTTATAAAATTGGAAACTTTGTGAACGGACTTACCTTGTGATTTTAAACCTAAAACTCACATTCGCCTTTCGATTAACAAACGTGATTGTAACCCGGTAAAGAGGAGTCGCGAACCTCAATACTCGGTCAATAGTTATCTGTGTAAAAACTATGTTTTTAATTGTAACGTCATGCAAGCATTATAAAATGCAATGTGATTACGTGGACTTGCCATGAGTATTGTACACTTCTGATCACAATGTACTTATCATGTGAACATCGCGAAGCAATTAAACTCACAACGGAAACATCGGTAAACGATTAAATACGTTGTGAGCTACCATAGTATTTTTCGACATGGTCTGGGTTTAACTTTCTGTAAAAAGCCGTCAGCATTTTAATTAGTTGTTTTAGTTTAGATTAGATTAGATTAGGTAGGCTACAGGCTAAATGACCATTTACGAAAACCTAGGGATTTGTTAATTGTATTAAGAAAGGCAAGTTTGAAATCCAACTTAAACCAATACTTTTTCCTAAAACCATGAAACCTAAAGTACGGTATGCAAGAAACCTAAATGCTTTCCCTCGTTTATCACGCTTAAGTCTCATTGGTAGAAATTGATTAAATGATTCCGGACACAAGTTCTAAGTTAGTTGTTTAATGGATTCATAATCGTTGTGGTATTAAGAACGGCTAGACATGTTATGGACTTGCTACTCTATTCCTTCGCCCACGAGCGAATACGTTCAATAATATGGGCCACTGACTCCCTCACAGGAGAGTGTGGAGAGTTGAGCATTGTCTGTCTGGTCAGAATCATGATACCTTAGTTCCTCGTGACATATTAGTTGATAACCGACTAATAAGGAATCTATTGGTTATACCATAAGTTAATGTATCTCATAAGCAACCCAATTAAGTTAATCATTTTCCTGTAAAAGTCATCATCCCATGATTATTAACTAACGAACTCACAACAAATACTACTTTGCATTATCGGACATTTTATTACATTTTATTCGCCTTTATTTAGTTTACTTAATTAACTGAACCAAAACCCCCAACGCACTCTTTTAAAACATTTACTAGAAAAGAAAGATTGATTGGATCACCTCCATTTCAATTCAGTTTCTCTTTAAGAACGACTCTAGGTCCAACTTACCGCCTACTAACCCTTTGGTTCAGTACTAGTAAATCACACTTAGACCCCAGCAATTATAAATTTTAAAACCACCCGTTGACATCGAAACGACGTCAACATGGGCCCATGGGTGGGTTTTGTGATTTAATTTATGTTTCCAGTCTGTCTTACGTCCTGTGGTCTTTTACTCATTATTTCGTTAAATCGTGTAACGTTTTCTTTCGTCGTTTTGATTCACGATATATTTGGGGTAATTTTTCATTGAAGTATTATTAAAATACTTTATTTTGGGTTCTCGAATTATTTATCGAGTTTCGTTTCATTACCGAATGCGATTCGCGCATTTTCGTTGCGTTTGAGACGTTTAGCCAAAACGTCTAGGTTTTTTTTGCATTATTTAAACAAAATAATAATATATGATAAATAACTTCTAAAAATAGATTTAAGTTATTTATAGAAATGTTTTCACCAATGTCGTATATTGTGTCGGACTATGTCCGATCGTTTTGCGCAATTATAGATAAACACATAATCACGTAAGTGTATATTCAAATATACATGTAATTACAAATATTTAGCCTAACTCGAACTAAATACAAGTAATTAGGGTATCGGTTAGGTTTAGCAGTTTAACTAAATTGTCGGGTGTCACATGGGGTCACACGTATAGACACTTATGCTCGATATAACTACTTGATATATATCTGAGATATATTGATTAATACGTTCACGATCAAATAAACATTATTAAAGTTTAATTGTATGTTTATTAAATGGAATATTCTGGAAACTCGATCCAACCGCCGGTTGGATGTGTCAACCGCCGGTTGGAATCAAATATGGTAAGGCGGTGGAACACGCGGGTCGTGGAATGGATACTTGGGTCAAAAGCCAACCCAACCGGTGGTTGGGAAGATCAACCGGCGGTTGGAGGTCGGTTCCAGCAAGTATAAATAGAGGTTTAGCGTCAGCCTTAAACCATACGATTTCTTGAAAGCTTAATTCGATCTTAGGGTTAAGATTGCGAATTAAAGTGCGACTTAGGAGCTAGAAAGCTAGGGTTTGAAGGTTTTCAACCCTAACAAAGATCGGTTCTTGTGTGTTCGACCAAAGAAGAAAAGCACAAGGGTTGTGAGTGTTGTGAACGGTGTACTAGCATACCTATTGAGTTTCTGTTGTGGGTGCGATCATAGAGAGGTTTTACTTTAAACCTTAATAGTTTATCTGGAGCTCAGCTAAAAGGTACATGATCTTTTCTTAACTGATTATATATACATGCTTATTCGCTTCCGCAATTGTGTGACAATATGATTATCTGTATGCTATACTCTAACAGTGGTAACAGAACCACACGTATGTGTTATAATTAGTTAGATCCGTTAAACATTAAATTTGGTGGGGTTACGTTGTCTGATTCGATTAATAGCAAAGAAACTAGTTTTGGTTGTACAGAGATTAAAGTTGAATAACAAAGAAGTCCCAACCGGCGGTTGGATGATCTTACAGGCGGTTGGACAAACGAAACTAGGATTTTACAGTCGCGATAAAGGAATTACGAATTACGATTCCAACCGACGGTTGGGATTACCAGCTGGCGGTTGAAACTTGAAACCCTAATTTTGGTTAAATTGTTAAAACTTGTAAAATCCCATCAGAAATTTAATGTTTAAAATAATAACATAGTTAATGTAAATTGTTTGTTATTATTAATGTACTTTTAATTAGCAAAGAAGGGGTATCTATGATATTCATGCATAATTTGTCATAGATATCACTTTGATATTAATTGTTAATAGTATCACTTGTTTAAATTGTTAATTGACAAGGTATCCCTACCTGGCCATATTTCAAATGTTGCACGAACATTAATAGTTAATTGATTAGTAGTTTATAATTTTGCTTAATTATTGTAACTTGTGAAGCAAAATGGTTTTATGAAAAATAAACTGACTAATAACTATGAAATTAAATTTATTATTCCCTTGCAAAAAATGGTTTTATGAAAAATAAACTGACTAATAACTATGAAATTAAATTTATTATTTCCTTGCAAATCTTATTGTCAACTTGGGTTGGGCTCACATACCGTAATTTTCTCCCATGACGAGGTTTGCAAGTTAATAACTTGTTTTAAACCACGACTAGGAGCTTTTATAAGAAAGGTATCTTCGGCTTGGTGTCTAAGATGACGGGTTGGATTAAACGATGTAAAGATCCTAGCCCCTCCTCTGGCCTCTTCATGGCCTCTCTTGTACATGGCCGAAAATGTTTAAAACATGTTGAATCGTCAATTTTAATAAAAGTGCAATCTCTAATTTAGTATGGATATTAAATTAGACATCTTGACGCACGTTAATAAGGACATTAACTGGAAAAGTTTTATTAAAATTTATGATACGAAGATGTGTGCATGCTTCTTCGTACATATTTGATACACATCATCAAATTAATTACCCATTTAAATTAAGTCAATTGCCATCCAATTTGTAAGAACACTTGTACTTGCCTTTTGCTCTGCGTGAGACGTAGGTGAATTGTATCCAAGGTAAATTACCACTCATCGTGAGACGGTGGTGGACTATTTACGGTTCTTAATTGGAAGACTTAAAGCGAGTTAAGCGGTGAGATCCTTAAGCCCGTGGCATAAGATGGGATGAAACATGCTTGATGAAACTTACTGCTTGATCACTAAGTACACATTAAGTCCCATAATTTTTAGGAATTGCACTTGTAATGCAATTATTGATCGTCACTTACCTTTTGAATACACCATTGCTAGCAGATCAACTGATGTGATGGTGGTATATCAAGTAGGATCCTAGACTTAAGAAAATTAATTGCTTTATATATATAAGCATTTGGGTATTTAATTTTCTTTAAGGATTTATTATCGAAAATATTAAATTTGAACTTTTATCTATTGTAGATGGCAAATCCTGCACCGAACTCGAATTATTCGGCTTTCAGGCAAATGCTAGAAAGAGAAAAACTTTCGGGAAAAAAATTCAATGATTGGTTTCGTCAGCTAAGGATTGTCCTTCGTGTTGAAAAGAAAACTGATGTCATTGAATAGCCATTGGGACCTGCTCCTGCTGCTACTGCTCCTGCTGAGGAATTAGCAGCTTGGAATACTCTTTATGATCGTCATAATAAAGTTGCTTGTCTGATGCTCGGCAGCATGACTCCCGAACTTCAAAAGCAATTTAAAAGTTACAGCCCACTTGATATGATAACAGAGCTTAGATCGATGTTCGTGAAACAAGCTGGAGTTGAGCTATTCGATATGATCCAATCGCTCCATGCTTGCAAACATGAAGCAGAGACACCAGTTAGCTCACACGTTCTGAAAATGAAGAGCTATCTGGATCAATTGGAAAGACTTCAGTATACTTATCCTCTGCCTATTGCTGTTGGCATGATTCTCAATTCCCCTTCAAAGGATTTTGAGGGATTTGTGCGCAACTACAATATGCACAGCATGGGAAAAACAGTTGTTGAACTCCATTTCATGCTCATTAAATATGAGAAGGGTCTTCCAAAGAAACCGGTTGCCCCACAAGTCCTTGCGATTAGAAGTGGAAAGATCCAGAAAGACAATAAACCGCAAACTAAGGGAAAGACTAAGGGCAAGGGAAAGCAAGGTGCTTATGTCCCTAAACCTAAGAAAAACCCTCCAGCAAAAAAAGAGCATCTTGCTAAGGATGAGGCGTGTCCCACTGCAAGGAAGTGGGGCACTGGAGGAGGAATTGTCCTGCCTATCTTGCTGAGTTGATGAAGAAGAAGAAGCAATCCGAACAGCCCGGACCTTCAGGTATCTTCACCATAGAATTATATTCTTTTTCTAATTCAAAATCCTGGGTATATGACACTGGTTGTGGTACTCACATCTGTAATACCTCACAGGGACTTAGAGTAAAGAAAAAGCTGAAACATGGGGCTCTCTACTTGTACATGGGAAAAGGTGTACGTGCAGCTGTAGAAGCCATTGGAAGTTTTGACTTAGTTCTGCCTTCGGGCTTAATTATTGTATTAGACAATTGTCATTATGCACCTACTATTACTAGAGGTGTTGTTTCAGTTTCACTTTTGAAAGATAATTTATCAATGTTTTTAACGATTATGGTATTTCAGTTTCTAAGATTAATGTTCATTATTTTAATGCTCTTCCTTATGATGGTATTTATGAAATTGATATGCATGAACGTGTTTCAAAAGATAATTCTATGTATTATGTTAGCAACAAAAGAGCCAAGCCTAACTTGGACTCTACCTATCTTTGGCATTGTTGTCTTACATACATTGGAAAGAAACGCATTGAAAGGCTTCAGCGTGAAGGGCTTTAAAATCAAATGATGATGGATCCTTTGACAAATGCGTATCTTGTGTTTCTGGCAAGATGACAAAGAAACCCTTTCCGCATCAAACACAAAGGGCTAAAGATCTACTTGGAATCATACATACGGATGTTTGTGGTCCATTAAGACATGTGTCAAGACAAGGTGCTAGCTACTTCATCATTTTTACTGATGATTTCAGTCGTTATGGTTATGTTTACTTGCTTAAACATAAACATGAAGTCTTTGAAACATTTAAAGTGTTTAAGAATGAAGTAGAAAATCAACTCGGTAAGACCATCAAGATCATTCGTTTGGATCGAGGTGGTGAATACTTAAGCCATGAGTTTAAGGATTATCTGGAAGCGTGTGGAATTGTCCAACAGCTTACTCCTCCATACACACCGCAACATAATGGAGTATCGGAGAGGAGGAATCGAACCCTGTTAGACATGGTGAGATCCATGATGAACCTTACTACTCTCCCATTATCATTTTGGGATTATGCTCTAGAATTTACTGTACGTATTTTGAATATGGTTTCAACCCCGAAGGTGGATAAGACACCATATGAATTATGGCATGGGAGAGTCCCTAATTTGTCTTACTTAAAGGTTTGGGGATGTGAGGTGCTTGTGAAGCGGGATACGCTTGACAAACTCGAGTAAAGATCTATTAAACCCAAAGGAAACAATGGGTTACTACTTCTACATTCCTTCTGAAAACACTGTTAAAGTTGCAAGATATGCTGAGTTTTTTGAGAAGAATTTTATAGCTCAAGAAAATAGTGGGAGGGTTGTAGAACTTGATAAGACTCAAGAGGAAGATGCATCACTTTCAACAAACACTAGCGAACATCAACTTGGGGGGGAAAGTATTCAAATTGTTGAACCTCAAGTCGATGTTTTTCCAATTCGTGGATCCGCAAGGATAAAAAGTGCTCAAGAGAAATTGTGTCTAAATGTAGAATCTTAAGAGTACTTGTTAGGGGATCTTAATGAACCGCCTAATTTTAAAGCTGCATTATCAGATCCGGAATCTGAAAAATGGCTTGAAGCTGCGAATATTTGAAATGAGATCTATGAAAGATAATCAAGTCTGGCGATTGGTTGATCTTCCACCCAAAGCTAAAACCGTTGGGTGTAAATGGCTCTTCAAAAAGAAGACCGGCATGGATGGGAATGCACACACCTATAAAGCTAGTCTCGTAGCGAAGGGTTATACTCAAATCTATGGAGTTGACTATGATGAAACCTTCTCTCCTGTAGCGGACATAAGGGCTATTAGGATTCTCTTAGCCATAGCTGCGTACTATGACTATGAGATTTGGCAAATGGATGTCAAGACTGCCTTCTTGAATGGTTACTTAGACGAGGATGTCTATATGGTTCAACCTGAAGGTTTCATTGATCCAAAATATCCCATCAAATTATGTAAGCTTCAAAGGTCCATTTATGGACTAAAGCAAGCATCAAGAAGCTGGAACAAGAGGTTTGATGAGGAAATCAATTAGTTTGAATTTACTCAAAACCCTGATGAGCCATGTGTAGATCAAAAGGCTAGTGGGAGTAATGTTACTTTCCTTGTCTTATATGTTGATGACATATTGATCATAGGAAATCACATTCCAATGTTACAAGATGTAAAATCCTACCTTGGTAAGTGTTTCGCTATGAAAGACTAGGGAGAAACAGCATTTATTCTTGGAATCAAGATCTATAGAGATAGAACAAAGTGGTTAATTGGACTAAGTCAAAGTGCTTATATTGATAAGTTCTCAAAGAGATTTAAGATAGAGAATTCTAAGCGTGGAAATGTATCAATGTTAGAAAGACTTGACTTAAATAGCAAACAATGTGCTTCTACACCCGAGGAGGTGGAGCGTATGCAAAGGGTTCCTTATGCTTCAGCTGTGGGATCTATAATGTATGCGGTTAGATGCACTAGACCTGATGTGGCGTTGGCACAAAACATATCTAGCCGTTTTCAACAGAATCCAGGTGAAAGTCACTGGACTGCTGTAAAAAATATTCTCAAGTACCTGAGAGCTACTAGAGATATGTTCCTAGTTTATGGTGGAAATCCTGAAGCTGAGCTCAAAGTGACTGGATACTGTGATGCTGGATTTCGGACCGATAGCGACGATATGAAGTCTCGAACAGGATACGTCTTCGTATTGAATGGAGGCGCAGTGGATTGGAAGAGCAAAAAGCAATCCACAACTGCCATGTCTGCAATAGAATCAGAGTACATAGCATCTTCGAAAGCTACGATGGAAGCTGTCTGGATTAGAAAATTTATTTCTCGGCTTGACGTGGTACCCACAAATAAAAACCCCATGGAGTTGTACTGCGATAACTCAGGAGCAATAATCATTGCCAATGAACCTGGAGTTCAGAAAGGGGCCAGACATTATCCTAGGAGATATCACTATGTTCGAGAGCAGATCGAATTAGGTGAAATCAATCTACTCAAAGTTCACACAGATGATAATCTAGCTGACCCGTTTACGAAGACTTTACCTAAGGGAAAGCTTAATCAACATGCCGAGGGCATAGGACTTCGTTATGCTAGTTATTTCATGTAACTCTATGTTTTAATATTTGGATAAAGGATGTTAGACAATTATTATCTAATAAATGAATTAAAGTACCTGGTATGTTTGTTTTCATTTAATAATAAATTATATCCTATATTTGCATGTTTAACCCTTGATATGTTGAAGTATGATACCATTAGGCCCCCCATTATAATTAATTAAGATATTTGTACGGCCGTACCCAAATGAATTCCAGATGTGTCTCGATTGATTTGGTAATCTTAATTGATTAAAGGGTTTTGTTAACAAGAGCCCTAAGGGCTTTGATTAAGCTATTTGAACATGCATAAAACAATTATACTTTAACTAAAATTCAGGGAGACAAATCAAAAATTCAGGGGGACAAACAATATATTATTTTCAATGTACATATTTTTATGCATGTCTTAATGTGTTAAGTAAAGCCCTTAGGGATCTTTTTATCAATTTCCTTGATTAAAGGAATGAGAAACATAATCGTTAATTTATGGAATGACATTGATCCATGATATCACGTAAAAAGTCACGTTTTTACCACCGATATTTCTCTCATTCTGGAACGATTCTTGGCATTTTAACTCAAATACAGTACAAATTAGTGATAATATGCCAAGTAGGTCAAAACAAGGTTGCACAAGAAAAATCAAGCAAAACGACCGAAAAACGAAGATTCCACGCACAATTGAAGACTCGAGGCATCAAAACAAGATTTAGAGACAAAGTGCCCATCAATAAGATTTAACTTATCCAAGATTTTTGTTTTCAAAATACGAATCCAATAGAAGAAGAATCAGCAAAAACGGATGAAGAATGAAGATTCTACGCCCGCCAGAAGATTCAAACGATTCGTACGAGACATCTAAAGTTCAGAGACATATTTTTGGGATTTCTTTTCATCAAATTCTTCGTTTTTGAAAAACGAATCCAACCAAAAAAGAATCAACGCAAACGGACGCATAACGAAGAAGATACACGCGAATTAAGCAACGCAGCGAAAGAAAGCAAACCGCTGCGGCAGGGTGGCGTACCAGGCCGGCTTGCAGCCTCCCACCGCCGGCCACCAGGTGCCCACCGCCGGCCGGCACCCCCTGCACCGTTTCCACTTTTTGGTCCTGTCGTGTACTCGGTGCTAGACCTTTACATGCTTTTTGATACCCGGTACACCACCTTTGCGCGCTTTAGGGTACACGTGCTACCACCTTTAGCACCTTTTGCTAATGTGCTCCTTGAAATGCTAACTTGAGCCAACTCTCACCTATAAATAGAGGCCCTAAGCCTTCATTTGAACACACACCATTCTTAGAACAATATACTTCTCTTAAGATATTGCTTCTACTTTCTTTCTATTTTCTTACTAAAAATTAGTTTTAGGCTAGTTTAGGAGCTTGTTAAGAATAGAAGGAAAGTGCAGAACACGTTGTAATCTTCGGTGTATGCTCGGAATTGTGTCAATTAATTCAAGTCTATTCTCTCTTGCATTTAATCCTGGTTCTTTCTAATCCTTATCTATCTTAATTAATTACGTTTATATTGATTATGCTAGATTTAGTTATTGCCATGATTAGAGAGTAGTATACTTGTTGTGTTTGTTTGCGATGTAGTTAGTTAATTATGGGATGATTTATAATTAAATATTAAAGATCGGAAGTATTGCTTTGATCATCTTATTGCATGTTCTTGTTTGATTGTTGCCTTAGGATCATCATAGTAGTAAAATATAAACGGTCTTAATTATCGTAAACTAATATCACGGCCCCTATTCGACTGTTACTCGACATAGTACTGAAAACACTTCAAGGTGGAGTACAAATGTATTGAAGTCGAGGAACGACCGAAGGTAGTCATATTACGAAACGGTACAATATTACGAAGTAATATGACGGCCCCTATTCGACTGTTATGCAGTATAGCGTTGGAAACACTTTAGGTGTAGTACAAATACGTGGAAGCTGCGTAACGACCGAAGGTAGTTATATTACGGACTAATATATATAAAATGAGAAACATAGTTTAATTAACCTTTCTAAATAGACTTTTAAACTTCAAATTAATCTATTGCCCTTCCACCAATAAACGTGATTACAACACCTTTTTAACGACGTCCAATTAAAAGGTAGTCAGTCATCTGTGTCAATATAATTTGTCAAAGGTATGAAACTATGGAACCGGAAGGCTACATGGGGGATTACCGTAGGACAAGACATGGCCAAGGTTAGAAGCGGCGGAACCACTTTAAGTGAGGAACTCTGTGGATAATTAGGGGATTTATTGGGTAGTCTTAAGCAAGGGATGGTTTAAACTCATAAATGAACTTTTTAAATATACGAATCTGTTAGGATGACGAGGAATCGTTATATGATTCAGTTATGTCTAGTACCTTAAGATTTTGTTCCCGTTCATATGGAAAGTATTATTAAACCATAATTAAGATTTTGCTTATTATTCTAAATACTTTGTAATGTTTCCATAACCTAGCTCCCGGTGTGACATGCTAATGGGATTTTAATTAGTAGGGAATCTAGTGTTTACATACAAGTATTCAAGAATGATAACTAACTAATATCTTTCAAAACAGTTTCTCCAAATATCATCCCATAACTTAATTAACGAAATCTCAGCAAACACTATCGTTATTTTATCTGCATTACGTTTTATTTTTATTTCGCTTTTATTTTATTTACTTGCCTAAGTTAGTTAATATAAAAAACAAAAACTTTCCCACTATTTTATAAACCCTTCACTTGTTTGAAAGCCCTCATCTACCACGCCTCAGTTTCAATTCAGTCGGTTTGAAAAGCGACTCTAGGTCATACCTACCACTTGCTTACCCTTAGGATTAGCATTGTTAGGGAAAAATTAGGCCCCGCAATTATAAATTTAAAACGCCCACTGATCGCTGCCTCCGGCAGCCGGTTCAACGACGAGGGTAAGTAATTTCCCTTACCGACCGCTGGTGACACATCAAGTTTTTGGCGCCGCTGCCGGGGAACCAACTGTACGATCTATAGGCGTCAAGATGAACTTACTCGCTAGTGAACCTTTAGGATTAATTTTTCTCCTTAGACCCCTACGTCTTTCTTTATTTTTCCTTCCTTTTACTACTTTTACAAATTATGTTATCCCTATCCACTCAACTAGTCAACCACCTGCCAATGAGACTATGACAGCTACACGTATAACTCTCGCTGAAAACTCTAAACCTTTGATTGAAGGTCGCGGAGGACCAATTGTCTATCCGCAAATTGGTAGGGGATCATTCGAGTTAAAGCCACACATTGTTCAGTTAGTCTAAAACCTCTGTCAATTCCATGGCCTACCAAACGATGATCCCAACTCACACCTTGACAAATTCATTTCCTTATCCAACTACTTTAAGCCGATTGGGGTTAATCAGGACATAGTCTATCTATACCTATTTCCCTACTCACTCGCTCTTAATGCACAAACCTGGTTTGAGGAACTAGAGATTAACTCTATAACCTCTTGGGTAGAATTAGCAACCAAATTTCTGGCCAAATATTTTCCCCCATCAAAACAAGCCACGTTTAAGACCAACATCATAAACTTCCATCAAGTCCATGATGAATCAATCTACGATGCATGGGAACGCTTTAAGAAATTGCTGAAGAAAATTCCAAATCATCGTTTTGTGCGCTCAGACCAGTTGCACATCTTCTACAATGGTCTCTTCCCACATCACTGTCCTTTACTTGATACCGCCTCTCAAGGTAGTTACATAGACTGTACGACAAATGAAGCTTGGAGCCTTATTGAGAAAATGACAATGCACAACCATGACTGGAACAGTGAAAATCACCCCTCAATAGTGAATTCACCTACTACAATCGAGAATGAAGCTATCAAAACTCTCACTCAGCAAGTGGCAGACCTAACCAATGAGATTAAGGAATTGAAAAGTCAACAACAACAAGTCTATCAAGTTCAAACTTGCCTTAATTGTGCTAATACGAACCACTCAGCCCAAATTCCTCACTCTCATCTAACTCCACCCAATACTAACCCTTCTCTTAACCCACCTAGGAATATCCCACCAACTTACCAATCCGAACTATCTGAACCCTGTCGTCACTCCTATCGGTCGGTCGGATTTGACTACGGTCATTGTTCCAACAACAATAGAAGCGGCGAACAGTGAGTTTTAAATTTATAAGAGCTGGGGCTCAAACTATAAGTACTACCTACCTTGGGAGCAAGCAGTAAGTATAACTCGAGGTCGTTCTTAAATCGGAGCCAATTGAAATAAAGCGGGTCACCAAATATTATGGTCGCAATTAGGATGGGGGTAGGTAGATAGATTTTTGTTTGGAAGGTTTTGTTTTATAATTATCCTAAATGCAGAAAAGTAAATAACAAGAATTGAAATTAGGGTTTAAGCAGACAGGTAGAGATGTGATTGCTGAAACTTGGATAACTAGGGTTTCGGGATGATGTTCATTATCAAATTGATTGGAGATTTACCAGATAAAGAGTAGACATACTTTCGGTGTAAACACTAGGACCCTACGTTCAGGTGGAACCCTAGAAACATATGTCACTGGAATCCTAGGTTATCATGATTCTGATCAGATCAGGCTGTTTTCAAACCCTCCTGAGCCTTTGCTTAACTAAAGACAAAGTCACCCTAAATGTTCTAGGGATCAGGCATAAGGCAACAGACCGCAATTGTATTTACTGACCTTTCTTAACACCTAATCGTCTATTTACTTTTATTATAGCAAATACTGATTGTATCCTGTGTATGTTAAACTATTGGTGTGAATAGGGTTTTGCATGTCTAGGTCTATGATTGACACTACCCTGTATTGTTTCTATTGAAGCACATTCTTAACCATCGTAAATATAGACCCTCCTTTACAGTCAGACGTTCATCCCTAGGAATAATCACGGTGTACAGGGCAATTAGGCATTTCGAAAGTGTTCCAAACCCTATTTGTACTGACGGTGTACTGGGCATTTAAGCATTTCCACAGTGTTCCAGATCTTAGGTGTACAGTGCAACAAGCATTTCCACAGCTTTGATTCCTAGACCACAGTTCTAGAAGGGTCACTTCTAGGTAATTCACGATGAAACAATCCATGGCATTTCCTTAGCTTCCACGTATTTGTACTCCACACGAGGTGTTTCCAACGCTATACGAAGTACCGTGCCTTTTAAAGGAAAGTTCATAGTTTCATACTGTAACTGGAGATAACTGTATATTCATAGTATTAGGGTTGATCAGATCCTATCCTAGGGCAACAGTCACGTGAAAGTCTGGAAAGGGTGATGAGAGACTAGATCTATATTCAGGATAAGCTTAACCAGATACACAGCGTAACAATTTCCAATCGTACAAATGAAATATTAATTTAACATCATCCCTGCTCTTAATATCTACATTTCAACAATCACAATATTAAACTACTCTATAAACATGGCAATATGCATAATACAAACTGAAATAACATAAAGCACAAGCATTATAACAGTAAGTAAAGTTTAGATATCACCGGGAATACAGCAGCGTAATACTGAGGATTACAAATAGTCTGAACTTGAAAAACTCGTTACAACAAGATTACCAAGCTAAACCTTCCTCTAGACTCGAACCGTAAGCTCAACCCTAACCTTTCTCCTCTAACTCCTAAGAGTAGTGCTAGAGAGAGAAAGTTAGAGAGAGAAAGTGAAAGAAAAAGAGAGAAATGAAAGTGAGAGAAATGTGAGAATGTGTGAATGTGTTAAGGTGTGTAGAATGAGGAGGGGTGACCCTCTATTTATAGGCAAAGCTCAAAAATCAGCCGTACAACTCGCGAAACAACACGTACAAGCAAACGAAGCACAATATGGGGCAGCAGGGGCCGTATAGGGTCTTAGATAGGCCGTATACGGTTGCCAAGGCCGTATACGGTGTCCGTCTGATTTCGTTCGTTTCTTAAAACGGGCGTATCTCCTTCGTTATGCGTCCGTTTGACCTGATTCTTTCGCCTGTGTCTTCGTAATTCCGTTACGCTTCTAATGATGTCAACTTCACTGAAATTGGATGTGTATAGCTCAAGCATATCTGAAATGACTTTATAGGGTCTGATACTGCTCAGTCTTCTCCGTTCTTTATCCGATTTGCATGATTCTTGATTTTCCCGTCTCGATTTTACCTGTTTTATCATATGATGAAGTTAGAATGTGATATATATAAGGTAAATGAGGCCGGAGGATTTTGTGCACGTTTATTCGCCCTGATTTACTTGTTATTTGGACGTTTTAGGTGATTTTTGCAGCAACGCCTATATTTAGACCACTTTAGTGAATTTTAGTAAATAATGATCATTTTGGAATGTTTTCACTAAAGATACGTCCAAAAAGTGCGGAATATTGCCCTTAAAAACATGACTTTTTGAGTCACATCAAGTTATCCCACACTTAGGCGTTGCTTGTCCTCAAGCAACACTCAGTTAGAAAAACATTTAAAATTTGGTTTTTAAGGGGCGAGTCAAAATAATTTCAAAAGATACCACTTCTAATATGACTAAGAATGTTTAAGAATAAGGGAAAGGATAAGATGATCCTTTCAGAAGCAAGAAGCAATTATCATCAAGCATACTACCAATCCTCGTGATCTTGGAGTACACATGACTAGGCGATCTCACTAAAGTTGGTCACTCAATTCACTCAAAGTGTATCGGGTTCCCTAACAATCTAGAACAAATGAAATCGCTCAAATAAACCAGTCATGCAGCACTCATCGTCATAAGCTTGGTCGAGAATCGGATCTCCACCACTTAGGTGAGGACGGTGCTAACTATCCAGGACTTTCAACGGGTTGTAGTGTTTGGTGAGGTTTAGGGGTATGGTTAGTGGTATATGTTTTGTTGTAGGGTTTTGACTCATCTTACAACTCAAAGATAGTGAAAAACTTTATTTCAGAACGGAACGGAGGATTTTGTAGCTGCTCGTCTTCTATCGAATTTTCCTTGAGAAGGTAATACTTGAAGCACTCAGCTTTATTTGATGGAACTATTTCTTTCTCTTTTCTTTGATTTTCTACTTTTTATTTTTCTTTTCTTCTTCAGAACTTCTTTGCCAGAGAATTTCTAAGGATATTTTATGTTGATTCTTTCAGAAATCCTTTTCGGAACTATGATCTTTGATCTTGAACTTCAATTTCCTTTATCGTGCCAATTTTTAGCACTTTTGACTTTTTAAAGTACACAGAAGAGGAAGACTTTGGAGCATAATTGAAGAGGATGTTCAAAAAGATGTTTTTCACGATCTTAGAAATTTTAAGATAAGCTTTTGGAATTTTTGGGTGAGTAGGGGTTGAGTACGAGGGTTTTTACGAAATGAAAGGTTTAGGCTCAACAGGGTTTACTAGGTGGATCATCGATACCGAAAATGAGTATCGGAAGGGTTTTGGGCTTGAAGAGATATGTAAGAATTGGGTTTAAATCCTAAGGAATGTCAAGGTCATTTAGCTGCACCTATACCGCGTATGGTACACACCAATGTGGTCTTGAAACGTATGTCTGGAGCAAGTTCTAATTCTGAGATGCAAGCATCGGCACACACAAGAAATGAAAGTGAAGCATTAAAGATGAATGCTTTTAGGCTCAAGATACCTCACTACAAAATAGGGTTGTACGTGCCTAGCCATGCTCCTTTCAGATTATTGTTTCTTGCTCGAGAAATTTCTACCTTATTTTCCCTATATTCCAAAATACCTTACTCATGTTCTGAGAATGATTCTTTTCAAAAGTATTTAACTCAAAAACTTAGAGTTAGTTTCACAATTTAACTCATAATTTTAAATTTTTGAATTTTTGAATTTTTTTTTTTTTTTTTTTTGAAAAATTTTATTTGAAAAAGTTCGTTTTTGGGGAAACATTTTCTGAGTAATGCTATTTTGGACATAAAAATCGCCTAAAGTTATCCAAGGTATTCTATACCTAGCTATCCCACACTTAGGGGAACATTCTCCCTAATGTTCTCTTGAGTTGAGTTTTTACCGGAGGTAAAATCCCACACTTAGAGTTTGAACATGTAAGAAAATGTTTCTTAAGTGTTAAATTTGGGGTTTGAATCCCACACTTAGTGATAAGCTCAGGATAGGGTATAGATTATAACAAGCTAACAAGACAGAATATATGTAATCATGAAATGGATAGAGGGTTAAGAAACTCCCCAGATAACGTTTGAACGTTTTGAAGCATATGAAACTTTGTAGGAGAGAGAGAGTCGAAACGAGCTTTCTTCTGCATTCTTCTTGAAGGTTAGTAAGCTTCAATCGGGTTATCCAGTGTCATGTATCCAATGTTATCAGAAATCAACTTTAATTCTTTTAAGTGGGGATCCTTATGGTGTAGAATCCCATACTTTGGGTTTTGAAGAAGTTGGAGTGATTTCGATAAGTATTTGTAATGTGGGAAGTGATCCCACACTTAGTTCTTTGAAGTGCTTGGATACAAGGAAGTTTTGAGAAGAACGAGATCCCTCCATGAGATGTTGAATGTTCCGCAGTCTGCAAATATTGAAAGCTGGTTCGGGTTGCCTTTTGACTTCACGGATTTTCTTCTTGAAAGTGCGCCATCTCGCCTATTTTCACGTTCCATTCACAACAACATTTCTACTTATTTGACAGAAAGAAAATAAAACATAATAAGTAAAAGCATAATGTAAATAAGGATAGAGTGATCAACCAGCTAGTGGCTGATACAAATAAGTTCCAAAAGTAAGGTCCAATAGTAGCCAAACAAACACAAGATAATAATAATAATGTCTGAAACCAAAGTCAACTGATGCAAATGGGGCAGGTCTATGAGGCTGGGGATCCCTGATCAGGTATGTCATCATGCTGAGTAGGGGCTGGTGCTGTGGATGGTCCTACGACTGACTGCTGGCCACTCGATACTCTATGTCCTTCTTCAGCAGTGATAAGCTTGAGCTGAATCAAAATATCTCTGAGTGTAGCTGCCGGCAGCTTCATCGGATCTGTAATACCCCACTGTAGCAGAATGTCTGATGTGATCTTGGCATCCTCAAGTAGTTTCATATAGGCCTGACGAAGCATGGTCTCGGTGGGCACATCTGAAGAAGAGATCGGTCCAAGGTTCAGTAACATCCTGGACGTGTCAAAAGATAGAGCATCCGTGCTCAAATAAATTGTATCAGCACGGTAAGATCCACTGGCGACTGGCTGGGTAGGATGAGAAATCACAGGTGCAGAAATCACTGGCTGAACTACCGGTATCTCGGTCTCAACTGACTGGACCTGCTCTGGTACTGGTGTGGTCCGGATAGCGGGTGATGGTGTATGGGTGGTATGTGATGGGATGGATGTATGTGGTGGTGCTATGGCTGGTGGTGGTGGACCGCATCAGTACATGTAAGGCTCCGGGTCATGAATGCCAAGTTTCCTGGAAATCAACAGCTGATGGGAACGGCTAACCTGAAGAGCATGCAAAAGATAATACTGTGTCAGCGAGGTCACTGGATCTGTGTAGTGAACAGTAGCCTGAGCTGGTGGCTCGGCTGTCTCAGCTCCTCCATGCGGGACACTAGCATGAGTAGTAGGTGCTCGGGCTCTATCAGATGGGCCATCCTCAGTATCTGCAACAGGTGAGGATTGTGACAACCGTCAATTTAGGACTATAGTTTAGTGCCTAATCAAGTGTAATACATGTAATTAGTTCTGGGTTAGGCTAATTAATGTATCAATTATTATATATATTGTTGAATATTTATATCTACAATTATGCGATTTGTTTAAATCGTACGAGTTTCAAATCGAATGAATTTCGATACAATAAATACGGACGTTGGTGAAAAATTGATTTAAGTAATACAAGGATTTTAATAACGTTATTGTACTTAAAAATATTATGTCAATAATATTTAGTATCCAAGTTTTATCACATAATTGATATCAACGCGAATAAAATGTAATTGCGCAAACAAAACGATACAATTCATCTTTTATAATGTAATTATTAAATAGTTAGTAAAATACTTCAACAAAAATATTGAATAATTATTCGTATTTTAAAACGTATATTAAAACATAGAAAATAAATATTTAACGTTCAAATGACGGAATAAACGAACACCGCACGGAGCGCAGTGCGCGGACTGAAAATGGGAGGTGATCCCTTAACCACCTCCCCACCATTTTCTTTCTTTCATTTCTTAATTATCTCTCTCTCTCTTCCTTTTCTTTTCTCTCAAAAACCACAAACCAAAATCAACGAAAATCGCAAAATAAACATACTAAACGACTTTGGATCTTCAAGCCCCTTTGGAAATAAACGACCACCTCGCGACGATCTACAATCCTATCTTTCCGGAATTTCATTTCGGCGATTTGTAAGTTTCCGACACAACTCCGAAAACTCTCGTTTTTAAGTTTTATAACTTGCTAGTTGTTTGTATAACCTTGTAATGTCCTAAAATGGGTTGGGTAAAAATATTATGCCGATCGATGGCCGGAAAATGCGTTTTTGAGGTTGAAAATCCGATCAGACCCCATACGTCGCATTTGGCCTGGAGCAAATACGACGCAGCGACCTACGTCGCACTATATCCCCAACGTCGCATATAGCGACGCAGCGACCTACGTCGCACTATATCCCCAACGTCGCATATAGCGACGCAGCCTATTACGTCGCATTGACTTGCGAACGTCGCACATAGCGACGCAGACCTTAACGTCGCAAACCGAAGCTACGTCGCATAAGCGACGTAGCACCCTACGTCGCTATTGACTTAGCACTGTTGACTTTAGCGACGCAACCCTTTTCGTCGCAAAACTCTTACGTCGCAGCCCACGTCGCAGGCTACGTCGCAGGCTACGTCACACAAAACAGAATCTTCAAAACTAAAAATTTTCGAAGTCAAAGTTACTGTAGCAATTTGCTGTAGCGATTCACTGTAGCAACAATATAATAACATTTTAGAACTATCGATACAACCGTCACCAACGGGCCGTACACCCTTTCAAATACACAATTAAATCAACTAAGTCGTTGAAACTTAGATAATTCAATCAAACAAGTCTTTGTAACTTGTACCAATTTATTCAAACAAGTCGTAGTAACTTGTAACAAAACAATCAACCAAATCGGGGTAATTTGGACATTAAGTTAGACAAACAATTTAAATGGTAGTCTTTCGGGATACCAATACAATTAATGACAATTTAAGTGTCGTGGACACATTCAGGTTTCAAGCCTTTGGACACCAACTCACAGCTAATTACTCCAAGTTCATTAAGTTAAACACTTCAAGAACCAGGTGAGTTTCATAGCCCCAATTTTCACTGCTTTACAACTAGGGGTGTGATATTACTACTCGATTTTGTTTTACAAGTAGAACGCAAGTGCCAAACTTCAAATACTTCATGAGTTTCAAGCTAATCAATTTAAAGTCCTCCATAAGCATAGTCTCTAATATTTTAGCGTGAATGTTAGTATATGATATCATATGGGATTGACAATCCTCATCCGGGTTAGCACGCACTAACCGGTCAAACGGATGTATTAGCATTTGGGAAGACGAGTGTTGATTAGGCACTCGTAGGAGGCATTTCAAGTTAGGTTTCCTTAAGTGGGCCTGACAAATCAAGTTAAGCTCAGACTATGTGCTCATGGACAGTATAACTTTTATTTTGCTTAATTGCATTTTAAATTCAATATAAATCTTGCAGTTCTTACAACTATACATTGACATACAAACCTGTGAACTCACCAGCGTTTTCGCTGACCCATTTTAGTATTTATCACAGGTACCCAGCAGTAGGTTGGCTGCACAAGCAGGAAATATTAGCTCGAGTCAGCATTCATACAACTAGAGATTTGATTGCATTATTATATTTTGTAAAAGTAATTATGCTATGTAATCTCTCAATTTCAGGAATCGAGCTAATGTAACTATATTTTGATGTAAACACTTACTTTATCTATACAAGTTTAAAACGACGCATATAGTGGTCGTTCATTATATCTTATGTGCTTTGTATATTGATTAGTGACACCCAAATCAAGCTTCCGCAAATCATCAAATTTGGGGGTGTCACAGATTGGTATCAGAGCCTAAGGTTATAGTGAACTAGGTTGCATTTAGTGGACCTAGACTATGACCGTTAGGCAGTATTCCCTATTAGGTATAACCAGTTCAGAGATTACAGCATACGAATTTAATTTAACATAGCCTGATCAACTATGTACAATTAAATAAAGATGATGTAAGATCTGAAGGAAGTTATGGCTGAACAGGATACATTAGTTGACTCTAACCTCGAGAGAAACGGGACTCAAAACACGTCTGTGCTAGACACTCAATAGGTTATTATGTGATATACATATATATATACATAAGTAGACCTCATTACAACTTTAGGCTATATTATATTATATTATATGAATATAGGCCTCTTTCTCTCTAACGCTTTGTCTCGAAATGACAAACACACCACTAGTTCATCATACTCGGACTAGTATCTTATTTCATTTCCTTGTTCTTTCTTACTCAGCATCATTCCTCATCGTCGTCAAATTACCCTTAGCGAAGCTGAGATCGCGGGAATAATTGCCCGCAGTGTGACCGAAGCCTTGGCTACCCGAACACCACCCGGTAGCGAGGACACAGCAACCAATACTCCACCACCCAAACCTTGCTCCTATAAGGACTTTCTTAGCTGTAAACCGCTATACTTCAAGGGCACGGAAGGTGCCATTGGTTTGATCCGTTGGATTGAGCGTATGGAATCTGTTTTCAGTCTCTGCGACTGTACTGAGAACAACAAAGTCAAATTCGCTGCTTACACCTTTCAGGAAGGTGCACTCACGTGGTGGAAAACCCACGCAAACTCTGTAGGCCTTGAGGTTGCAAATCGACTTCCTTGGGCCGAACTAAAAAAGAAACTGACAGAAAAATACTGTCCTGAAGAGGAATTGCACAGGCTGGAAGAAGAATTCTGGCATCTGGAGGTGCAGGGAAATGATGTTGCTGATTATACCACTAAATTTCAGCAGTTTGCTTTATTATGCCCGAGTTTAGTCGAACCGGAAAGTAAGGGCATTAAGAAATACATTCGTGGACTCCCCGAGAACATCCAGGGCAACGTCGCCTCATCCAAACCAACTACTACTGAGAGTGCCATTCGATTGGCCCACGAACTCATGGCTCTAGTTGTCAGCCGTGAGACTTCCAACACCTCATCCTCTAACAACAGCAAACGCAAATCCACTGAACACCACCACAACTCAAACAAGAAAAACCACGCCATCCAAGTCTACAACACCAACTCTGAATCCAACCGCAGCTACACCTGGGACAGACCTTATTGTCCCAAGTGTAACTATCACCACTTTGGTCAGTGCGGTACTCCTTGCAACAACTGCAGGAAGTACGGGCATTCGACTAAGGATTGCCGAGCCCCCAAACCCAACAACAGCCCCTCTGACAAAAATACCCGACAACCTAAGTCCTGTTATGAATGTGGAAACCCGGGACACTTCAGGGATTCTTGCCCAAAATTGAAGAATAAGGGCAACAACAACAACAACCACCGCAGCAACACCAACACCAAAAGTAGCGCCTTCGTAATCAACTCAGGGGACGCCCGTCAGGACCCGAATGTGGTCACGGGTATGTTCCTCCTCAACAATTTAACTGCTTCCATACTGTTTGATACTGGTGCCGATAGGAGTTTTATTTCCGATGAATTTTGCCCTCTACTTGACATTACACCTGTTGCTTTAGACGTTAAGTACACCGTAGAGCTAGCAAATGGCAAATTGATAGAAACCAATAGTGTGATACCTAATTGCACCTTAAATCTAGCCGACGAAACCTTCTCCATAGATCTTATGTCTGTTGAGATAGGAAGTTTCGATGTCATCGTAGGCATGGACTGGTTATCCAAACATTGTGCCGAAATCATCTGCTATGACAAAATTGTTCGCATACCTCTCACTGTCGGTAGAAACCTAGTCATACAGGGGGAGACCGGAGGGACGAGGCTTAACATCATATCTTGTCTTAAAACCCGGAAATTTCTGAGAAAGGGTTATCCATCAATCCTCGCGCACATCATGGAGAAAAAGTCAAAGGAGAAGCGACTTGAGGATGTTTCAATCGTCCGAGACTTTCCAGAAGTCTTTCCTGAAGAACTACCTGGTCTACCACCACCAAGACAGGTTGAGTTCTCAATCGATCTTGTACCAGGTGCTACGCCTGTGGCTCGAGCACCATACCGTTTAGCTCCATCCGAACTTCAGGAGTTGTCCACCCAGTTACAGGAACTCCTGGAATGAGGATTCATCAGGCCGAGTTCTTCACCTTGGGGAGCTCCGGTCCTATTTGTCAAGAAGAAAGATGGTTCTTTTCGAATGTGTATCGACTATCGAGAGTTGAACAAGTTAACTGTCAAGAACCGGTATCCACTTCCTCGAATCGATGATTTGTTCGACCAACTTCAAGGGTCGAGTTGTTATTCAAAGATTGATCTCCGATCCGGTTATCACCAATTGCGTGTTCGCGATGCCGATATTCCAAAAACCGCTTTCAGAACCCGTTACGGGCATTACGAATTCCAAGTGATGCCATTTGGCCTAACCAATGCACCGGCTGTATTCATGGACCTTATGAATCGGGTGTGTAAACCTTACCTTGATAAGTTTGTCATTGTCTTCATCGATGACATCCTCATATATTCACGAAGCAAAGAAGAGCATGCGCAACACCTCAGAACCATCCTTGAACTACTTAAACACGAGGAGCTCTATGCCAAGTTCTCTAAGTGTGAGTTCTGGATCAAAACCGTTCAATTCCTTGGTCACGTGATTGACAGTCAAGGGATTCACGTCGACCCGTCAAAAATCGAGGCTATCAAAGACTGGCAATCGCCAACCACTCCGACCGAAGTACGGCAGTTTCTAGGACTGGCCGGATACTATCGACGATTCATTGAAAATTTCTCCAAGATAGCCATACCACTTACGACTCTGACCCAGAAAGACAAAAAGTTTGACTGGACTGATAAACAAGAATCGGCATTCCAACTCTTAAAACAAAAGCTTTGCAGTGCTCCTATCCTCTCATTACCCGAAGGCACCGATGACTTCGTGGTATACTGCGATGCTTCACATCAAGGTCTCGGTTGTGTGCTTATGCAACGAGACAAAGTCATAGCTTATGCTTCCCGACAGCTCAAGATTCATGAAAAGAATTACACCACCCACGACCTCGAGCTAGGAGCTGTCGTTTTTGCCCTCAAAATCTGGAGACATTACCTTTACGGTACCAGATGTACAATCTTTACCGACCATAAAAGCCTTCAACACATATTCGATCAGAAGGATCTCAACATGAGGCAACGTCGATGGGTCGAGTTGCTTACCGATTACGACTGCGAACTCAAATATCATCCAGGCAAAGCAAATGTTGTTGCTGACGCCCTCAGTCGAAAAGAGCGAGTGA
This sequence comes from Helichrysum umbraculigerum, assembly GCA_949592205.1. Classification (NCBI taxonomy): domain Eukaryota; kingdom Viridiplantae; phylum Streptophyta; class Magnoliopsida; order Asterales; family Asteraceae; genus Helichrysum; species Helichrysum umbraculigerum. The sequence goes on along the minus strand of CATIUR010000001.1, from coordinate 306,050,643 downwards.
AACCACTTCGGGTTCGAGCCCTCAGTATGACCATTCACAACAATTTAAACGTTCAAATCCTCACTGCTCAACTCGAAGCCTTAAAACCCGAAAATGTCAAAGATGAAGCCTTGCGGGGCATGGATAAACAATTCGAAATCAGACCTAACGGGATTAGGTATTTCTCAAACCGAATCTGGTTGCCTAAATTTGGGAACCTACGAGACTTGGTGATGGATGAAGCTCACAAGTCCAAATATTCTATCCATCCGGGATCCGATAAAATGTACCACGGTATCAAGGACTTCTACTGGTGGCCGAACATGAAAGCTGAAATCGCCACCTATGTCAGCAAATGCCTTACTTGCTCCAAAGTCAAAATAGAATATCAAAAACCTTCTGGTTTACTTCAACAACCCAGTCTTCCTGAATGGAAATGGGAACAAATTGCCATGGATTTCATAACCAAACTACCCAAATCGTCCAGCGGTTGCGATACCATTTGGGTGATCGTGGATCGTCTCACAAAGTCTGCTCACTTCCTGGCAATCAAGGAATCCGACAAAATGGAACGCCTCACCAACATTTATCTGAAGGAAATCGTTACCAAACACGGTGTTCCAATCTCAATTATCTCCGATAGAGATAGTCGTTTCACTTCACAATTTTGGCAATCACTTCAAAAATCTCTGGGTACTCGACTTGATATGAGTACCGCATACCATCCTCAAACAGACGGTCAAAGTGAACGAACCATTCAAACACTTGAAGACATGCTACGGGCCTGCGTAGTAGACTTCGGTGTAAACTGGGAAAAACATCTACCATTGTGCGAATTCTCGTACAACAACAGCTATCATACCAGCATCAAAGCTGCACCCTTCGAGGCACTGTACGGTCGTAAGTGCCGGTCACCTATCTGTTGGACCGAAGTTGGGGATAGCCAACTCACAGGTCCAGAAATCATTCACGAAACGACCGAGAGAATCGTTGAAATTCAAAACAAGCTTAAGGCTGCGCGTGATCGTCAGAAAAGTTATGCTGACGTGAGACGCAAACCACTCGAGTTCCAAGTTGGGAATCGAGTTCTACTCAAAGTATCGCCTTGGAAAGGCGTAATCCGATTTGGCAAACGAGGGAAGTTGAATCCCAGATACATTGGACCATTCGAGATCCTCGAAAGGATTGGCCCAGTGGCTTATCGATTGCAGCTGCCATCTGAACTCAGCAGCGTTAATCCCACATTTCATGTTTCAAATCTGAAGAAGTGTCTGTCTAATGAGACACTTATCATTCCACTCGATGAAATTCGAGTTGACGAGAAACTTCACTTTGTTGAGGAACCCGCCGAAATCATGGACCGTGAGGTCAAACAACTTAAACAAAGTCGTATTCCTATCATCAAGGTTAGGTGGAATTCGCGGCGCGGTCCGGAATTTACCTGGGAACGGGAAGACGAAATGCGACTCAAGTACCCTCAACTCTTCACTGATCCAACATCAAACACGACTTCAACTTAAATTTCGGGACGAAATTCTCCTAACAGGGGGAGAATGTGACAACCGTCAATTTAGGACTATAGTTTAGTGCCTAATCAAGTGTAATACATGTAATTAGTTCTGGGTTAGGCTAATTAATGTATCAATTATTATATATATTGTTGAATATATATATCTACAATTATGCGATTTGTTTAAATCGTACGAGTTTCAAATCGAATGAATTTCGATACAATAAATACGGACGTTGGTGAAAAATTGATTTAAGTAATACAAGGATTTTAATAACGTTATTGTACTTAAAAATATTATGTCAATAATATTTAGTATCCAAGTTTTATCACATAATTGATATAAACGCGAATAAAATGTAATTGCGCAAACAAAACGATACAATTCATCTTTTATAATGTAATTATTAAATAGTTAGTAAAATACTTCAACAAAAATACTGAATAATTATTCGTATTTTAAAACGTATATTAAAACATAGAAAATAAATATTTAACGTTCAAATGACGGAATAAACGAACACCGCACGGAGCGCAGTGCGCGGACTGAAAATGGGAGGTGATCCCTTAACCACCTCCCCACCATTTTCTTTCTTTCATTTCTTAATTATCTCTCTCTCTCTTCCTTTTCTTTTCTCTCAAAAACCACAAACCAAAATCAACGAAAATCGCAAAATAAACATACTAAACGACTTTGGATCTTCAAGCCCCTTTGGAAATAAACGACCACCTCGCGACGATCTACAATCCTATCTTTCCGGAATTTCATTTCGGCGATTTGTAAGTTTCCGACACAACTCCGAAAACTCTCGTTTTTAAGTTTTATAACTTGCTAGTTGTTTGTATAACCTTGTAATGTCCTAAAATGGGTTGGGTAAAAATATTATGCCGATCGATGGCCGGAAAATGCGTTTTTGAGGTTGAAAATCCGATCAGACCCCGTACGTCGCATTTGGCCTGGAGCAAATGCGACGCAGCGACCTACGTCGCACTATATCCCCAACGTCGCATATAGCGACGCAGCGACCTACGTCGCACTATATCCCCAACGTCGCATATAGCGACGCAGCCTATTACGTCGCATTGACTTGCGAACGTCGCACATAGCGACGCAGACCTTAACGTCGCAAACCGAACCTACGTCGCATAAGCGACGTAGCACCCTACGTCGCTATTGACTTAGCATTGTTGACTTTAGCGACGCAACCCTTTTCGTCGCAAAACTCTTACGTCGCAGCCCACGTTGCAGGCTACGTCGCAGGCTACGTCGCACAAAACAGAATCTTCAAAACTAAAAATTTTCGAAGTCAAAGTTACTGTAGCAATTTGCTGTAGCGATTCACTGTAGCAACAATATAATAACATTTTAGAACTATCGATACAACCGTCACCAACGGGCCGTACACCCTTTCAAATACACAATTAAATCAACTAAGTCGTTGAAACTTAGATAATTCAATCAAACAAGTCGTTGTAACTTGTACCAATTTATTCAAACAAGTCGTAGTAACTTGTAACAAAACAATCAACCAAATCGGGGTAATTTGGACATTAAGTTAGACAAACAATTCAAATGGTAGTCTTTCGGGATACCAATACAATTAATGACAATTTAAGTGTCGTGGACACATTCAGGTTTCAAGCCTTTGGACACCAACTCACAGCTAATTACTCCAAGTTCATTAAGTTAAACACTTCAAGAACCAGGTGAGTTTCATAGCCCCAATTTTCACTGCTTTACAACTAGGGGTGTGATATTACTACTCGATTTTGTTTTACAAGTAGAATGCAAGTGCCAAACTTCAAATACTTCATGAGTTTCAAGCTAATCAATTTAAAGTCCTCCATAAGCATAGTCTCTAATATTTTAGCGTGAATGTTAGTATATGATATCATATGGGATTGACAATCCTCATCCGGGTTAGCACGCACTAACCGGTCAAACGGATGTATTAGCATTTTGGAAGACGAGTGTTGATTAGGCACTCGTAGGAGGCATTTCAAGTTAGGTTTCCTTAAGTGGGCCTGACAAATCAAGTTAAGCTCAGACTATGTGCTCATGGACAGTATAACTTTTATTTTGCTTAATTGCATTTTAAATTCAATATAAATCTTGCGGTTCTTACAACTATACATTGACATACAAACCTGTGAACTCACCAGCGTTTTCGTTGACCCATTTTAGTATTTATCACAGGTACCCAGCAGTAGGTTGGCTGCACAAGCAGGAAATATTAGCTCGAGTCAGCATTCATACAACTAGAGATTTGATTGCATTATTATATTTTGTAAAAGTAATTATGCTATGTAATCTCTCAATTTCAGGAATCGAGCTAATGTAACTATATTTTGATGTAAACACTTACTTTATCTATACAAGTTTAAAACGACGCATATAGTGGTCGTTCATTATATCTTATGTGCTTTGTATATTGATTAGTGACACCCAAATCAAGCTTCCGCAAATCATCAAATTTGGGGATGTCACAAGGATCCTCTAACACGCTTCCCAGGGAGACGACATCCTGGAATGATCTGTTTGGTGTTCTTCCATAGGCACTGCCTTTGCTCATCTACCTCAACAAGATGGATCAATTTGCAGTATTCCAAGTTGAATGGCAAAGAACGAGAACAAACAGTAAACTCCTCTGTGTGGGCCTCAGTCAACAATCCCATACTATACAGCAATCTAGTAATAATCGACCCCATGAACATGTGCCTATCCAAGTCTGTCTCATCCCAAAGTCTCTCAGCGATCAAGAAAGCAACATTCAGATTCTTTCCTCCTATGATTGCTTCCATGAACTTCAACTCTTTGGCACTCACAGCTCCACCTTCCCTCTTTCCAAATATAGAACATGCTAGCAACTTGTGAAGGATGTGATGAACTGGCTTGATGAAAGTGGATGACGTAACACAGCTCCTAAAGTTTGATCCTGCTAAATCCATCCAAATATCCTTATGGTTCCTGTTTGGTAGGCTGGAGATGTCTTGAACACTGTTTCTGAACCATGCAGAGTTGACCTGAGACTCTGTATATAAACCAAGATACACTCCCAAGTCGGCAACTGAGATATGATGAATCTGTTCCTGAAACCTGAATGAAATCTTTCTTTTGTCGGATACGCTCATTTTTGGATTCAGCTGGTAAGTCATCATGAAATCTGTCACTACTTCTCGGTATGCATACTCATCTATATCGAAGAGACGGAGAAGGGCATTGTTCACTTGACCATCGGTCTCATACATCAACAAACTCTTCAACTCATCCCTGATCCCTAGCTTAATCATGTCTTTCCATACGACATACCGATTACTGCCTATCGGTCGCTGCAGCCACTGGCGAATGAGTGACCTATTCTTTGAAGATTTGGCCAAGTAGCTGAGTGAAGGTGGGCAATTATCCATCTGTGACAAATGACAAGAAAGGATTAGACCATAATAGTGATATATTAATGGATATGCTAAAGTACTTCCAGATTTTCAGAAAAAAATTGGAAATGTAGGCTTTAGAAATGGGCATATCCAGAAATTTTAAAATTTCTAACCTAACCGCAACCAACCACAAATCCAAAAACTTTTATCAACTTATGTCTAACTAAGGGGAAGTGGCACAAAGCTTCAAGTTCCTAGCATAATCAAAGCAAGTCAACAAGGTACCTTACTTAATTATCCCAAGCACTAAAAACTTAAATACTTCATGTTCATGGTTAATCAATCTAAATGAGCTAAAATCCAAGGTCATATAATTATCTCAAGTAGATCAATTAATCATAAAAGGGCATATTACCAATTAAATGTGCAATCCAATTTTCCGCAATTTCCAAAAGACATAAAGCTTTATTTACATGATTTCAAGCAAAGAATGGAAGTAAACTTATTTGACAAAATGGTAGTTTTTAGAAAATGGCGTTTTTGTTGGTTTCATTTCAAAGTCATACACTTTATTAATTAAAGTGATAAACTTTAAAAATGATTAAATGATCCGAAGCTTGTTTTGATAATCTTGTAAGCTTTTTAAGTTTTAGAAAAGTCATAAACATGGTTTAAGAATAAAAGTTTTAAGTAAAAATGATGTTTATGATGATTTTATCAAAAATGAGCTTACTTTAATTACCAAAAACTAGCTTAACCATTTTCTAATTGCAAATTGTAACACCCGGTCAAAAAGTCAAATTTCGCGCCAAATTCAAACTTTTAATCTTCGTATTAAGTACGCATTTTCACCACGAGATTTAAGAATTATATATATAATATATATAATACGATCGATTACTCAAAGAAACGTGTCCAAACTTCGGTGTCAAAACTAATATTTTATCAGTTAAAATGAACATTATATAATTGAGGAAAAATGTCAAACATTTGAAATCACCATTCATTTAGAGTTTTTAAAACATAATTTTTATTTAGTTGGGACAACGCAGAATCATATATAAAAAGTAAATTTTAATAAAGTATTTTTATAAAATACTTTCACTAATAAACATTTCACGACAACATAAATAAAATTTTAGAATATAAATTATTATTTAAATTACGAGCGGGTACGAAAACACGGGCATTTTATACCACGAATCGGGGAAACCAACCCCCACAAAAAGTGAGGGCCGGCCTCCCCTCTCCCCCATTTCTTTCCCTTTTCATTTTTCATCACAAAACACACCCTTACACCTCTCTCTCTCTCTCGGATCATCATCACCACCGGCCGCCACCACCACCGCCGCACGTCGCCACCACCACCATCGTCATCATCAGCAGCAACATCATCATCCTCATCATCATCATCCGATTTCATCATCATCCTCACCATTTTCGGATTCCCTTTTTACTTGGTAAGAAAACCTTCGATCCATCTTTATTTTCGTGTTTATAACCCTTAAATCATCATATATTATTATCACATAGGTTAGTTGTTGTCGATTTTGTGATTTGTGGCTTCGATCCTTGGGTTTGGGTGTTGCTCGGTCGAACAGACCTGGATCAGGCCTGGATACCCGGCGGGGATGCCTGGTACCCGGCGGGTAAACACGAAAACAGCAACAGCGGCACTAACGAAGTGTCGCTAAACCCCGTCACTAAGCCTCCTGCGTCACTTTTGAAGTGTCGCTATATGCGTCACTAACCCTATAGCGACACTATTGAAGTGTCGCTAAAATGCTGAATTTTCCTATCTTTTGAGTCACTAGCCTAGTGACGCCCAAAATCAACCAGTGACGCATGAAGTGTCGCTATTATCAGTTTTTAAGCCAAAAAACTCATTTTTAAAGTACCAAACTTATCCGGAAACGTATACGCAACTTATATATGAACCGAGACACGTTTATATACACTTTTTATACGAAAACAACTTAATTATATTTTCTAAATATAATTTCAACACGAGACAAACGACACGCAATTTCTTTACGAAATTCAAACGTAAATATATAACAAACACGTTGAGTACAAACAAACCGAATAAACAACACATTGGATAGTTTTAATTAAATATCCATTTCCTCATACGAAATCTCACGTGTTTAGGACACTAGGAGATTGTTATCGGCACGACTCGCTACATTAGGACACTAGCTCCTCAGGTGAGTTTCATAGCCCCACTCTTTCAACTGTTTTACTGTTTTTGGGGTGAAACACATGCTCAATAACTGCTTTCAAATTATATTAATAATCGTTCCTAATTCACAAATATTTATATTACTGTTATGTAATACGAATTGTGTAACGCTTAGGATTACACACCCCTTACGACTTTAGATCCATACCAATACTTAACCTAGATAGGTTACAATTATCATTCGATATGTCATGAGCACAGACCATCAGTATATAATCTAATTCGGGTTATCAATTTAGTTGACTACATTGTCGTGGGATAAATCTTACCAAACATATTAGAACCGGTTAGTTCTACTCACACTGGACAACACTTAAACCATTACATGATTAGTTCCCCTTTTAGGAGCTGACGCTGCCTATACGAATCATGGATCTCAATATACTTGCTAGACTGAGACTAGTGGCATACAATGGTAACATACGAAACAACTAGGTGATGATTAGTCACACCTAGGCTTATAGTGATACTACAAACGGATAAGAACTATAATACATACTTAGCTACAGTCAATTAATTTCATGTGCTACATGATACACTATCTCATTGTGTTTGCTGACTCGACTTATATATACATGTATAGATATATATACACATACTTGTAATTCATCTCGCATTTGGTACTACTTACAACTTACTTATGTATATTGATATACATATGCTATTACAAACACAATCTCAAGTCGGGCATGTCGTAGTACTGCTGGCTCAATTACATTATTGCTTGCGAGCAATTCGGACGATGCCTGATTAGGCACAAAACGATATCACGGTTGGTGATACAAAACGATATCACGGTTGGTGATACAAAACGATATCACGGTTGGTGATACAAAACGATATTACGGCTGGTGATACAAAACGATATCACGGTTGGTGATACAAAACGATACCACGGTTGGTGGTACAAAACGATATCACGGTTGGTGATACAAAACGACACCACGGTCGGTGGTACACATCCATATCACAATTGGTGATACATAAACCCACGAGTTAATACTCAATCATAGTCCGCGGGACTACATTTACTCGTTGCTGGATGCAACACGCTACCAACTATTACTCAAACATCATATGACGTGGTCATACATTACTTGATTTCAAACTTAGGCATGTATTGCCTCATATTAGTTACCCTACTTATGCCTGATAGGTATCCAGGCATGGAATGCCTCATTTCCTTATGTACTTAGGTATACACAGCTACTTTAGAGTAGGAAATACCTAGTGAAACGTATACACATTGGTGTTACATCTTTTATATGATACAAACCAAAATACTGGGATTTCGAACTACTTTTCAAAGCATACAGGATTTAAACTTTATGTTTTCAACTAACAAACTTATGAACTCACCAGCTTTATAGCTGACCTGTTTTAGCATGTGTTCTCAGGTGCCCAGCAGGATTAGGATTTCTACAAGATTTGGCTAGCTCGAGTCGCATATTTTCAAACATCGGGACCACTCTGCATTTACTTTGTATTTTCAAATTATGTATTTGGAATTGACTACGATCTCGCAACTATTTAAACTTTTATTTTGGAAATGTAATAACTATTTTCAAACGTCTCATTTAGAGTCGTTCATTATATGTCTTATGCTGTGATATTTAATTAGGTAACACCCGACCCGACCGCTTCCGCAATCCAAGATTTGAGGGTGTTACAAATTGGTATCAGAGCCTAAGGTTATAGTGAACTAGGTTGCATTTAGTGGGCCTAGACTATGACCGTTAGGCAGTATTCCTCATTAGGTATGACTGGTTCAGGAATTACATCATACGAGTTTAATTTAACATAGCGTAGCTAACTATGTACAATTAAATAAAGATGATGTAAGGTCTGAAAGGGGTTATACTGAAACAGGAATGCGTAGTTGACTCTGATTGTTATGTGCTAGACATCCTAGGCTATTATATGTACTGTAGGTATATATTAATAGGCCTTACGTGTATATTACTACTACGTATCAAATATATACTGAGTATATACAACAAAATTCCGCTGTACGATCATGTACTCGTGAAGAGGCACATCGCCGTCTTCCTAACTAGCACGACTCGACACTTTCTCCTTATGTACGCATAGGAGGATATCAGATATATCACTGAACCTCGGGAAAGAGGTACAACCGTATTCAATGGGAATGGAAACTCACACATGCTAAACGTCCACGAAATTTAAAACAAACAAACGAATCTTTCACCTTTGACCGTGCTGGTCACAATTGGATTAGTGTTGACTAAGTCCACAACAAATTAATTATCTCAATCACAACTTGATCATTTGGATCAATTGATTCAATACCTCAGTGCCTTGGCACTCACATTCTAGCCTCTGTGCTACATTCAAGAAATCACATAATTATAACGTATTTTGGCCTTAGGGCTACAATCAAACAACACATGGCACGTGGTGTCACATCATGCTTTCAAGCACAACACATGGTATGTTGATACCACAATATGGGCACGTTAGTGCAACCCTCATAGTATGTCAATACTACAAATCATAGCATGTTGATGCTACATTCACAGTACATGAGTACTGCAATATCGGTGCCGCGGGCACTTCACTACGGCACGTAGTGCTGCATTTCATAGTACTTCGATACTACAATCACAATACATTAGTATTTCAATTACTGTGCTGATAGCACTGCATTACAGTACGTTGTTACTACACTCCAGTGCTTTAGGCACTGCATTTCAGCACTAGGTGCTACTCTCAATATGCATGTAGACTTGTTATAGTTACATGTACAATTTATATATATACATATACACTTACTTAACGGGGCACGAGGTGCCACACTTGACTTTTATTATGCACGTATACTTGTATAGTTACGTGTACACCATATATGTATATATGACTACCCTACTGGACACGAGGTGTCCCACTTGATTACTTTACATATGAACACTCGCTGTAGGCACTTGTACACTTATACGCATACGCGATTACCTTACTAGGCACGAAGTGCCACACCCCAACTATTAAGGCATGTGATGCCTCATTCGATGAATGCACTCTAATTCATTAGGATTACATCCATAATACTTTAGTAATAAATTATAGTCTGATAGACTACGACAATACTATGGTTCTGGTCAAACTACATATAAAATACAACATGTCGTCTGTATGACTACACAATTAAACATCAAAGTCCAAGAACTTTCAAACAGACACCTTAAGTGGTTTCTGGATAACTATCACTTTTACATCTGAGTATACAACTATAAAAGTCAAAATCTTTGAATAAAGATCTCATATCTTGTTGTTTCATTCTTGTTGAAGAATCATGCCACCGAAGACGAGAACTTCCTCTGATGCTCAGCTTGCCTCCATCGTTTCTCAAGCCGTAGCTGAGACTTTGACTCGGTATCTTCCACATAACTATATGAGAAATAGCGATACGGCTGAAACCACTGCCCCCAAGCCCTGTTCCTACAAGGACTTCTTAAACTGTCAACCACTGAACTTCAAGGGCACGGAAGGTGCTATTGGATTGCTCAGGTGGGTTGAGAAAATGGAATATGTGTTCCACATCAGCAAGTGTGCGGAGGAAGACAAAGTCAAGTTCTCTATTGGCACCCTCGCAGACGGTGCTCTCACATGGTGGAATTCCTATGCCCAGTCTGTGGGTACCGACACCGCCTATCTGCTCTCTTGGGAGGACTTAAAGAAAATGCTCACGGATGAGTACTGCCCGATCGAACAACTTCACAAACTAGATGAAGAGTTCTGGAGCCTAAGGGTTCTGGGAACCGACATTACCGGGTACACCACCAGGTTCCAACAACTAGCTCTTTTGCGTCCCGCCATGGTTAGTACGGAATTTGATCGAATCAGGAAATACATCAGCGGCCTTCCGGAACCTGTCCGAGGGAACGTCACATCGTCAAACCGAACCACTCTTCAGAGTACCATTCGACTGGCTTAAGAACTCATGGCCATGAATAATGACCAGGAATCGCCCACCCCACCGAATAGTAATAACAACAAGAGAAAATGGAATATAAACCCTAGTGAAAACTATGGTCAAACCAGCGAACCCGAACCCGAACCCGAAAGGGATCTCCGGTGGTAGTGTGAACTGACTCCGTGATTTCTTCGATTAAAGATGTTTGTGAAACAGTGAAAGGATATTTTGACTGAGCAAATAACAAAGTGAGTGAGACGTTAATATCCTTCCTTCCAGCAAAGAAAGTAGCTTCCATGTTATTGTCAGTGGCTCCAGGGAATATCTCTAACAACTTGTTGATCATGTAAGTAGCAGGGTCAACGAAGAATGGAATTTTATCAGAAATGACGAGAGATATAGCGGGATCTTTGCTGATCCAGAACTCAAGCTCATAAATCATAGCCGCAACATGACGATTAATTAGGGTTTGGGAAACCAGTTGATAATTGGTGCAGGCGAATAGGTCCATTAGTAGGTCTATTTCTGATTTAAGCTTTAGTTCTTGCTCTCGATAATGTGTGAAGATACCTTCCTCCTTTTGATTTGGAAGATGGTGGAGAATACCAACCTGTTTCTTTATCCTACGAGCGACTTCTCTTTGTTCAACCGAAAAAGGAAAGTCAGACATTTTGAGTTGTCTGGCAAATGCCCGACAAACATCCAATCTCCTATCAGGATCAAAAGAGTTACCTACGTAGCGGATATTTTCTTTAGGTTTGATTGGTAGAGTCCTATCAACAACACGATAGATGGTGTACTCAGGTTCGGATACAAGGTTCAAAAAGATAGGTGATTTTGGAGGGTATTCGTAAACTTCTTCATCCCATGGTGGAAGATGTTCTTCAATGGGTGGAAAACGAAAGGGTTGAAGATGTTCAAAGTTACTCTCGACAAAACCAGATGAAGTAGGGAATTGAAAGAAGTTTTCTAAGGAATATGAAATCTCAGGAGCAGGTATAACCTGATAGCTTAGAATGCTAGATGCAGAAGTTGAGATCTTCTGATGAGAATCATGGGTTCCTAAGTTAAGGTCTAAGAATTGCCCTATGGTTCTAGATTCATAGTCTGAATTAGCGGAGATAACTTCGGAAGAGGATAAAGATGAAGAGTACACGTCAGATTCCAACTCTTGTTCTAAGCAGGCGAAGAACTCAGCGTCATCCATGGCCATCATTTCTTCGGACGTCTTGAGGGCGAGTGGAGAAATGGGGCTAGACGGAAATGAATCATAGAAATATGTTTTTATATTTTTCATTTTTAATTAAACTATCAAAATTATTCTAAAGAAGGCAAATAACTACCAACTAAGTTTGAGAAAACCTAATTGGAAAGGATCTCCTAAAAGCTAGAATATCTAAGGCGGCTTCAAATCGTAACGCTCTACGATCCCCGGCAGCGGCGCCAAAAACTTGTCGTCACTCCTATCGGTCGGTTGGATTTGACTCCGGTCGTTGTTCCAACAGCAATAGAAGCGGCGAACAGTGAGTTTTAAATTTATAAGAGCTGGGGCTCAAACTATAAGTACTACCTACCTTGGGAGCAAGCAGTACGTATAACTCGAGGTCGTTCTTAAATCGGAGCGAATTGAAATAAAGCGGGTCACCAAAGATTATGGTCGCAATTAGGATGGGGGTAGGTAGATAGATTTTTGTTTGGAAGGTTTTGTTTTATAATTATCCTAAATGCAGAAAAGTAAATAACAAGAATTGAAATTAGGGTTTAAGCAGACAGGTAGAGATGTGATTGCTGAAACTTGGATAACTAGGGTTTCGGGATGATGTTCATTATAAAATTGATTGGAGATTTACCAGATAAAGAGTAGACATACTTTCGGTGTAAACACTAGGACCCTACGTTCAGGTGGAACCCTAGAAACATATGTCACTGGAATCCTAGGTTATCATGACTCTGATCATATCAGGCTGTTTTCAAACCCTCCTGAGCCTTTGCTTAACTAAGACAAAGTCACCCTAAATGTTCTAGGGATCAGGCATAAGGCAACCGACCGCAATTGTATTTACTGACCTTTCTTAACACCTAATCGTCTATTTACTTTTATTATAGCAAATACTGATTGTATCCTGTGTATGTTAAACTATTGGTGTGATTAGGGTTTTGCATGTCTAGGTCTATAATTGACACTACCATGTATTGTTTCTATTGAAGCACATTCTTAACCATCGTAAATATAGACCCTCCTTTACAGTCAGGCGTTCATCCCTAGGAATAATCACGGTGTACAGGGCAATTAGGCATTTCCAAAGTGTTCCAAACCCTAGATGTACTGACGGTGTACTGGGCATTTAAGCATTTCCATAGTGTTCCAGATCTTAGGTGTACAGTGCAACAAGCATTTCCACAGCTTTGATTCCTAGACCACAGTTCTAGAAGGGTCACTTCTAGGTAATTCACGATGAAACAGTCCATGGCATTTCCTTAGCTTCCACGTATTTGTACTCCACACGAGGTGTTTCCAACGCTATACGAAGTTCCGTTCCTTTTAAAGGAAAGTTCATAGTTTCATACTGTAACTGGAGATAACTGTATATTCATAGTATTAGGGTTGATCAGATCCTATCCTAGGGAAACAGTCACGTGAAAGTCTGGAAAGTGTGATGAGAGACTAGATCTATATTCAGGATAAGCTTAACCAGATACACAACGTAACAATTTCGAATCGTACAAATGAAATATTAATTTAACATCATTCCTACTCCTAATATCTAAATTTCAACAATCACAATATTAAACTACTCTATAAACATGGCAATATGCAGAATACAAACTGAAATAACATAAAGCACAAGCATTATAACAGTAAGTAAAGTTTAGATATCACTGGGAATACAGCAGCGTAATACTGAGGATTACAAATAGTGTGAACATGAAAAACTCGTTACAACAAGATTACCAAGCTAAACCTTCCTCTAGACTCGAACCGTAAGCTCAACCCTAACCTTTCTCCTCTAACTCCTAAGAGTAGTGCTAGAGAGAGAAAGTTAGAGAGAGAAAGTGAAAGAAAAAGAGTGAAATGAATGTGAGAGAAATGTGAGAATGTGTGAATGTGTTAAGGTGTGTAGAATGAGGAGGGGTGACCCTCTATTTATAGGCAAAGCTCAAAAATCAGCCGTACAACTCGCGAAACAGCACGTACAAGCAAACGAAGCACGATATGGGGTAGCAAGGGCCGTATACGGCCTTCGTAGGGCCGTATACGGTATGTATGAGGCCGTATACGGTCTTAGGTAGGCCGTATACGGTTGCCAAGGCCGTATACGTTGTCCGTCTGATTTCGTTCTTTGCTTAAAACGCGCGTAACTCCTTCGTTATGCGTCCGTTTGACCTGATTCTTTCGCCTGTGTCTTCGTAATTCCGTTACGCTTCTAATGATGCCAACTTCACTGAAATTGGATGTGTATAGCTCAAGCATAGCCGAAATGACTTTATAGGGTCTGATACTGCTCAGTCTTCTCCGTTCTTTATCCGATTTGCATGATTCTTGATTTTCCCGTCTCGATTTTACCTGTTTTATCATATGATGAAGTTAGAATGTGATCTATATAAGGTAAATGAGGCCGGAGGATTTTGTGCACGTTTATTCGCCCTGATTTGCTTGTTATTTGGACGTTTTAGGTGATTTTTGCAGCAACGCCTATATTTAGACCACTTTAGTGAATTTTAGTAAATAATGATCATTTTGGAATGTTTTCACTAAAGATACGTCCAAAAAGTGCAAAATATTGCCCTTAAAAACATGACTATTTGAGTCACATCAAACCCTCTTCCTCACAAACCTCTAGTTTTGACGACACCCTGATAAAAGTCATTCAAGGACTCTCGGCTAGACAAGACCAAACTGATATCTTCTTAAGAGATCAACTAACTTTGTTAAAAGCTTTAGAATCCCAATTAGGACAATTAGCACAACGCATTAACGCTAAACCTCAGGATAGTCCAACTAGTTGCCATAAGGAGGCTTCTCATATTCAGGACTCTCAGGTAGCACATAGCCCACCTACGATTTCTTCTCCGGTGAAGGAACCACCTGTTGTCCCATCGATAATAGATCTAGAGTCTATACCAAATAGGAAAGTAAACATTCCATTTCCGGCTCGTCTTAAACAGCGTCCCGACAAGCTTAAGTCTTTTAAGCTTTATAAGAAATTCCTAGATACTGCCTCTGAAGTTTACTCCAAAAAGTACTTCAGAAAACTTCTCACAACCAAGGATAAGGTACCCGAAGTACCCAATGTCCCGCTGAACGAGGAATGTTCAGCTATCTTGAAAAATATCATTCCTAAAAAACTCAGAGATACCAGACGTTTTACTCTCCCCTGTTCCATCTACAATTCAGGCATCATCTGTTCTGTTTCCGATTTAGGAGTTAGTGTTAATCTTATGCCATACTCGCTCTTCAAGAGGCTTGAGTTAGAAAATCTTCGACCTACCAAAATGACCATACAGCTTGCTGACCACTCGGTCAAATACCCTAGGGGAATAGCTGAAAATGTTTTAGTTAGGATTGACAAATTTCTTTACCCAGCAGATTTTGTAGTAATGGATATGCAGGAAGACGTACACATCCCAATCATACTAGGAAGACCTTTCATGAATACGGCCAAGGCAATCATCAACGTCTTCGCACAAACTATTAGCGTGCAGTCGCAAGGAGAAACCATCACTTTCCATATCGACAACCCAGATGACGGAGAACAAGCCGATATGTATATGATCTCCAACAAGACCGCAAAGGACGAAGAAACTGCAAGGTCAACAACTGAAAGGAAATCTAGCAAGGAAATGGCAATCATGCCATATTGCCCGATTGACCTCCGACGGATAGGAAAAGAAATGAAAAACGCATCTCCATCAGCAAACAAACCAACGATGGAAGAAATTGGGATGAGAAAGATAGAAGAAGAAAACAAAAGAAGCATACCGCCATCTAACCCGTTTACCACTGAAGAAATGGCGGGAAGTAACCACAACCATCCCACGAGAAGAGAAACACTGGAGGAATATTCCAAACGCACCAGAAACCAACCACAAACCATTACAGATCCCCAAGTACTCAACGAAATCATCCAAAGATTCGACAAAGCGGTAGGAGGAATAAGTAACGCAGTCAAATTGCTTACTCTTTCCCCTGCTGAACTGCAATTCTGCCAACAACAGAGACGGACATATACTAGGATCTACAATGCCCTTAAAAGATCTAATATCCCATTCACCTCAACGCAATGGGAGATGTTAGGATCCATTAGAGCGCATGTGAAAGAGATTACTGGACATCCAACCAGTCATGCCGACATCTTGACGATGAATGACCTCACATCATTGATTAACTTGCTAAGTAGAGAAGATCACCTCAGTTCCAAGGAAAGCGGATCTATGGTTATAAACTCCACTATGGAAAAACAAATTGAGTTAATGATTGAAGAACTTAGTGATCTCGTTTGGAAGGAATCAAGGCTCGAAAGACCCTTTAGGGTTACACATGAATCACCACTTGATATCGCTACTTCTGCTACGATCCATCTACGGGAGATTCAACAACTGAAAAGTAACTCCAGAACGAAGTTCATATTCTACTCAGGATGCAAGGAGATACTTCATCAGCTTACTCTAGTTTTCTCGGAATCCGACTTTCCATTCAGCAACCATCAGCACCGGCAAATCAAGAACATGTGCATATCTATCAGAAGATTCAATGGAGACCCCAAGACCGAAAACTATGAAGACATAAAACTGCAATTCTTGACGTTTGTATGCTCTCTCTGGCAAAACCCACCGCCAAGAGAGGTTGTTAAGACAGACACAACCACCATGACCGACCCTAGTGGGACTGTCACTAAAGCAGTCGATTACATCACCTTCGGAAATCACGGACTTGCGAGGACAACTTCAGAGCATCTTCAGAACTACAAGGCAGAATCGAGAGATAGTCTATTTGAAATAATTACGACAATAGTCAATCATTTCATGAGAATCTATCCACCTCGATACACTTTTCCGCAACCTAGGGCCCACAACATCAACAAAGGGGATCCCATGGACGCATCTATCTCCATCTAGCTAGGAGAAAAGAAGTCGAGCTCTCAACTTTAAAATAGCGCTTCTCGGGAGGTAACCCGTGTTTTTACATTTCAGCAATTTTACATTCCAAGAAATGATGAAATCTCCGACTATCTTTCACACTCGAATATCCAAAGAATACTTCCTCCTGCAAGGAAGCATCAACATCCAAAAAGTCTTATATCTGACGTGTTCACATCTACGAGACCAATCACATGAAGACTTGATCAAGAGTGAACCCACCAAAATGAAGTTCGGCAGACGCATACCATGGAACACTGCAACTACTGGGGAGTACTTCTATACCAGTCTCTTTCCTTTGTTATAAATATACCATATCCACTATTCTTATCAATAAGTGTGGGATTCAAACCCAAAACACACTGCTAAAAGAATACGTCTTAGATGTTTCAAATCCTAAGTGTGGGATCTTAACCCAAGTCAGAGCTTAGAATAACATCGAGGACGATGTTCCTTTAAGTGTTGGATAGCAGTAGTTACACTACTGTAAAATGGATAATGGTATATGCTTGATTCTAAGCTCGCTGCTCTTTAGACCATCCTTCTCCCAAAAGTAAACAAAATTTTCAAAATTGAGTTAAAAATATGTTGAAAGTGAAAATTTTAGACAAAAGAATGATTTACTTTGGGGAAGAAGGATAAATAAAATACAAATTCCTTTGAAAAATTAGTTTAGTAATCCCATAAAGAGCATCGCATGACTAGGCACACAATAAACCAACTTTCGATTCGTGAGGTATCTTGAGCCATATAAAGCATTCACTTTTAATGCTTCACTTCTTCGATTCTTGAGTATGCCGATGTATACGTTTAGAATCAGAACTTGCTTCTGTTATGCATTTTGAATCCGAACTGGTGAATAAAAAGGAGATCGAATCACATCATTCTTAAACCCATCCGTACACCCAAAAATAAATACGTTAACCCTACCCTCTCAAAAGCATCCCTCAAACTTCATAGTAAGTTCCAAGATGAAAGAAGAGAAGCTACAAGGATATGACGTCGAAGAAAGAAAAAAAATGAAGAAAAGAATTTGAAGAAAAGAAAGTCAAGTGGAAAAAGACTCCTCCCAAAAGTCGTAAGAAAACGACGTCAATCCTCCCAAAAATTCCAGCTTTCCTCTTCACCAAAAAGAAACCCATGAAAAAGTAACACAACCTCTTCTCATATCACCAACACTTCACTCCAAAAAAAAAACCCTTACATCACTCCTCCTAGAATGATTGTGGCTAGATTGACTTCGCGCTCACTTAAAAGGTAGCAATTTGATTCGGGATCAAGCCTATGACGATAAACGATACATGACTGGCATTCTGAGTGATTGATAATATTAGAATAGGACACCCTAAACACTTTGAGTGATTGGAGTGACCACCTTGAGAGGATCACCTAGTCATGTATCCAAGATCAAAGATCAAAAGCATGCTCCCAAAGATTACAACCCTACTTTTCAAAAGCATAATATTTTATTTTTCCAAAACCCCCACAGTAAAAAGTTCTGCCCTAAAATATTTCATTATTTACTTATCTTTAACCATGCTTGAAATTCGAGTTTCCTTGATATCGCGTAAAAAGTCACGTTTTTACCACCGATATCTCTCTCATTCTGGAACGATTCTTGACATCTTAACCCAAATACAGTACAAATCAGTGATAATATGCCAAGTAGGTCAAAACAAGGTTGCACGAGCAAAATCAAGCAAAACGACCGAAAAACGAAGATTCCACGCACAATTGAAGACTCGAGGCATCAAAACAAGATTTAGAGACAAAGTTCCCATCAATAAGATTTAACTTATCCAAGATGTTCGTTTTGAAAATACGAATCCAGCAGAAGAAGAATCAGCAAAAACGGATGAAGAATGAAGATTCTACGCCCGCCGGAAGATTCAAACGATTCGTACGAGACATCTAAAGTTCAGAGATATATTTTTGGGATTTCTTTTCATCAAAGTCTTCTTTTTTGAAAAATGAATCCAACAAAAAAGAATCAATGCAAACGGACGCATAACGAAGAAGATACGCGCGAATTCAGCAACGCAACGAAAGAAAGCAAACCGCTGCGGCAGGGTGGCGTACCAGGCCGGCTGGCAGCCTCCCACTGCCGGCCACCAGGTGCCCACCGCCGGCCGGCACCCCCCTACACCGTTTCCGCTTTTTGGTCCTTTCGTATACTCGGTGCTAGACCTTTACATGCTTTTTGGTACCCGGTGCACCACCTTTGCGCGCTTTAGGGTACACGTGCTACCACCTTTAGCACCTTTTGCTAATGTGCTCCTTGAAATGCTATCTTGAGCCAACTCTCACCTATAAATAGAGGCATTAAGCCTTCCTTTGAACACACACCATTCTTAGAACAATATACTTCTCTTAAGATATTGCTTCTACTTTCTTTCTATTTTCTTACTAAAAATTAGTTTTAGGCTAGTTTAGGAGCTTGTTTAGAACAGAAGGAAAGTGCGGAACGCGTTGTAATCTTCGGTGTATGCTCGGAATTGTGTCAATTAATTCAAGTCTATTCTCTCTTGCATTTAATCCTGGTTCTTTCTAATCCTTATCTATCTTAATTAATTACGTTTATATTGATTATGCTAGATTTAGTTATTGCCATGATTAGAGAGTAGTATACTTGTTGTGTTTGTTTGCGATTTAGTTAGTTAATTATGGGATGATTTATAATTAAATATTAAAGATCGGAAGTATTGCTTTGATCATCTTATTGCATGTTCTTGTTTGATTGTTGCCTTAGGATCATCATAGTAGTAAAATATAAACGGTCTTAATTATCGTAAAGTAATATGACGGCCCCTATTCGACTGTTACTCGATATAGTACTCGAAACACTTCAAGGTGGAGTACAAATGTATGGAAGTCGAGGAACGACCGAATGTAGTCATATTACGAAATGATACAATATTACGAAGTAATATGACGGCCCCTATTCGACTGTTATGTAGTATAGCGTTGGAAACACTTTAGGTGTGGTACAAATACGT
This sequence comes from Helichrysum umbraculigerum, assembly GCA_949592205.1. NCBI lineage: Eukaryota > Viridiplantae > Streptophyta > Magnoliopsida > Asterales > Asteraceae > Helichrysum > Helichrysum umbraculigerum. Next base: position 306,030,472 of record CATIUR010000001.1, on the reverse strand, counting down.
GGAAGCTGCGTAACGACCGAATATAGTTATATTACGGACTAATATATATAAAATGAGAAACCTAGTTTAATTAACCTTTCTAAATAGACTTTTAAACTTCAAATTAATCTATCGCCCTTCCACCAATAAACGTGATTACAACACCTTTTTAACGACGTCCAATTAAAAGGTAGTCAGTCATCTGTGTCAATATAATTTGTCAAAGGTATGAAACTATGGAACCGCAAGGCTACATGGGGGATTACCGTAGGACAAGACATGGCCAAGGTTTGAAGCGGCAGAACCACTTTAATTGAGGAACGCTGAGGATAATTAGGGGATTTATTGGGTAGTCTTAAGCAAGGGATGGTTTAAAGTCATAAATGAACTTTTTAAATATACGAATCTGTTAGGATGACGAGGAATCATTATATGATTCAGTTATGTCTAGTACCTTAAGATTTTGTTCCCGTTCATATGGAAATTATTATTAAACCATAATTAAGATTTTGCTTATTATTCTAAATACTTTGTAATGTTACCATAACCTAGCTCCCGGTGTGACATGCTAATGGGATTTTAATTAGTAGGGAATCTAGTATTTACATACAAGTATTCAATAATGATTCTTTCAAAATAGTTTCTCCAAATATCATCCCATAACTTAATTAACGAAATCTCAGCAAACACTATCTTTATTTTATCTGCATTACGTTTTATTTTTATTTCGCTTTTATTTTATTTACTTGCCTAAGTTAGTTAATATAAAAACCAAAAACTTCCCCACTATTTTATAAACCCTTCACTAGTTTGAAAGCCCTCATCTACCACGCCTCAGTTTCAATTCAGTCGGTTTGAAGAACGATTCTAGGTCATACCTACCACTTGCTTACCTTTAGGATTAGCATTGTTAGGGAAAACTTAGGCCCCGCAATTACAAATTTAAAACACCCACTGATCGCCATCTCCGGCAGCCGGTTCAACGACGAGGGTAAGTAATTTCCCTTACCGACCGCTGGTGACGCATCAATCCATATCCAAAATTAATAAAGGTATCTGAAACAAAGGGATAGTAAATGCTGAAATCATTTTACTTGAGAAGCTTGATTATACTTTAAGAAACTATATTATACTTTGAGGAACTATAATATATTTTAAGAAACTATACTTAAACATTTCTGGGAGCATTGGCGCGTTGCTAGACGCTTACCAATGTTATTGCATTTATTATGACATGATCAAGTGGAAGCTGTTGGGAAATGACCACGTAAAATAAACGCATGTCCGGAAAAATGTTTAAGCCTACGGGGTCACACGTATAGACACTTATGCTCAATATTACTAGTTGATATATATGTGAGATATATTGATTAATACGTTCACGATCAAATAAACATTATTAAAGTTTAATTGTATGTTTATTAAATGAAATATACGGAACTCGATCCAACCGTCGGTTGGAATCAAATATGGTAAGGTGGTGGAACACGCGGGTCGTGGAATGGATACTTGGGTCAAAAGCCAACCCAACCGGTGGTTGGAGGTCAGTTCCAGCAAGTATAAATAGAGGCTTAGCCTCAGCCTTAAACCATACGATTTTTTGAAAGCTTAATTCGATCTTAGGGTTAAGATTTCGAATTAAAGTGCGACTTAGGAGCTAGAAAGATAGGGTTTGAAGGTTTTCAACCCTAACGAAGATCGATTCTTGTATGGTTTGACCAAAAAAGAAAAGCACAAGAGTTGTGAGTGTTGTGAACGGCATACTAGCATACCTATTGAGTTGTTGTTGTGTGTGCGATCGTAGAGAGGTTTTACTTTAAACCTTAATAGTTTATCTGGAGCTCAGCTAAAAGGTACATGATCTTTTATTAACTGATTATATATACGTACTTATTCGCTTCCGCAATCGTGTGACAATATGATTATCTGTATGCTATACTCTAACAGCTACTCTCTATCATGGAGTAGAGGAAAAATGAACGCTCTTATGTTTTCATATATAACTCTCACAAAAATGGTTCCACTCTCTACCCTATTAATTATGAGTACAATTTACTATGTCAATAAACCAACCGTCCACATTCCACAAACATCTATCTATATTTAAATATTAGCCTTTGAGAATTAAGTTGAGCTGCAAATTATTTTAAGTTCTATTTTATAAAATCTCTTAAATTTAGACCGAAATTTTAACCCAAATATCTTCAAGAGTTCAATGCTAAATAAATGAAATATTTTTTGAAATATCGGAATTTATTAAAATTGTAGAGGGCAAGAAGGCCCGAACTGAAAAACAATCCGGACCCAAAAATATACCGAAATAAAAATAGAAATTTTGGCAGACCATTCGACTAATCTTGCACACCCTAGTTTGAATTCCTAGATCCGCCACAAGTGATGGGTGATGTAACGTAAAAAGCCACGTTTTTACGTACATTATTTTCCTCATATTGAGCCCTTTTCTAACAAAAACATCTTAAAATCATCGTTATTCATCACATTTTGTTAAAAAGGTAAAACCTTGGTGGTATTTCAGAAATCATACTAAAAGGGTAGAAAACTAACCGAAATAGGCACCAAATTGAGCAACACGTCAAATATACTGTAAACTCCATACCAAGGCCTCACAACCATCTTACTTTGTAGTTATGAAGATTAAAATAATGTGGATATAAGGAAAGCTTAATTCGAAACAACGATGAGAAAGATACAAGATGAACAACACATCCGAAGACCCCGAGAAGTAATCTACACATGCATGGGCTAGTGACATCCAATTTACACCAAATTGGTATCAATACGAGCGTAACAGAATTACAAGATTGTAGGTGAAAGAATCGAGTCAAACGGGCATGTAACGAAGGAGTTACATCCGTTTTAAGTAATGAAGAAAAGCCGAAACGAGCACACGAAACCCCAAGGCCGTATACGGCCCTTGGAGCACCGTATACGGTATTGTAGACACCGTGTATGGACCCTAAGGTTCCATATATGGCATTTGGGGGTACCATGTGCCTCCCTTTGTGCTTTGTTTACTTGTAGTTTATGCTTTGATACTTGTACACTTGAATCCAAGGCTTGCCTATAAATAGGAGGCTCCTCCTCCTCATTTCAACACACCTCAAACTTCATTTCATTCTTCACTTTCTCTCTCACACACTCTTTCTCTCTCTAGGTTCTCTCTCTAGTCTTTCTCTAGTTTCTCTCTCTAGGGTTTAACCCTTGGAACTAGTGGGAAGACTAGGGGAGAATCCTTTTCTTTTCTTTTCTTTATATTTAGATTAGTTATGTAATCTAGTTAGTCGAGGCTAGCATTTGTAATGCTTGGATATTATTCGAATTATTACAAGTGTTATTCCGCTCGCAATACGTAGCGGTATTATCTATTCTTTCTATTATTAATCTGTCATAATGTTCTTGTTTGATGTTTGTGATTTATTAAGGTTATAAATGTTTATTGCTATGCTTTATAAGTAGTTGCTTGTATGTTTGCCATTATTTAGATAGTTAGGGACGATGTTATATTAATCCTTTATATACATCAATGAGAGTTGTTACACTTTGTTATCTGTCTAAGCTTATCCCGGATATAGACTTAATCAAGTTTCCACCCTTTCCAGTCTTTCACGTGACCATTGCCTTAGTTATAGGACTTTGCAAACCCTAGCTATGAATAGATAGTTATCTCTGTTACAGTATGAAGCTATGAGACTCCGTAAAAATGGCCCTGTACTTAGTATAGCATTGGAAATACCTTCGTGTGGAGTACAAACACGTGGAAGCTAAGAAAATGCCGTAGGACTATCTCATCATGGATTATCTAGAAGTTACCTTTCTAGAACATGAGTCTAGGAACAATAAAGCTGTGGAAATGCTCGTCGCCTGGTATATCGTAAGTACACCCTGGTCTATATACAAGCTGTGGAACTACTTATCGTATTGTACACTATGAATATACCTTGTGTCGAAAAACTGTGGAAATGCCTATCGCACTGTAGACCGTGAGTATTCCTAGTGATGAATGCCTGATGGCAAAGGAGTGTCTAATTCATGACAGAATTATATGAGCTTACAGTAACTAACTGAACATGGAGTTCTGAAAAGAAAGCAAATACTCGGCTGTAGTATAGGATGCTTAAAACGCTTAACTCCACATAACTGACAACTTAGAATAACAAAGTTAATAATGTGTATACATTCCGATAATAACATGTAGACTTAGGTGTTAAGAACGGTCAGATATTTTATTGCAGATTGTTACCTCATGCCTACACCCAGGATATATTTATCCGTAGAGGTCACTTGGTCCTTCCGGACAGTGAGGGGGGTTTGAACAACCTGTTTCTGATCAGAATCATGATAGCCTAGTTACTCAGTGACATACTAATATAGATCCGGCCTAAGTGAGTAGGGTCCTAGTATTTACACCTATAGTTTATCTTCTGTTACCTGATTGTGTCCCCAATAATCATCATCCCAGCAACACACTATCCTAAATCATGGTGAACCACGTCTTTGTTATCCTTAAGTGTAACATTTATGCTAGCCTCCCTTTTACTTTTACTTTTACGCTTTATTAGTTTTAGTAGTTTAAATATATAAAAACCCAATAATATTACCTATCCAACTATCCAAACCTAGCATAATTTCTGACTTATCCAGATGAAGAACTCTGTTTCAATTCTACCATCATGAGGAACGACCCTCGATCATCCTTATCGCATACTTGTATCGGGTATTCGTACCTAGTATTAGTAGAGAGTATGGAGGTTTAGGCCCCCGACAAAATATAAATTTAAAACAACCATTGGTGTCGCGCCTAACAGTGACACCAATTTACACTCAACACCCCTGCTACCAATTTAACACTAAATAACACCCCCAAGCTACGAAATTCGACACCAAAAGGGGCGTATTCGACACTAAAAGGGGTGTATTCAATAGCAAATAGGGCGTATACGGTAGCAGAAAGGGCGTATCCGGCACCAAAAAGGGGGTATACCACCCCAAAAGGGGGTATTCCACCCAAAAAGGGGGGGTATACGGCCCCAAAAGGGGGGGGGGGGTATACGGCCCATAAGGGGTGGTATACGGCCCCTATGGGGTTGTATACCCTTTGTTCGTGGTCTTGTGTGCTGGATCGTAAGTCTTGTGTACTGGTCGTAGTTCGTTTGGCCATAACTTCTTCATTCTGGATCCGTTTTCAGCGTTCTTTATATCCACGTTCTCGTAATTACCTGAAGATCACAATGAGATAATCTAAGACTAATTTCAAGGTAATATGCTCAAAAGTGTTCGTGGAACGCGACTGTATCGTTTATGCTCTGTTTCGTACGTTATTTAACCGTTTTGAATGATTTTTGAAGCAACACCTTATTTTTAGCCTTGATGATGATTTATGGTGAAAAAGTATAAATATCAAGTGTTTTCATCAAGTTTGGTGCTAAAAAGGAGGGAATTGTGTACGCAAAAACGTTACTTTTTACGTCCAATCAATGCCCACTTAGATAACGAATGTCAAAGGAATAGTATTATTTATTCGGATAACATAGGGTACTTGTGACAACCGTCACCAAACCGTAATCGTAGCTTAAACGTTGAAACTCATTTTCGTATAATCTAATTAAGACTCGTTAATTTGAAATCTAAATCTTGATTTGTCCAGCGTTGAACGCTATTCTCATTTTGAAAAACTCATATTCATGTAGAATCGATAAACTCAACGACTGTTTATGCTCACTTGATGTAGTGGCATAACTAATATAAAACATTTCGCGATAAATTTAATTCCTTGAGAGTTGTGTTCTTAATTGACGTGAACAATGAGTATACAAATGATACAAAAGTGTAAGAGATTAAGTTAAATAAAATATATTATAAGAAACACAATTAAAACACATGAGAGTTAAATCGGAAGTTGTATTTCCACAAACGAAGGTCCAACCGCCAGTTAGCAAGACCCAACCGCCGGTTGGAAGATTAAGTCGGTGAGCCCCTGGACGATTCATGATCTACAAGTAAAACTAACCCAAACACCGGTTGAAAAGCCCAACCGTTGGTTGAACACATCCAACCACCGGTTGGAAGTCTGCCTATATATATCAGACAATGTTAACCCTAAACGTTTTTCTGCCACATCAAATGATTATCAGCCCTATCCAACCTTAATTACAGTCGATTTTGGCATCCAAATACCTAAATCTTAAGGGTTTTAATCCCTTGATCAATCCTAGTAATAGAGATCATTGTTCTTCGCGATCGGTGGTAAGTTTTCGATATCTTATATTCGATTTAGGTTAGGTTTCTTTCAAAAACGTGATTTAGGTTCTTACAAACCTTATTCTTACAGAATCTCAAGAGAAATTTCATTCTACGCACGCTTGTTGGTAGATTTCTAACCTTAATCTTTCGATTTCTAACGTTTCGTGTCGTTATTTGATTTCCTATCCATTGCAATTCGATTTTTGATGAACATACTTGATGATTTGGTTTAAGAATGTTATAAATTGATGGTGTGCGAAGGTTGTAGTCGAAATTGTGGTTGAATCATTGTGAAAATGTTTTTGTGAATAAAAGATTAAGTTAGTCGGGAGTCGAGAACCTGGGCAGATTAGATAGCTGACTTTACGGGGTCATAACTTGTTAAAAACTTTATGTTTTCGGATGATTCTTTGGTATAAAATTAAGTTCACGAAGTCTATTTTCTGTTCCAAGTGGTTTCGTGTCAAAATGATGAGTTTTGGTCACACAAATAGTTATTTCAAGTCAAAGGGTCAAGTCTGATTTTGGTGAGAGATTTTAGGTCAACTTTGGTTATAAATATCTCTTTCAATTTTTCGAGTTAATTAATGAAATTTGTTTTGTGATAAACTTTAAGGTGTTAACTTTTCACGAAGGTAAGGATCATTGTCAAATGAGTTTATTTCGATTTTCAAATAAGGTCAAACTTTATAAAGCGCCATCAGCAATGTAATTCAAATGATATAAACAACTAAATGATATAAGGAGTTAAGAAAACTACGAAAGTTGGAACGTTAATAGCATGAGATCACTGAGATGTGAGGTTGAGTTTTGAGAGCATCTAATTGAAGTGGTGTATCATATTTTAAGTCATTTAGAAAGTAACAAACATAGTTTTGTTAAGATGTTGATATAAGTGACAGCACAAACATGTAAGGCACATCATATTCGATCGGAAACTAAGATAACATAAGAGAAAGGTCAATCATGAGTCGTTCATCAAAAATAGGATACAATGGAATAGCTAAAGGCTTTGTCTAAATTGTAACCTATGCATATGTAATTGTAGATCATCGGACGGACTAACTGGGAACATTTGCTTGCTTGCTTATTGAGGTGAGTTTCGTGGCCCCATTTTCTTATACTTTTTCATTGGGGGAAAAGAATGCTCAACTTATTTCAACTGTTTTCATGCTGTGAATCTATTTACTTTCTCTTGGACATAAAGAATGATTTGTGTGACACTGTGAAATAATAGTGACAAACTATGTGGAATCTATTTGGTTATTGGTCTATGCTATGTTGCACACTATTGTCTTACACAAGTGGGTTAAGTTCCACCGATAAGGTAAGACATGTCAAACTCGTACGCTATCGTCTTGCACGTGTGGGTTAAGTTCCACCACTGAGGCAAGACATCACGCACTTGAATCTATGGTGAAATATTAATAGTACTATTGGGTTGCGGCCTCACTCATGTGTTGGTTAGTCAACCTTGAGTGAATTTGATCCGTCAGCGCATTGAGACGCTCGAACGCTATGGGACTCTTAAAACATTAATTTCGTTTATGTGTACCTTTTCATTTCATTTGTCCTATCGTACTTACTATACACAGCAACTGATTTTATGTGTGTCATACTAAACCAACGGAATTCACCAACCTTTGTGTTGTCCTTTTCGAGCATTTCTTTTCAGGTAGCACTAGTACGTCAGGAATTGAGACTAAAAGGACTTAGCGGGACCTTTAGGTTGCATTGAGATGATTTGCTTGAGTTCTTTAAACTATTTACTTTATGCTACCATTATTGGAAGAGCGTGTTCGCCTAGACATATTTTTAAATAATGTAAACGCTTAGTATTTGTATGACTATGTCCATCATGGATGTGTTTTCCACGGCACAAGTCGCCTTTGTGTCGAGCGACGTCACAACACGTGGTTTGCTTTCATTTAGTAAATTCCTATTATTACAATGTGTTGTGATCTAGTCGTTCGTCGCTCCTCGTTGTTTCCGTTTTAGACGGGGTGTGAAGGTACTTAGATCCTCAATTACAATATGACCCTTATGGTTTCCACCAACATCAACCTTACTATCGCAAACCATTCAAAGTCTACCCGCACTCGTCTTGTCCTGTATACGACCCACTACCATGTGATAGTTCTAACTTGAGAAATATGCCCATATCTTATCTCAGTAGTAATTCTACTTTCTCACCCTCTTACAACCCACTTGAACAATTAATTAAAAGAACAAGACGACATGCTTAGAAGATGCACTGATAAGCTGTCTGAAATACAAACACTAGTCTAAGCGTGTAGTAAGGGAACTAGGGATCAAGTTATAAGCGACTATATGCTACTGGAAGTTGAGAGGCACCCTGATATCGCGTAAAAAATCACAGTTTTACTATCGATATCTCCCTAATTTAAGATTAAAAACTTAGCAAATAAGCTCAAATATTACATTAATCCGTGTTATTTTGTTAAGTAGGTTAAATTGAGGAAGCACGAGAAAAATCAAGCAAAATGGGTGAAAACGAAGATTCTACGCACATTTAAAGATTCGAGACAAGCTATCTCAAGATATTCATCTCAGACATTTCTCTACACCAAATTCTTTGTTTTTGAAAATCGAATCCTACGTGAAAAGAATCATTGAAAACATATGAGAAACGAAAATTCTACGCGCAACGAAAGATTCAAAACATTCCGAACGATTTATCTAAAGTTAGAAGACTCATCTCGGAGAATTCTTTTTATCAAAGTCTTCGTTTCTAAAAAATGAATCCAACATAAAAAGAATCGTTGAAAACTGGCACGTAACGAAGAAGATACGAAGTAAAACGAGAACCGGAAAGCACTTGGGCTGGAACCGGCCAGCCGCCGGCCGAAACCGGTCCGCCTGGAACCGGCTGGATCCGACCAGAACCGGCTGCTTTTCCACGTACACTATACCGGTCCAGCTGGATCGGCCCGGAACCGGCTGCTTTTTCGTACTTGCGAGTGCAATTGACTAAAACGAGCCTATTTTCGCTATCGTGAGCCAGATTTCAACTATAAATATACCATTGGATTCGTAATTCAAAAATGCACACCCTTGGACAAGTTTCAGTTCCAAAAACACACTTCTAGATTTTTTTTTTAATTTTCCGCATTCTTTCTCTCTCTCGGATTAGTTAGATTAATCTACGGATTGATACAGGAACTAGAAGGAACGACTGTAATTGAAGATGAGCTTTGTACGTGTGAAGAGTTTGTCAATTGTAATAATACGTTGCTACGCTTTTAATTCCGGATGATATCTAAACCTTTTCGTACTCGATTTATGTTATATTTAATTATTCATTATTACTTGGTATGTGATCTATATATTGCCATGAATTGCGAGTAGTTTATTATTGTGATTGTTGGAATGTAAATAATTAAAAGTAGGGATGACATTATATAATCAGTGTACGACAATCGTAAAGTAATATGACGGCCCCTATTCGACTGTTCTCCGATATAGTGCTGTAAACGCTTTACGTGGAGTACAAACGTATGGAAGTCGGAGAAGGACTGAAGGTAGTCATATTACAGGAATAGGCTCTGGTTTAACATTGGAACTCCGAAAGTCAATACAATCTTTTAAACTAACTGATAAATTCTATGAACATCAAAACACTGTAAACTAATGTTCATCAATACATTCAGATAAATTGGAATTAATAACGTCTATGCTGTTTAGGCTTTATGAACTTAAGTTTAATTTAAGGAGTACCCTTTCTGGTTATCCACGTGACTGCAACCTAATAATTAGGAATTTATCAAGTCTAATTCGGGTAAGCCATTATCTGTACCTAGTCCATGACAAACTAAGACACTGCGAGAGTACAGTTCACTACATAATAATTAATCACTATGGAATTTCCGTGTATCTTATAAGACCCTTCAGTTTCAAGATCATTTTTTTTAATAAACGGAAGCGCATAATTAAGTAATTACATTTAGATTGCAAATAATACGACCAAAAGTTGCAGTCCACCTATACAAGGTTTCCAAAGTCAAGTTACCATAATAATTACAATATTGAGTTTAAGTGTTATATAAATCCAAAACATAATGTTTGTCCATAAATATGATTATAAATTCAGAGCGAGACATCAAACATTCCATCATAACCCATACTTCTTGCTACCCACATTCAAAAGATTAACCTGCAAGACGTAATGAGGGGGATTAGCACAAAGCTAAGTGAATAGATTCTCAACTATCAACCTAACTCAGTTTAACAATTATCTACAGCAAAGCATCATAAACAACTAGCTTCAAAGAGGATCGGTGGTCCTTGAGGTACCCTACTGCCACGGTGGCCCCCAAGTAACACTTACAACCACTGAAGGCCAATTCAGTGATCTAACCGATAGTTTGGTACTATTACTACTTACAACACAATTTCAATAAACAACACATGTACAAGGCACTTGTGTTGTCCAAGTAATAGTACCCAAACCCAATCGATGTTGACCTCTGAACAATTCACATAATCCACAATTCTCATGGCAATATGTAAATTTTAACAATAAAAAAGTTAAAACCAAGTTAACCCGTTGTAACCAGATTGTTACAACTGACTTAGACTGAGAGTCAATGATCCACTCACCCTTTCAATCACAGTCTCCACTCAGTGATCTTATGTTACTGAGTCTTTGCTTTATCTGAGAACACAATCAAAACCCGAGTTAGATTCTCATATTATGATTCATAGTATTCTATTCAAGTATATAATGTCAATTAAGTGCACATATTATACATTCAATACTATTAAAATAACACAAGTGTACAAGTCACAAGTTATCAAATTTGTCAATTTTTTTAACATGCAAACGCGATCCGGGTAGGAATGAGCTGGATCGCGTTGCTCAGTTTAAAACCCTTCTGTAACAGATTTACACTGCGAAACGCCATCCGGGCATAGGGTCAGGATCGCGTTCACATGACCAAAAACCTTCTGTAACCAAAATACACTTGGCAAAGCGATCCGGGAAAAAGGATGGGATCGCGTTCTCAAGAGTAAAGTCGACTGAACTCAAATAACACAGACTAACGCGATCCGGGTGAAGGTGTTGGATCGCGTTTTTATGTTTTACAGCAACACAACACAGACCTGCAACACTTATGCACGAATTCAAACTTATATTTCACCAAACTCAGTTGAAATACACGATTTTAACAAGCAAATGACCTCAAGTATCATCGTATAACATGTTATAACAACAAACAATCATCATCAAGCTCCTAAATTCATACATGCATTCATCATTCAACCTAATTCAATCAAATTCAAGTTTATACCTACAACTAGAGCATAAACAACTTGCAAATTCAAGGTGACAACAAAATGATGAAGAAGAAAATTAGATGATTGCATAAAACCACATAATCATCTTCAATTTCTACACATATAGCATTATTCAACCTAATTTTAACCAATTTCACATATATATATATAATTGGAGCAATGAACTTACAATTTAAGATGGTGATGAGATGAGGAAGATGAAGAACAAGGTTCAATCAAAATCACAGCCTTCAAAATGATTGATAAGGTGATTTCTTCTTTGATTTAAATGAGTTCTATGTGTAGGTGAAAAAGGGAGAGTGTAGATGCATGAACAAAAATACCAAAATGGTAAAATGGTGGAGTTTGGTCGGCTCACCCAAACCGACCCCAATACGGTGGTGAAATATTATACCCGTTCTAAATCTATTGTTTGGAACCTAGAAACCATTTGCGAGAAAATAAGTTTTATTATACCGTCAACTAAATTAATTTAAAACAAGTAATAATTTAGTTATCACAATAAGTCATTTAGCCAGTTGACCTATTAATTTATATTATTCACATAATACAAATAATATCCACAACACAATTAAATAATAATATAAAATAAAGAAATTACCAATTTCTCCTTGGCCCAAAACGAGGATGTTACAAATCTTCACTCCTTAAGGAGATTTCATCCCCGAAATCTCACATTGCATGAACAAACTAGGGTACCGAGACTTCATGCTTTCCTCCGTTTCCCACGTAAGGTTAGCACCCAAACTATGTCTCCACTTAACCAAAACCATAGGGATTTCCTTCTTTCGAAGTTTAGTCACTTTTCTATACAAAAGCTCTATGGGTTCCTCTACAAGTCTCTGACTTTGATCAACACGTAAATCTTGCAATGGAAGAACTTGGGATTGGTCATCCACATTTCATTTCCTTAAATAACACACATTAAAAGTATCATGAATACCCGCTAATTCTGGAGGAAGATCTAATGACACCGTTTGATCATTAACAACTTGTCGAATTCTAAATGACCCAATGTACCTAGGAGCAAGTTTACCACGCTTCCCAAACCGAATCACACCCTTCCAAGGTGAGACTTTCAAATAAGCCAATTCTCCTACAACAAATGAAACGGGTCGACGACGTGGATCGGCATACTGTTTTTGTCTATCCCTAGCCGCTTTCAATTTCTCACGAGCTATAGCTACCTTATCAGCAGTAACTTGAACAATATCCGGACCCGCAAACTGCTTTTCACATGCCTATAACCAACAAATAGGTGTTCTACAACGACGCCCATACAACATCTCATATGAAGGCATACCAATACTCGAGTGATAAGAATTATTATACGCAAATTCAATCAATGGTAGGTGTGAATCCCAAGACCCACCATATTCCAACACACAAGCACGCAACATATCTTCCAAAGTCTTAATGGTGCGTTCTGACTGACCGTCCGTATGAGGGTGATAAGCTGTACTCAAATTGATCCATGTACCTAATTCCCGTTGCAAACTCTGCCAAAACCCAGACACAAACCGAGAATCTCTGTCTGAAACGATAGATAATGGAATCCCATGTCTATAAACAATCTCATTAATGTACAATGGCGCCAACTTATTCAAGGATGCCGACTCACTAGTAGCAAGAAAGTGAGCACTCTTAGTCAATCTGTCCACGATCACCCAAATCATATCATTTCCTTTAACTGTTCGCGGGAAATTTAGTTACAAAATCCATAATTATGTAATTCCATTTCCACTCGGGAATCTCAAGTTGTTTCAATGATTAATAAGGTTTCTGGTGCTCGGCTTTCACTTGAGAGCATATGTGACAGGATTCCACAAATCGAGCTACATCTGATTTCAAAGTAGGCCACCAATACAATGGTTTCAAATCATTATACATCTTTGTACTCCCGGGGTGAACTGATAATCTAGATTGATGTGCCTCCATCAAAATCGCATCGCGAAGACCACTAAGCAAAGGGACCCAAACACGTGACTGAAAAGTCTTCAATCTATGAAAATCATTAATCAACAAGTATTTTCTTTTCAACATGATTTCGAATTTCAAATTATTATCCATTAATTCCTCCATTTGTGCCATTTTTACTTTGTCAACCAAATCCGAGGAAACCTCCAATCGCATAAAGTAAATTTTATCAGAATTCCCTTTCCTACTCAAAGCATCCGAAACAACATTTTCCTTACCCGGGTGGTAACGATTCTCACAATCATAGTCCTTGATCAATTCCAACCATCGCCTCTGTCGCATATTCAATTCTTTTTGAGAAAACATATACTGAAGACTCTTGTGATCTGTACAAACAACGCCTTTGGTACCATACAAGTAGTGCCTCCAGTTTTTTAATGAGAATACCACAGCCGCAAGTTCCAAGTCATGGGTAGGATAATTCTTTTCATGAGGCTTAAGCTGACGAGAAGCATAAGCAATGACCAGATCACGCTGCATCAAAACACAACCCAAACCGCATACGAAGCATCACAATAAACAATAAAATCATCGGACCCGTCAGGTAATGCTAGTACCGGAGCCCAACACAAAAGCTGTTTCAGAGTCTGAAAAGCCAATTCCTGTTGTTCATTCCTGATCGCACCCCGAACGGTCGGTCAAGGAATCGCTTCCTTGTCGTTGCCGGACCTTACGCTCGAGGCGGGCGATCGGAGGGTGGTTTTAAATTTATAGAGGTGGGGACCTAAGTTTTACTTATAACAATGGATAGTAGTAAGTAGTGACTCAGGGTCGTTCTTAAGATCAACCGTATTGTGAAACCAAGCAGTCAAGACGGTTATTCGATTTAGTAGGGTTTGTAAACAAGAGATTTGATTTTTGGGTTTTTGATTACTTAGGTCCCAAATTAAACTAAATAAACAGCAAAATAAAATAGTAGGTGATAATCAGTATGGAGAGGAGTGTTTGTTGTGATTTCATTAGCCTAAAGGGGAGATGATGTTTAAATTGATGTTTTGAAAACATTCTTTCTACGTATTTGTGTTCTACTGTTTTAGGTACTTTATGGAGTCAACACTAGCACCCTACTATCTAATTCCTCAGATAGCATGTCACTGAGTACTAGGTTGTCATGATTCTGATCAGATCAGGCTGCTCTACCCCCAACACTGTCAATGAAGACAAGTGACCCATCTTGGAGTTAACTCCTGGGCGCATGAATAAGGTAACATACCGATATTTAATTTTTGACCTTTCTTTGATACCATAAAGTATTCTAATTCAAATAGAGCATTTAGGACCGAATTCGGAAAGCGTCTGTTAACTTTTCATCGATGGTTTTTAGGTTCAGAGCTGGTGGATGACCCAGTGCTGCTCAGAATGTATACACCGACGTCCGTTCCATAGCTTGGTGTATGGGAACCGTTCCCGAAGGATGGTTCCGACACTTACACGAGGTACTAGGACGTTTTACGGCATTCCATGCCTTGCGCACTAATGCAAGTTAGGGTGTATACACCGACGGCCGTTCCGTAGCTTCCATGCGTTTGTACTACACCAGAGGTGGTTCCAGCATTAAACTAATTAGTAGGACGTTTTACGGTGTTCCACACATGTTGCACATTCGGGTCACTCTGGACCCGTTTAAACTTAGTTTGTATTAAAGCGTACCCATCGATGATATAAACCCAGCCCTCACTTAATATTTTCCAATAAATCCCTGATTTATTCACGTTGTACTATACATTAGAATTTAGCGGTATTTCCAAAGATTCGAAATCAGACCATGCATAGATAGCATAGATGATTAATTACCCTCAGAACAAGGTTCGCGACTTCTTGTTTTTTTAGGGTTCTAACCACGTTTATTGGAGGAAAGGCGATAGTTTGATGAACAGTTTATAATCATAGATGAAAAGTTAAACAAACATAGTTTTCATATTGTAACAATTGGGAATAATATTTCCACAACGGATTGTGCCCATGACTTTCATAGCTTCCACGTTCCGTACTTCACACATTCGTGATGTTTCCGGTGCTATACAAATGAAAGCCGTATAACGTTACTTCCGTTGTTTGATATCATCCCAATTGCTTATTTAAATTAACATCATTCCCCATTATAATGGCTAACTACATCACAACAAACACAAAAGCTAACTACTCACTAATCATGGTAATGAATCCTAAATCTAGCATAATAACAACAGCATGCGTTATAACAGATAATGTAACACCCCCAAATATATCGTTTAGCGGAAGCAAGATTTGGGTGTTACGAATCAATAATCACAGCACAAAGATATATAATGAACGACCACTATATGCGTCGTTTTAACTTGTATTGATAAAAACGAGGTTTACATCAAAAATATAGTTACATTAGCTCGGTTGAAATTGAGAGATTTAAGTACATAATTAATCTATACAAAATATAATAATGCAGCTAAATCTCTAATTGTTTGCATGATGACTCGAGCTAATTGATCCTTACTTGAGCAGTCCAACCTACTGCTGGTCACCTGTGATACATGCTAAAATTGGTCAGCGAAACGCTGGTGAGCTCACAGGTTTGTATGTCAACACATATGTTTGTATGAACCGCAAGATTTAATAATTGAATTTAAAATGCAATTAAGCAAAATAAAAGTTATACAGCCATGAGCACATAGTCTGAGCTTAACTTGAGTTGTCAGGCCCACTTAAGGAAACCTAACTTGAAATGCCTCCTACGAGTGCCTAATCTACACTCGTCTTCCCAAATGCTAATACATCCGTTTGACCAGTTAGTGCGTGCTAACCCGGATGAGGATTGTCAATCCTATATGATATCATATACTAACATTCACGCTACTACGTATTATCAGACTATGCTATGGAGGGCTTTAAATTGATTAGCTTGAAACTCATGTAGTATTTGATTTGATTTGTACTTGCGTTCAACTTGTAAAACAAAACGAGCAATAATATCACACCCCTGATTGAAAAGCAGTAAAATAGGGGCCGTGAGACTCACCTGAGCCTTGATTGTTTATCGAATAACTTGAACTGATTAGCTGTGAATTGATGTCCGAAGACTTGTAACCTGAGTGTGTCCATGACACGTAATGGTTATTAATTGTACATGTATCTCGAAAGACTACCTTTGTAATTGTTTATTTATCTATGATGTCCAAATTACCCCGATTTGGTTGATCGACTTGTCCAAATTACTACGATTTGGTTGATTGAATTGTATGTTTGAAAACGTGTACGGCCCGTTGGTGATTGTTTGTAACAATAATCTTGATATTATCCCATTGATTGCGAAGTGTTATATTTGAAAAGTATAATCCATTTTGTTTGCGAAGTCGTGTCGTATAAGCGTTTGAAGTTGTACAAGTTTGACACTTGGTGTGAAATATGCTTACGGAATTTAAGTACGGGGGTTCGGGGGCAGCGCCCCTGGTTAGCGGGGTTCCAGGGGTGGCAACCCCTGGCGGGGTCCAAGGGGCTGGCCCCTGGCTGGGGTCAAAAAACGCATCTGGACTTGAATTTGGGTGAAATCAAGTGATAAAATTTAGGTCTCAAGACTTAGTAAAAAGTTGTAAATATTCTGTTTTTGGCGACACTAAGCTAGTGTCGCTACGGGCTTAGACGACACTTAGTAAGTGGCGCTATATTTCTGATTTTCAATAGTTGGGCGACACTTGAGTAGTGTCGCTAAGGCGACACTTATGAATTTTGGCGTCACTAAGGGAGTGTCGCTAAGTTAAATCTGGTTAAGTAATTCAGCGACACTTAAGTAGTGTCGCTATAGGGGCGACACTTATGCATAGCGACACTTGGCTAGTGTCGCTACTACTGTTTTTGGCACACTAGCGACACTTCCAACTGTTCACCGGATTTTGAGCCGAAAACGCGTTTTCCGGCGACCACTGGTTCCAAATCTTTTACCCAACCCTTATATGGACATTTTGAGCTTATATAAACAACAAACACATAAAAATGAGCGAAAACGGAGAGTTTCGGGTTTTTTTGTCAGAAACTTACGCGGTGTCGAATCGAAAATCCGAAAAGATGGAGTTGTAGATCGTTGCGTGGTGGTCGTTAATCTCTAAAAATCTTGAAGATTTGATGTCGTTTGATGCTAGTCTTTGTTGATTTTAGATGGTTGTGGTGTGGTTTGGTTTTAGAAAGAAAAAGAGAAGAGAGAAGATGATGATGATGGTGAAATGAGAAAAGGGGGAGGGGTTTCCCCCCTTTTTTGGCTGAAAATTCGGTGGGGCCCACCCATGTGGGTGTGTCCCGAATCTGTTTTCTGCAACGCGCTCCGTGTGGTGTTCGTTTTCCCGATCGTTAAATCGTTAAATAATTATTTTATACGTTTAAAAATGTAAATAATCCTTGACAAATTTTGTTGAAGTATTTTACTAAATACTTTACATTTGGGTTATAAGATTATAACTTTAGTTTGTTACGTTTTGTTTGCGCTTTAAATCTTTAAATCGTGTAAATTGTTAATTGTATTATACGAAATGAATATGAAATATTATATAAAATAATATTTTTGAATATAATAGTGTTATCAAATAATAATATATTATTTAATAAAATCGTTCACCAACGTCCGTATTTAATTGAACCGAATTATATTCGATTTGGAACTCGTACGATTTAATCAAATCGCATACTTGTATATATTCAATAATATATAAATTGATACATTAATTAGCCTAACACATAACTAATTACATGTATTAAAACTTGATTAGGCCCTAACTAATAGTCATAATTTTGACGGCTGTCACAGATAAGGATAGAGATAACCGAGATAAATGCGTAGTCTGAATATAAGCTGAAAGATTACAACGAGTAGAGCCTCCGCTATTACAAAAGCACTTCCCAAAGTATCTCCAACAAATATTACAGAATAACCCCTCCTACTATTTTTCCTCTAACTCCTAAAAGTAGTGCTAGAGAGAGAAAACTACTAACTAATCTAGTGAGAGAAAGTGTGTAGTGTGTGAAATGTTGAATGGATGAATTGTGTGGAAATGAGGAGGTGAAAGCCACTATTTATAGGCTTCCAATACACGAATTTACATTTAACACCCTCGCTCCAATTTAACACTAAAATACACCCCCTAGCTATAGAATTTGACACCGTAAAGGGGGTATACCACCCTAAATAGGGAGTATTCGGTAGCAAATAGGGCGTATTCGGTAGCAAACTGGGCGAATCCGGTAGCGTAGAGGGGGTATACCACCCCTACAGGGGATATACGGCCCCAAAGAGGGGGTATACGGCCTCTATGGGGGCGTATACGGCCCCTAGTGGGTGGTATACGGCCCCTGTAGTGGTGTGTAGCCCGTGGTCGTTTCCTTGTGTGCTGGATCGTAAGTCTTGTGCTGGATCGTAACTTGTTTTGGCCCTATCTTCTTCGTTCTAGCTCCGTTTTCAGCGTTCTTTATGTCCACGAGATCGTAATTACCTGAAGATCATAATGAGATTATCTAAGTATAATTTCTAGGTATTATGCTTTAAAAGTGCTCGTAGAACATGAACGTATCGTTTGTGCTCTATTTTGTACGTTATTTGGCCATTTTACTTGATTTTTGAAGCAACGCCTTGTTTTTAGCCCTAATGATGAATTATGGTGAAAAAGTATTGATATTGAATGTTTTCATCCATTTTGGGGCTAAAAAGGTGGGAATTATGTACGCGAAAACGTGACTTTTTACGTCAAATCAAATATCCCACACTTAGAAGTTGCTTGTCCTCAAGCAACACTTCAACTATCCTCACTTAAAAAGATGTTTAAAGTCCGATTTTTGTGAATTAAAATATTTCTTAGAACAACTATTCTTTATACAAGTAACCTGTTTTAGAAAATTGAGATAAATAAGATAATTGTTCCAGAAATAAGAAATGAATATCTTTGGGTATGCTTCTGATTCTCGTGATCTTTGGCATACACATGACTTAGGCAATCTCACCAGCTGGTCACTCAATTCACTTAAAAGTGTATCGGGTTTCCTATCATTCTAAACAAACGAAATCGCTCAAAAGCCAGTCATGTAGCATTCATCGTCATAGGCTTGATCGAGAATCAAATCTCCACCACTTAGGTGAGGACGGTGCTAATTATCCCAAGACATTCATCGGGTTGTAGTGTGAAGTGGGGGTTAAGGGTATGGATAGTGGGTATTTCTAGGTTTAAAGGGTTATGCTTTTCTTAGAACTTTTAAACTCAAGAAAATTTTTATTTAGATATGCTTTTTAATGAAAACGGAAACGGATAATGGTAAGGGAGGAAGATAGCTATTTTGACTTCTATCTTTTTGAAAACACACGGAATCAGAGATCGGAGCTTTTGAGAGTTTTGAAGCACTTAGCTTTTGATGCGCCCTCAGCTGTCGGTGTCGTCGGTGCTGTTGTAACGACCGAGGGTGCGATCAGGGTGTTTTAAAATTTATGTTTGCTCGGGCCTAAACCTCCGAACTACCTACTGGTACTAGGTACAAGTACCCGATACTAGTACATGGTAAGGATGATCAGGGTCGTCTCTCCAGACGGTCGAATTTGAAGCGGAGCTCGTTTGGATAATTCAGTCTTCAAGATGGGGTTCAGATAGTAGGTTTTGTTTGGTTTTTATCTAAATTAAACTACTAAAGCAATAAAATTAAAATGAACTAGCTAGCATATAAGGAACAACTAAGGATAGGGAAGACGTGGTTTACCATGACTTGGAATAGTATAATATTGGGATTGTGTTTATGATGGGGACACTTTCAGATTAATAAATTGACAGACTTTGGTGTAAACACTAGAACCCTAACAATTAAATTCCAATTGGCATGTCACTAGGAACTAGGTTATCATGATTCTGATCGGAGCAATACGCTAAACTCCCAATACTTACCTAGTTGAAAGATAAGCAATCTATTTTGGTGATTAACCGAGGTACATGAATAAAGCAGCATATCGTCTCATAGTCCGACCGTTCTTAACACCTAAGCTTATCTCTCGTTCTTCTAATAGTGTATCTAATTATTAACTTGTTATGTTTAAAGAATCAAATATGTAAAATCTAGGGGGTTGATAAATCTAAATCACTTGGACTTTCCTCACTAGACCTTGTTAAGACTTTTCTTAAGCTCCAATTACGTTAGTTTATGACCTAGACCTCTCCTTTTCAAACAGTTATACATCTCCAGATTATTCACAGTTTGTTTAAAACATGTTTATTATGAGGACCATGCCTTTCAGTAATAGACAATGTACTTTACAGGGTAGTTCCACGGGTTCTTACGTCTAACATGCGGTCGAGAGTAATTGACAGTGAGGTTGACACTCTAAACTAACTAAATGTAAAGCAGTGCAGAAATGTAAATCTAATATATACAACGAGTGATTTCACTGTGTCTTACTTATTGCATGTCATGGGCACAGATAACTACTTACCACAATTAAGGTTCCAGACTCCCAAATATCTAGGTTGCAGTCACGTGGATAACTGGAAAGGGTACTCCATAAATTAGGTCAGGTGTCATACATTTAAACAATAACAAAGTATAATAATTCCCATTCATATAAGTTTCTTTTTATGAGTTTAGACTATGTTGGAATGAGTTGTTTTTACGATCCTATCAACTAACTAACGTAGAGTTGTCCGCAATCAGATAGAAGATATGTCACATGGATAGTAAACACAAACAATTACAATACACCGGAAGTTCTCCCAAATGTACTGAACATATCGGCTAACAACTACCCTCGAATCCTATTCCCCAATCTCGGTCGTCAGAGATGTCCGTATCATGGCATGGTCTATTGAATAAATAGTCACATAAACAGGTTTTACCCTACCGGAATACGTTGGGGTAGTCTGGTCATAAGCGGTTGGCCAAACATGCCATAATTCGTTCATAATGTTACAATTAAACTATAAATAGAAATTCATTTAGCACATTTAAAGTATTGGTCCGCAATATAACTACCTTCGGTCGTTCTCAGACTTCCGTACGTTTGTACTCCGCCTAAAGCGTTTCCAGCACTATATCCGAGAACAGTCGAATAGGGGCCGTCATATTACTTCACAACATTTATTATTATCCCATTATAACTATCTAAATCATGGCAAACATAAAAACAACTACTCGCATATCATGGCAATAGACATTTCCAATATTAATAAATCATAAACATCAAACAAGAACATTACAATTAATTAATAAGAGAAAAGGATAGATATTACCCGTAATTATTGCGAGCCAAACGAGGCTTATATTACTTCTGAATAATCCAAAGCGTTACATTGATAAGCTAGCTACTACTAACTATTACATAATTAATCTCATACTTATCTCTCTCCAAATTAACTTAGAGAGAGAAAGTAGAGAGACCATAATCTTCTCTCTAGTTCTCCTCTAACTCCTAAGAGTAGTGCTAGAGAGAGAGACTAGAGAGAAGAACTATCTATAAGAATAATTCTCCTCTAACTCCTAAGAGTAGTTCTAGAGAGAGAATTCTAGAGAGAGAAAGAGAAATATGCAAGAAAAGAGGTGCATATGGTGCAAGTTGAAATGAACCTAAGCAACCTATTTATAGGTGAGCTTTTGCTCACATTAGCACCATGAGGTGCATGTTAGAAAGCTTTCCAAATATGGTGTGTACAACACGAAAAGTAGGCACACCGGGTACCGTACAACACGAAAAGTAGGCGCACTAGGTACCAAAAGTTACCAAAAACGGAAACCGAGACGGGACACAGGTGGCCGGCGCGGTGGGGGTCCAGCCGGCGGCGGCTGGCTGGTGGCTGGCGGCGGTGGGGGTCCAGCCGGCGGCGGCTGGCTGGTGGCTGGCGGCGGTGGGCCCACCCCCGCCCCGTTGCGTTGTTTGTTGCTTCGTTTCTTGATTCGTGCGTGTTTTCTTCGTTATACGCCCGTTTGTGTTGATTCTTTTTTTGTTGGATTCGTAATTCAAAAACGAAGATTATGACATAGGATATGACCTGAGATGAGGTCCCTAGCTCTAGATATTGCATTTGGATCATTTGGATCTTCCGGCGGGCGTGAAATCTTCATTTTTCACCCGTTTTGGTTGATTCTTCTTCTGTTGGATTCTAATTTTAAAAACGAACATCTTGGAAATAATGGATGTTGGTGGAGGGCATCTTAGTCTTGAAATCTCGTTTTTATGCCTCGAATCTTCAAACGTGTGTGGAATCTTCGTTTTACATCCGTTTTGCTTGATTTTTCTCGTGCAACCTTGTTTTAACCATCTTGGCATAATGTTAGTGATTTGTAATGTTTTTGAATTAATATGCCAAGAATCGTTCCAGAAAGAGAGAGATATCGGTAGTAAAAACGTGACTTTTTACGCGATATCAAGTATCCCACACTTAGAACTTTGCTTGTCCTCAAGCAAACTCATTCATAAAAGGCCTTTAGAAAGATTCTAGATACACATATCTTTTAGAAATACTATTTCCAAAGAATATAAAGTTCCAGTTGAGAGAGTTCTTATGAGAAACTAAGGGTTTATAGAATTTGATACTTTCTTCAAGCAACTTGGATGGTAATCATGACTAGGCAATCCTTGCAGTGGGTCACTCAAATCACTCAGGTGTTTAGGGTTTCCTACTTTCTAGTGTCAATCGCTCAGATAGCCAGTCATGCAGCATTCTCGTCATAGGCTTGATCAAGAATCAAATCTCCATCACTTTGGAAGAGAACGATACTAATCTTTCAAGACATCTTAAAAAGGAATCAGGTTTTTGGTTTTGAGAGATGAAGAAGGTGTATGGTGAGTAAGAAGGATAGTATTTTTGAGTTTTCTTTTCTTGTATCTTCTTGAAACTGGGTATTTTTCCGAGAAAGTCTCTTTTGAAATTTCTCAAATTTGAAAAAGACTTAATGTTGCAATCCTTTTTGGGTTTTAATTTTTCCTTTTCTGGACTTTCTTGAGTAATGCCGGCATGTATATTTTTCTACTTTTTCTGCCGGTTTTTGTGACACCCGGTCAAAAAGTGCCAATTTTCACTCATAATTTAAAATTTTATTTAACTTATCATATACGTTAAATATTAAGTATACAAGTATAAATATATAATACACAAACATAATAAATAGTGTACGAAATATATAACAGTTAGAAATGATAAAACATTTATCATTGACTTTAAATAACGTAGTTGGAGAACACCCATAAAATAAAATATAAAATGTTAAATTTTATATTGTACTAAATATACCCGTATTCGAAATTAACGGGTTAAAAAGCTAAACTATTTATACAATAAATAAAAGCTAAAATAATAAGAATATAATACTATTACTTTAAAAACATGGCAGACAATTGGACGGAAAGGAGTTCTTTTCTTTAGAATTGTAAATTCAACAAATGGATCCTAAAATCATTTTCCACACAACAACTCACGAGCACCTCTCTTTTGCTTTCGTTTCCAACAAACAGTGGAACAACAAAACACCAACTCACCTAGATTTATTCTCTCGACTTCCCCCTCTCTTTGGCTTTCGGATTAAACAACAACAACAACATTCACAACATTCACGACAACAACATCATTAAACCATCATCACTATTCATCGTCACCCTCACCTCGGCACCACCTCACTCTCTCTCTCGGTTCATACGCTACCACCTGCAACCACCATTGAAACAACAAGAACAAAAGGTAATAGCAGCTGTAGCATCGAGTATCGTCATCACCACACTTACATCGATCTCCATTTGTTTCCCCTCCCTCCTCTCGGGTTACACCATCACAAACTGCCACCATCACCGTCGGGTATCTCTCTCTCTCTCTCTCTTATTTTCATGATTATTGTAACACCCGTCAAATTAGGACTAGTACTTAGTGCCTAATCATATGTAAATACATGTAATTAGTTCTGTGTTAGGCTAATTAATGTATCAAATTATATATATTGTTAAATATATACGAAAATGCGATTTGATTAAATTGTACGCAAATTAAATCGAATGTATTTCGGTTCCATAAATACGGACGTTGGTGACCAATTTTATTAAGTAACACGTTTATGTTAAAAATATTATTCTAATAATGTTCAAATTACGATTCGTATCGTACAAACAAAACAAACTAACCTACATTTTATAACTCAAATATAAATTGGTTGGTAAAATAATTAACTAAAATACCGCGTAATAAATTTGTATTTTAAAACTTTCCATTTAATATGTAAAATTATTATTTAACGTTTGAACGACGGAGTAAACAAACACCGCACGGAGTGCAAACACGGAGTTAAAAGTGGAGACCCGCACCTCGGTGGGGCCCCCACGAAATCAGCCAAAAAGGGGAGGGACCCCATCCCCTCTCCCTCACTTTCTCCTTTTCTCTCTCTCTTTCCTCTCTTTTTCTCTCAATTCACCAAACACACACACACTCACAAAATCGCCAAATAAATATACTAAACCCGCTCGGATCACCTCGGCCCTTTGGAAGAAAACGTTCACCGCATCACGATCTATCATCCTATCTTTTCAGATTTTTCATCCTACACTTTGTAAGTTTCCGACAAATCCCGAAACCTCTCGTTTATAAGTGTTTGTACTTGTTTGCGGTTTGTATCAACTTATAATGTCCAAATATGGGTTGGGTAAAAGATTTGGACCGAACGGAAGCCTTTCGACCGATTTTCCAGCCACCGGAATCTGAACAGACTCCGACGTCGCATCTGGGTTGGCCCAATTGCGACGTCAATTGCAACGTCGCAATACCAGTCACCACGTCGCATATAGCGACATCGTCATTAACGTCGCATTAAGTTGTCGATGTCGCGTATGGCGACGCAGGCCCTTACGTCGCAGAAATCAACAACGTCGCATATAGCGACGCCACGCACAATGTCGCATTAAATTGCGAAAGTCGCACATAGCGACGCCATACTCAACGTCGCAGTCGGGACCTGCGACGTCGCACCCAACGTCGCACAAACCAGAACCTCAAAAACACAGATTTTTTACTAAGTGTCGAGACTCGAAATTTATCACTCGATTTTACCCAAATTCAGATCCCAGATGCGTTTTTCGTCAAAGCAATATTGTAGAAATAAAAATCTTCCAAGCTGACCTGGACCCCGCCAGGGGCTCTGCCCCTTGGACCCCGCCAAGGCCTGCCGCCCCTTGGACACCGCTACCAGGGGCGCTGCCCCCGGACCCCCGTACTTAGATTCCGTAACGGCTTCTAAAACACAATCAAAACACATTTTTCAAGTAAAACGACACGAAATCAAAATAATAATAGTTGAGATTATTATTACAAATCCGTCACCAACGGGCCGTACATATTTTCAAACATTCGAATCAATCAACCAAATGTAATTTGGACATTCTAGTTGGACGGACAACTACAAGGTAGTATTGATAGATACCTACTCACATATATAACCATCGCGTGTCGTGGACACCCTCAGGTTACAAGTCTTTGGAATTCATCACTCGGCTAATCAACTTACGTTTATTTAAACGCTTTCAGACTCAGGTGAGTCTCATAGCCCCTCTTTTTACTGTTTTACTCAGGGGTGTGATGCATTGCTTATTTTAACATATGAACGCAAGTACAACTTTTACATATACTACATGAGTTTCTACTCTAATCATTTAAAGTCCTCCGTCAGCATAGTTGTTAATACGTTGTAGCGTGAATATTAGTATATGGTACCATATAGGATTGACCCTCCTCGTTCGGGTTAGCAAGCACTAACCGGGTAAACGGACGTACTAATATTTGGGAAGACGAATGTGGATTAGGCATTCGTGGAGGCACCTCGCCCGGAATTCTCTATAGGGGACCCGGCCCTCGAGTTAAGCTCAACTATGTGCTCATGGCTGTATACACGATTACTATCATTTAATTGTTGGATGCAATTCATTATTTAAATCTTGCGGTTCATACTATATTAACTGATTTCAAACCTGTGAGCTCACCAGCTTTTAGCTGACCTTTTAGCATGTATCGCAGGTACCAAGCAGTAGGATGTTTCTGCTTCAGGACTTTAGCTCGAGTCAGCATACAGAAGATTGAGATTTTCTTGCATTAGTATATTTTGTACAAGTACTTATGTACTGAAATCTCCTTTTTATTTAAACTCGAGCTATGTAAAGCTTTAAATATTGTAAACATTTCAATTATCAATATATTTTGTTAAAACGACGCATATAGAGTCGTTTGCTATATATCTTTGTGCTTTGTTATTGATTAGTAACACCCAAATCAAGCTTCCGCAAATCATTAAATTTGGGGGTGTTACAATTATGGACTTGAAACCCTTGTGTTCTATTGTTATATTCATATTGTACGCTCAAGATCAAAAGCTAGAACTTGGTCGTGAGCTGTTTGAACTAAAACAGAAAACCACGATGGCATAAAAACCCACACATGTTTTACAGACTTAGCAACATATATATATATATATATATATATATATAGGTTTGGCATAATATAAACAAAAATAAGGAATAGCCTAGTGGTTAAGCAATCCCTGTGTAACCCAAGGTCGAGGGTTCGAGCCCCCTTGACCTGTTTTTGATACCTTTATTATTTTACATAACATGTTATTATTACACATATATATATAGTATGCAAGAATTAACAAACAAGGCCTTTAGCCCAGTTGGTTGAGGCGTGGTGTTGGTACCGAGAGGTCACAGGTTCGAGCCCCTGTGACCCTCTTTTGAATCCATTTATTTTTAATAAGCTATTATTAATATATATATATATATATATATATATATATATATATATATATATATATATATATATATATATATACGAAGTTACAAACGACGATCATATATTTTATAAATATGCATGATACGATTTAAATGTACAACTTTGTATTTATACGAGAACAAACATATTTTTGGAATATAATTCTGAAGCAATACTATCATACCATAATCATTTTATAAACTCCAGACATAATTCAAATGACTAAAAATCATACAAATGACATATTTACACGTACATTTACTTATTATAAATCTTACGTGTTTAGGACATTAGGAGATTTTGATTCCGATCATACGAGTACAATAGGATTGCTAGCACCCACAGGTGAGTCTCACTGCCCCTTTTTACTGTTTTACTATTTTGGGGAGATGCATTACTTGATTTTACTTGAATAACTGAAATTGCTGTTTTTGCAAAATTACTTGTTTGAATTATACTTCACCGAATTGTTATTTTACAAACTTTGCAAACTTACAGACTTCACCGATTTACCGACTTACCGACTTACAGACTTACTGATATACTGTACTGCTTGAGTTACGTTTAATCCAATGAAGGCCTCTGAATCATAGTTGTTAGTTATGGACTTAAGCGCGAGTATTAGTATATGGATCCATATGGTACTGACAATCCCAGCCAGGGGTGGTAGCGCCACCACGAACCGTACACGTATAAACGGGCTTTTTCTACTCGTTACATATGACTGTTTGTGGATTAGCACTCACGGGGACACAACTTACAGACTTGTTAAGCTTCGACTATGATGCTCACAGCAAAGTATATCACACCCTATTGCATTTGTGCAATGATTACTTACTATGTTACTGGATTACTACTTACTTACCGCTATGGGTTACTACCCGATAGCAGGGTTGCAATGATTGATTACTGGATTACTATTTACTTACTACCATGGGTTACTACCCGATTTCACTATGACTGATTGCTGACTGATTATATACGTACAATCGCCGTTACTAAGTTATTCAAACTGTGTAAATACAATTATTGATTTACTAATTTTGTGAACTGTTATACTCAAATTGTGTTCAATTGATTTACTTACTACAAACCTGTGAGATTCACCAACCTTTTGGTTGACGCATTTTAGTAATGTATTCTCAGGTATGCAGCCACAGTAGGATGGCCCAGCAGGATCTACTTGTTTGCTAAGCTAGTATGAGTCGCATGCATACACACTTATGAAGATTTACTCGCATTATCTTTTGTACTATAATTATGAATTTCAAGACTTCGGTTTCATTTTGTGAACTCACAAATAATGTGTCTTTATGACATAAAACTTTGAATTACTTTTGTAATGTAATGTATTTTCAAAAACGTCTCATTTAGAGTCGTTTACTATATATCTTGTGCTTTGTTATTGATTAGTCACGCCCCGACCCGATTCGCTTCCGCAACCCGAATTAGGGGGTGTGACAGATTGGTATCAGAGCCTAAGGTTATAGCGAACTAGGTTGCATTTAGTGGGCCTAGACTATGACCGTTAGGCAGTATTCCGTATTAGAAATAACTGGTTCAGTGATTTCATCATACGAGTTTAATTTAACATAGCCTGATCAACTATGTACAATTAAATGAAGATGATGTAAGATCTGAAAGTAGTTATGCTGAACAGGAATGCACTAGTTGACTCGGACTACGAGAGAAATGGGACTCATATCTGTTCTGTGCTAAACACAATTATGTGGATAATAGGTATATATGGGATACACCTATATGGTTAGGCCTATTAATATCCTCATATATTTGGTAACACCCTTATTGTTCGAATACATTTTAGGAATTGGACTATGGTAAGTTGATCGAGACAGGAAAAATAGTACCGAGATGTGCCCTGGCTGAGAGGGTCATCTCTTCGAAATAGACTTACCTAGGTAGAGATTCAAAACTTTGACACCTTATTCTGAATGAATTAGTCATTAGAGGACCCGTCATTCACTCACTCATCATGTTTAACATTCGAATCCAGTATTCCTCTAAGTACTAAATTTTTCCTACCTTCCTATCACATTTCGCATAACCGCTGATATCTGTACGGACGTAATATTCCCTACATCTCTTGTAAAACTCTAACTCTGGTAATCTTTTGAACTCGCATGTTAAATGATTACAATCATCATTATTCTACACCATTAATTGTCACTTGTGTTGTAATATATTACTGTTATATATGCAACTACGATAATCATACTCTTACACAAAACTCACATCATCCTTTGCTTTTCTTGAAGAATCATGCCGCCAAAGAAGAAAAGTTACAGTGAGGCCGAACTGAACGCAATTGTAGCTCGAACGGTAGCTGAAGCCATGGTTGCTAGAGATTCTCGAAGAAGTGACGATACCGTCAATACCACTCCTACTCCCGTTGCTAAGCCTTGTTCCTACAAAGATTTTCTTAACTGCCAACCACTGAACTTTAAGGGCACTGAAGGTGCCATTGGATTAGTTAGGTGGATTGAGAAGATGGAGTCAGTCCTCAGAATCTGTAACTGTCCTGAAGACTGTAAGGTTAAGTATGCCACCTGTACATTTCTGGAGGGTACGCTGACGTGGTGGAACTCGTACATTCAGTCTGTGGGAATTGATGCTGCATACGGAACCCCATGGGAAGAACTAAAAAGGATGCTAAGGGATGAGTACTGTCCCAACGAGGAACTTCAGAGGCTGGAAGATGAATTCTGGCTCTTAACAGTTCAGGGAACTGACATCATTGGATATACAACCCGATTTCAGCAGCTCGCTCTCCTCTGCCCATCCATGGTGGATCCTGAACGCAAGCGGATTGAGAGGTACATCCGTGGACTTCCGAAGGATATTCAGGGGAATGTCACTTCATCAAAGCCTGGAACTATCCAAAGTGCTATTCGTATGGCACATGAGCTCATGGCACAGATCGTCAGGCGCGAGACACCTGCAACACCTACTGGAAACTCTGACAAACGCAAGTGGGAGGGAAATCCCAACACCTCCAACAAAAAGGTCGAGACTGTAAAAACCTACCCGACTGAATCTGATGACAAGGTAGGATATAAAGGAAGCAAGCCCTACTGCTCTAAATGCAGTCGCCATCACGATGGTCCGTGCCCTTGCACCAAATGCAAGCGGTTCGGGCATGTTGCCAAGGATTGCAAGACAGTCACAACTGGTACCAACACTGCAACATCTAAAACCTGCTATGAATGCAATGGTACTGGACACTTCAAAAGGGACTGCCCAAAGCTGAAGGGCAAGTACACCAACCCTGCTCGGGGTAGGTTCTATGTACTCAAAACTAAGGAGGAGGACCAGGACCCAAGGCTTATTGACTTGCTCAACTCGGGTACGGTCATTCACTAATAACCTGATTGCCTTTATCCTATTTACGTTGATGAATCTTACTTGCTGTTTGATATCTATTATGTTTTCCCTGAATTCTAAGTGCACAATAGGGTTAGGGAAAAACGACAAGTTAGTTTCTATAGTTTCTATATACGAGATGAGGTTTAGCTTATATGTATAGGAATAACACATCCTACACTATCTTATACCGGAAGACATACCGGTTCACTTATATATTGTGGGTAACATCCCACATAAAGCTAATTGATGCTAAATCATCATTTCTATATGAGACTGATAGAGACTAAGTTATGCTACGACATTACTTACTGTTATAAACTGTATGAATACAGTGGGAGATTACTACTTTACGTTAGGCTACTAGTACAAGGTGTAGCTACACCTTAGCGACTGGCTGACTGACTGAACTTGCTTTCACAAACAAAATGGTTAACTATAGCGAAAACTCACTTCGCTACTTCTTTAGTCGCTGGTGGGGCAATAGTTCAACAAGGGGAGGTTGACAACCCTAGACTTACGAGTGTGTCACTCACAATAGTTTCACAAACTTACTTAGGATGTGCACTTTGGCACAACGATAATTACTACGAACAAACTTCGGGACAAAATTCTCTTAACAAGGGGAGAATGTGACATCCGGTCAAAAAGTGCCAATTTTCACTCATAATTTAAACTTTTATTTAACGTATCATATACGTTAAATATTAAGTATACAAGTATAAATATATAATACACAAACATAATAAATAGTGTACGAAATATATAACAGTTAGAAATGATAAAACATTTATCATTGACTTTAAATAACGTAGTTGGAGAACACCCATAAAATAAAATATAAAATGTTAAATTTTATATTGTACTAAATATACCCGTATTCGAAATTAACGGGTTAAAAACCTGAACTATTTATACAATAAATAAAAGCTAAAATAATAAGAATATAATACTATTACTTTAAAAACATGGCAGACAATTGGACGGAAAGGAGTTCTTTTCTTTAGAATTGTAAATTCAACAAATGGATCCTAAAATCATTTTCCACACAACAACTCACGAGCACCTCTCTTTTGCTTTCGTTTCCAACAAACAGTGGAACAACAAAACACCAACTCACCTAGATTTATTCTCTCGACTTCCCCCTCTCTTTGGCTTTCGGATTAAACAACAACAACAACATTCACAACATTCACGACAACAACATCATTAAACCATCATCACTATTCATCGTCACCCTCACCTCGGCACCACCTCACTCTCTCTCTCGGTTCATACGCTACCACCTGCAACCACCATTGAAACAACAAGAACAGAAGGTAACAGCAGCTGTAGCATCGAGTATCGTCATCACAACACTTACATCGATCTCCATTTGTTGCCCCTCCCTCCTCTCGGGTTACACCATCACAAACGGCCACCATCACCGTCGGGTATCTCTCTCTCTCTCTCTCTCTCTCTCTCTCTCTCTCTTATTTTCACGATTATGGACTTGAAACCCTTGTGTTCTATTGTTATATTCGTATTGTACGCTCAAGATCAAAAGCTAGAACTTGGTCGTGAGCTGTTTGAACTGAAACAGAAAACCACGATGGCATAAAAACCCACACATGTTTTACAGACTTAGCAACAGATTTATATACATATATATATATATATATATATATATATATATATATATATATATATATATATATATATATATATATATATATGTTTGGCATAATATAAACAAAAATAAGGAATAGCCTAGTGGTTAAGCAATCCCTGTGTAGCCCAAAGTCGAGGGTTCGAGCCCCCTTGACCTGTTTTTGATACCTTTATTATTTTACATAACCTGTTATTATTACACATATATATATATAGTATGCAAGAATTAACAAACAAGGCCTTTAGCCCTGTTGGTTGAGGCGTAGTGTTGGTACCGAGAGGTCACAGGTTCGAGCCCCTGTGACCCTCTTTTGAATCCATTTATTTTTAATAAGCTATTATGTATATATATATACACGAAATTACAAACGACGATCATATATTTTATAAATATACATGATACGATTTAAATGTACAACTTTGTATTTATACGAGAACAAACATATTTTTGGAATATAATTCTGAAGCAATACTATCATACCATAATCATTTTATAAACTCCAGACATAATTCAAATGACTAAAAATCATACAAATGACATATTTACACGTACATTTACTTATTATAAATCTTGCATGTTTAGGACATTAGGAGATTTTGATTCCGATCATACGAGTACAATAGGATTGCTAGCACCCACAGGTGAGTCTCACTGCCGCTTTTTACTGTTTTACTATTTTGGGGAGATGCATTACTTGATTTTACTTGAATAACTGAAATTGCTGTTTTTGCAAAATTACTTGTTTGAATTGTACTTCACCGAATTGTTATTTTACAAACTTTGCAAACTTACAGACTTCACCGATTTACCGACTTACCGACTTACAGACTTACTGATATACTGTACTGCTTGAGTTACGTTTAATCCAATGAAGGCCTCTGAATCATAGTTGTTAGTTATGGACTTAAGCGCGAGTATTAGTATATGGATCCATATGGTACTGACAATCCCAGCCAGGGGTGGTAGCGCCACCACGAACCGTACACGTATAAACGGGCTTTTTCTACTCGTTACATATGACTGTTTGTGGATTAGCACTCACGGGGGCACAACTTACAGACTTGTTAAGCTTCGACTATGATGCTCACAGCAAAGTATATCACACCCTATTGCATTTGTGCAATGATTACTTACTATGTTACTGGATTACTACTTACTTACTGCTATGGGTTACTACCCGATAGCAGGGTTGCAATGATTGATTACTGGATTACTATTTACTTACTACCATGGGTTACTACCCGATTTCACTATGACTGATTGCTGACTGATTATATATGTACAATTGCCGTTACTAAGTTATTCAGACTGTGTAAATACAATTATTGATTTACAAATTTTGTGAACTGTTATACTCAAATTGTGTTCAATTGATTTACTTACTACAAACCTGTGAGATTCACCAAATCTTTTGGTTGACGCGTTTTAGTAATGTATTCTCAGGTACGCAGCCACAGTAGGATGGCCCAGCAG
The DNA here is from genome assembly GCA_949592205.1 of Helichrysum umbraculigerum. Lineage (NCBI taxonomy): Eukaryota > Viridiplantae > Streptophyta > Magnoliopsida > Asterales > Asteraceae > Helichrysum > Helichrysum umbraculigerum. Next base: position 305,996,707 of record CATIUR010000001.1, on the reverse strand, counting down.
GATCTACTTGTTTGCTAAGCTAGTATGAGTCGCATGCATACACACTTATGAAGATTTACTCGCATTATCTTTTGTACTATAATTATGAATTTCAAGACTTCGGTTTCATTTTGTGAACTCACAAATAATGTGTCTTTATGACATAAAACTTTGAATTACTTTTGTAATGTAATGTATTTTCAAAAACGTCTCATTTAGAGTCGTTTACTATATATCTTGTGCTTTGTTATTGATTAGTCACGCCCCGACCCGATTCGCTTCCGCAACCCGAATTAGGGGGTGTGACAGTTTTACCAAGGAATATTTTTCTGGTCCGAAGGGTTTCTTTTGGCATTTGGTTGCGAAATTGTGTTGGCTTTTCTTGTGGAAATTTGGAAAAATTGAGAGTGTCTATGAAAAGTTTGGAAGACATGACTTCCGTGGTTTCGGGATGAAGGTACAAAAGGGAGGTTTGGTTGGATAGTGCGTGTGGAGAGTGAGTGAATATTTGGTGGTAAGAGGGTGTTGGGATTCCTTAGAAAGTATCGAGATAGGTTGCACCTATGCCATGTATGGCACTCATTGGTGTGATCTCGAAATGTATTGCAAGAGAAAGTTCTAATTCAAATGCATACATCGGCACACGCATGAAACGAAAAGTGAAGCATTTTCAAGATGAGTGCTGATTATGGGCTCAAACCTCACGAATCGAATGTTTTGGTCTGTGTGCCTAGCCATGTGTTGCCCTTTTCGTCCGTATCTTATTCTAAGAGAACCGTTTTGTTTCTTTGTTAAAACTTAATTATTGCTGTAATTTATATTTTCGGAAAATAGAGGTTCTAAAGAATGTTGCTTTTGAATCAAAAATTTTGAAAACTTCTTCATTTTTAGCCTTTTAATGAAAATATTGTTTATTTTTCGGACAAGAGGTTAAACTTGCGGTTGCAGACCGTATATCCCACACTTAGAGGAACATTGTCCCTAATGTTCGAATCTATGTATTGAACACCTCTTGTCGAAGTATCCCACACTTAGAATTTCTACTGATTATGGAAACTATCTCTAAGTATTTTGTGGATTCCAAGGATCCCACGCTTAGTGTTTGGGATATAGGTCGATATAATCTTGCAAAAACGGATAAATAAACTAGAGAAAGGAACGCATAACTCCCCTATGACTGTGAGCTGAGGATCTGAGTGGTTGACTGTGTCCGCTCCAATGTTTTCTGAACTTGGTCGGCATCAGTCTTCGTGCATTGAACTCAAGCTCCAGTAGTATAGCCTTTCTTTAACACCTCAACTAGTTTTCTCGCGAAAATAACTAAGAACTAAAGGATAGATTGCAGAAAATGAAGTGATGTCGCCCTCCGGACATAAGCATAATTAACCAATAAACACCGAATGTCGGATAGAGGTTAATGGACAAAGATCCTAATCTTCAAGAGCCGCTGCTGTAACTCAACTGCTCCTAATGATCTGAAAGTGTTGAATCCAATGACCATGAATCTTTATGACCCGAGATCTTTTGTCGACTACTGATGTAATGAATCTGATGTTGTTCTTTTATCGACTGAGATCTCCAGTTTCCAAATTGTCCCTGTATCTATTCCTTTGTTTGAATAGTCCCTGAGGGTGATGATTGTATGTGTGAAGGGGTGGATGGATGGGTGAATGTGGGTGGATATGGTGATGATGGTTTAGGGTTCCATTATGTGGCAAGGTTTAGCTATAGGACTTGGAATTTTTAGGCACATATGATGAGTATTGAGTTGGTCAACTTGATGAATTAGTCTTAGACAACTAGAAATCATCTTCATATCTAGAAGTGTCATCACTTGTCCCCTGCAAAGCAATGCTCTAAAGATTCTCATGCTCAATGAACTGTAAGCTCCTCTTGTCGTCTTTCCATTATCTTTAAAGATTCTTTATCCATAGGCGTCAGTCCCTGTCTATTACAAGTAGATCAAATAAACATGATCTAACAAACAAGTGATTATCCTCCAAATCATAAATTCACTGGTTTACGAAGAACCTATCAAAGTGAGTGCTTTGTAGATGAAACAAACCAGTGTATGACTTTGATTTTAATCTTACACAAAAAATGTTAGTTGCCTATAATTTCACCGCAGCACAAATAGCAGACATGGAAATACCAGTATTATCAGTTGAATCAGGTAGCCAGGTATAAAGATATCCAAAGCACATATTTTTAAACGAGTTCGAGCATAATACACATATTGACATACAAATCATGTTATCATATTAAGCATTAGTATCTCATGTATGTTCACAATAATATATGTAAGTACCCCAAATGCTCGAAACATGTCAGTGGGCGTTTAGAATGACTAAGGATCCTAACTCCTAGTAGGTTTCCATTTTTGTGAGTGAAAGGGATAACAAGAACTTTTAGAAAATGGTGAAAAAATTCCAAACGACTGGGAGTAGGAAGTATTAAGGTTTGACAAAAATTTGACTTTTAACGAAGTAATTTCGCAAACCATCCATTTTTGTTCATAAAGATAGAAAACTTGGAACATTCATTTTAGGGTTTCATTTCTACTTATTGGGGTTAGTTCACTACTTAAACTACTTTAACTACTACTGATAATCCTATGTTAGACACGGGTTGCCTCCCAAGAAGCGCTTGTTTTTGTTCGAGTCACTAGCTTGACTCTAAACCTATTTATCAGGAAATCTAGGGGGCTCCTTTGCATCCATCAGTAGATACAAGCGGAAGTATTGGTACATACGTAGGGGATTAAAGTGGACTTTGGTCAGGGTATGTCCAATCAGTGGAAGAGGCATGGTAAAGTGAGTGATTTGTTTTATTTGAGGTAAAACAAAGCTCTCGACTTTTTCTACCTCTTGAGTTTTGGGTTGTTCGGGTTGGTCAAAGAGTTCCTCATCACTCCATGATGTGTACGTCATTATGTAAGGGAGACATGGTTTGTAGGCTGCTCTTGATGCAATACTCACCTTGCTTCCTAAAGCCTTTGGTTGGATAATAACGTTGTACTCTGGGCATGGAGGTGGGACAATGTCCATTAGTGTCTCCAATCTTGTAGCAACATTATCATCAAATACTTGGGTGTTTGTCTCTTCTAAGGTACTAGTGGAGTCAATTAGATCAGGAAGTGAATCAATCAAAGAGAATTTTGGGATACAGTCAACCACAACTGGTTGTGGGACGTGTTCAACCATATCAGTTTGAATGAGTTCATTACTCAGAGTCGGTATGTATTCCTTTAGTCCATGTGAAGCCGAGTCTTCTATGTAAATCTCCAAATTCGGGCTTTCCATCTCGATCTCTTCGTCTACTTCGTCATCCTCGTCACTCTGGCCAGTAGTTTCAAGTTGCAGTGGTTCGGAAAGTTCTTCTAGAACAAACCCTCCTTCGATCTTTGACGTTGATAGGTCGGGAATAGGTGAAATTGTAGGTTTAGAAGATTGGGTTGGTGTGGGAGTCGAAGGGATATTGAAACCGAACTCATGAAAATGTAAGTCTGTATCTGGTGTGCTAGATGTGGTGTGTGTGTTTCTCTCAACTTTCTGTATCCTAGAGTTGGCTCCAGCTTGACTCCTACTCTCCTCACTACTCTCTTGGGCTTGTGTTGGTAGTTCAGTAGAGAATTTAGACATATTATAAGTTTGACTTCCAAGTATGTCCTCTTGTTCTCTAATCATTTCTTCAAGTGATTCGGAAGGAGGTGAGAAAGCAACATTACTGCTGAGACAGGCTAAGGGCATATCTCTCAAGTCAGGGTTCTCACAGGATTGTGGTATACTTACAGGGTGAGTTGAGTGTGGGTAGATTTCGAATGGTTGGGGATAAAAAGGTTGGTATGGATGTGGTTGGGTAGCATGGGGGTCATATTGATATTGCATTTGAGGCTCTAAGTACCCTATGTTATCCGAAAACATCATACTTTGGCTTTGGCATTCTCCATCTAAGTGGGTATTACCGCGCATCCTACATCTTTTTTCGATTGAATTAACAAGACTTTGCATTTGATCTAATCGTTTCCATTGATTTAACATTTCCCAAGGGTCAATAACAGGTGGCATAGGGAGAGGGTTTCAGAATTAAGGTTGGGGGTGAGAAGGGAACTTAATCTGAACTAATACTAAGGTAATCCTAACTACGCTAAACTACATGCAAAGAGTAACTTCTGATAAGGATGGTGATTCCTAGTCAAAAGGATCTCTTAAAAACTAACTTATCTAAACAGGCTCCAAATCGTACTACCGTCCCCGGCAGCGGCGCCAAAAATTTGATGCGCCCTCAGCCGTTGGTGTCGTCGGTGCTGTTGTAACGACCGAGGGTGCGATCAGGGTGTTTTAAAATTTATGTTTGCTCGGGCCTAAACCTCCGAACTACCTACTGGTACTAGGTACAAGTACCCGATACTAGTACGTGGTAAGGATGATCAGGGTCGTCTCTCCAGACGGTCGAATTTGAAGCGGAGCTCGTTTGGATAATTCAGTCTTCAAGATGGGGTTCAGATAGTTGGTTTTGTTTGGTTTTTATCTAAATTAAACTACTAAAGCAATAAAATTAAAATGAACTAGCTAGCATATAAGGAACAACTAAGGATAGGGAAGACGTGGTTTACCATGACTTGGAATAGTATAATATCGGGATTGTGTTTATGATGGGGACACTTTCAGATTAATAAATTGACATACTTTGGTGTAAACACTAGAACCCTACCAATTAAATTCCCATTGGCATGTCACTAGGAACTAGATTATCGTGATTCTGATCGGAGCAATACGCTAAACTCCCAATACTTACCTAGTTGAAAGATAAGCAACCTATTTTGGTGATTAACCGAGGTACATGAATAAAGCAGCATATCGTCTCATAGGTCCGACCGTTCTTAACACCTAAGCTTATCTCTCGTTCTTCTAATAGGGTATCTAATTATTAACTTGTTATGTTTAAAGAATCAAATATGTAAAATCTAGGGGGTTGATAAATCTAAATCACTTGGACTTTCCTCACTAGACCTTGTTAAAACTTTTCTTAAGCTCCAATTACGTTGATTTATGACCTAGACCTCTCCTTTTCAAACAGTTATACATCTCCATATTATTCACAGTTTGTTTAAAACATGTTTCATATGAGGACCATGCCTTTCAGTAATAGACAGTGTACTTTACAGGGTAGTTCCACGGGTTCTTACGTCTAACATGCGGTCGAGAGTAATTGACAGTGAGGTTGACACTCTAAACTAACTAAATGTAAAGCAGTGCAGAAATGTAAATCTAATATATACAACGAGTGATTTCACTGTGTCTTACTTATTGCATGTCATGGGCACAGATAACTACTTACCACAATTAAGGTTCCGGACTCCCTAATATCTAGGTTGCAGTCACGTGGATAACTGGAAAGGGTACTCCATAAATTAGGTCAGGTGTCATACATTTAAACAATAACAAAGTATAATAATTCCCATTCATATAAGTTTCTTTTTATGAGTTTAGACTATGTTGGAATGAGTTGTTTTTACGATCATATCAACTAACTAACGTAGAGTTGTCCGCAATCAGATAGAAGATATGTCACATGGATAGTAAACACAAACAATTACAATACACCGGAAGTTCTCCCAAATGTACTGAACATATCGGCTAACAACTACCCTCGAATCCTATTCCCCAATCTCGGTCGTCAGAGATGTTCGTATCATGGCATGGTCTATTGAATAAATAGTCACATAAACAGGTTTTTCCCTACCGCAATACGTTGGGGTAGTCTGGTCATAAGCGGTTGGCCAAACATGCCATCATTCGTTCATAATGTTACAATTAAACTATAAATAGAAATTCATTTAGCACATTTAAAGTATTGGTCCGCAATATAACTACCTTCGGTCGTTCTCAGACTTCCGTACGTTTGTACTCCGCCTAAAGCGTTTCCAGCACTATATCCGAGAACAATCGAATAGGGGCCGTCATATTACTTCACAACATTTATTATTATCCCATTATAACTATCTAAATCATGGCAAACATATAAACAACTACTCGCATATCATGGCAATAGACATTTCCAATATTAATAAATCATAAACATCAAACAAGAACATTACAATTAATTAATAAGAGAAAAGGATAGATATTACCCGTAATTATTGCGAGCCAAACGATGCTTATATTACTTCTGAATAATCCAAAGCGTTACATTGATAAGCTAGCTACTACTAACTATTAGATAATTAATCTCATACTTATCTCTCTCCAAATTAACTTAGAGAGAGAAAGTAGAGAGACCCTAATCTTCTCTCTAGTTCTCCTCTAACTCCTAAGAGTAGTGCTAGAGAGAGAGACTAGAGAGAAGAACTATCTATAAGAATAATTCTCCTCTAACTCCTAAGAGTAGTGCTAGAGAGAGAATTCTAGAGAGAGAAAGAGAAATATGCAAGAAAGGAGGTGCATATGGTGCAAGTTGAAATGAACCTAAGCAACCTATTTATAGGTGATCTTTGGCTCACATTAGCACCATGAGGTGCATGTTAGAAAGCTTTCCAAAAATGGTGTGTACAACACGAAAAGTAGGCGCACCGGGTACCGTACAACACGAAAAGTAGGCGCAGCAGGTACCAAAAGTTACCAAAAACGGAAACCGAGATAGGACACAGGTGGCCGGCGGCGGTGGGAGTCCAGCCGGCGGCGGTAGGCCCACCCCCGCCCCGTTGCGTTGTTTGTTGCTTCGTTTCTTGATTCGTGCGTGTTTTCTTCGTTATACGCCCGTTTGAGTTGATTCTTTTTTTGTTGGATTCGTAATTCAAAAAAGAAGATTTTGACATAGGATTGGCCCTGAGATGAGGTCCCTAGCTCCAGATATTTCATTCGGATCATTTAGATCTTCCGGCGGGCGCGAAATCTTCATTTTTCACCCGTTTTGGTTGATTCTTCTTCCGTTGGATTCGAATTTTAAAAACGAACATCTTGGAAATAATGGATGTTGGTGGAGGGCACCTTAGTCTTGAAATCTCATTTTTATGCCTCGAATCTTCAAACGTGTGTGGAATCTTCGTTTTACATCCGTTTTGCTTGATTTTTCTCGTGCAACCTTGTTTTAACCATCTTGGCATAATGTTAGTGATTTGTAATGTTTTTGAATTAATATGCCAAGAATCGTTCCAGAAAGAGAGAGATATCGGTAGTAAAAACGTGACTTTTTACGCGATATCAGCTTTATTTCTATTTTTTGCTTAGAATTTCTTTGCCAAGGAATTTCTAAGGGATTTTTATTTTTTTCTTTCTTACTTCCTTTTGAGATCCTTTCTTCTTTCATTTTTCAATCTTTTGTCATTTTGAATTTTACTTGGTGTCAATTTTTCACACCTTTAGACTTTCTCGATCTTTTTGAGATTTTGACAATGGAAACGCACACGAGATATTTTAAGTAAAACACGAAATTTGTGATTTTTGAGTGAAAGCAAAAAGAATACCTAAATAGCATTTTTCATAAATTTAAAAAATTCCAAGATAAAATTTTGGTGAGTATGGAGGTGGATGGGGTTTTAATAAAGGGTTTTCAAGAAACGAAAAGGCTAAGGCTCAACAAAGTTTACTAGGCGGATCATCGACACTAAAAATGAGTATCGGCAAGGTTAGGCTTGAAGAGATGTGAGAAAATGGGTTTATTTCCTAGGGAATGTCAAGGTCATCTAATTGCACCTATACCGCGCACGGTACTCACCAATATGGTCTCGAAATGCATACCAAGAGCAAGTTCTAATTCAGAAATGCATACATCGGCACACACAACAAATGAATAGTGAAGCATTTAAAATGAATGCTTTATAGGCTCAAGATACCTCACTGCAATAAATATGGGTTGTATGTGCTTAGTCATGCGTTGCCCCTAAGATTATCATTTCTTAATTTGAGAAATTCCTACCTTATTTACACTATTTTCCAAAATAACTTACTCATATTAAAATAGCTCCTCTTAGAAATATTAAAATTCAAAAATAGCAGAGCTAACTGAATGAGTAGCCATCTACTGTCGAAGTTAAGCTCATGCTTTTCTTTGTTTAAAGCAAAAATTTTGAAAAATTTGATCAATTTTTAAAGTGAGGAACATTTTCTGAGTTTCTATTTCAACATAAAAATCTATCTAAGGTATTATATACCGCTATCCCACACTTAGAGAAACATTGTCCCTAATGTTCTCTTCAGTGGAGATTTTACTGGAAGTAAAATCCCACACTTAGAGTTTGAACATGTAAGAAAGTGTTTCTCAAGTGTTAATTTTGGGTTGGAATCCCACACTTAGTGATAAGCTTAGGATATGGTATAGATTACTTTTATTAATTAACGGTACTAAATAAAGCAAAAAGATAAAAACAGAGATAGGATGAAGAAACTCCCAAAATAGCTAAAGCTGAAGATCTGAATATGTGCCGAGAAGATGAAAGTCTTTGTTTTGCGGCAACACCATGAGGATTATTCAGCTTTAGGGGGATTCGCCTTTAATTAGGAGCTTTCCCTTCCATTTCAACCATCATTTGTGAATCAATCTCTTAAGTGTGAACACGTTGGATATACCTTTTAACTCCATATTTTTGCAATGAAAAGGAATCACTGTCTCATAATGAAAAGATGTTTTCTATTACAAATCATTTTGTAGAACATATGTTTTTAAACGAGTTCGAGCATAATCCATAAAAGTAGTATGCAAGTACCTCAAATGCTCGAAACATATGAACTAATTTTCTGAAAGTATTTTCCTATTTTCCTGAGACAAGTGATTTTGCAAAAATGAGTTGCGACTTTTGAAATATTATGAAAATATTTTTGAGGCATATCCAAGTGTGAAGGATATTCAGAGATTTATCTTCACTTATTAACACAACAAAAACACACGTTTTATTCCACGGGTTGCCTCCCGAGAAGCGCTGCTTTTAGAGTCGAGAGCTCGACTTTCCTTCCTTCAGAATCAGTGAGTGGAAGAACTTCCAGGGCCAATGGTGCTGGAAGGTGGGACCCTGGAATAGAATCTCAAGAAGTAGCGAGTGATGACCTGGGTGATGTTTGGGATCCTTTCCACATGAAGAGGGAAGCTTTCAAAGTGTTTTTCAGCAACCCTTTGCAAGTGAAGGAGATCCCAGGTGATATCATTGACTGACTTTGAGATGATTCCGTTGGGGTCAAAGATGAGGGTCCCATTGGATTTGATAACCTCTCGCTCGGGACATTCTCCTCTTAAGGAATCCATGAAACCAAAGAAGCGCAGATGTATATCTTCATGATCGGCTGTGCTGGGTTCTCTTCTTAGTGCATGGATAGATCCTTGGATACCCTGGATAAGCTGCCTCTAATGATCGGAATACGTGAGGTTGGAATTCCGGAAGATGTTCAAGATTCTGTAGTAAACCTCACGTAGACCATCATGGAATAGTTGCCTGGGTTCTTCTGAGGGAACAGTACCAAAGATTTCTGAGATTCGTTCCGTGACAAAGTTTGCAGTGTTGATCATCGTTCCATCTGGTATGGAAGATGGGATAGCACGCGTCCTTTAATCTAAACTCACGTACTCGAGCTTCTCGATAATCTTGTGGGCGTGGTGTTCAATGGTGCAGTCGATGTAAAACCTATGTGGTGAGGTGTCATCAATGTGGTCGTTATCGGCTATGGAATCCATCAATCCTTTGAGATCATTCATCATCTGAATGTCTACTTCCTCCTCAGGGTTCCCAGATGCATAGTCCAAATTGTACCTGTAAGAATGTAGCAAATTCATTTGTTGGTTAGAATATGGAAATGCGGACCTGATGAGGGCCTCATAAACCTTGCCATATATGACTTTTTGTCCTTCGAAGAACTCCAGCTCGTCTGCAGTTGGTTCTTCATTATCAGAGTGTTCATGCAGGAGCTGAGTTGCTAGATTTTCGGCGAAGGCATGAATGCGGTTTTGTAGGAATTGAGGACTTCGAGAGTTATTAGCACGATAGACCGTGTATTCAGCTTGGATTTCTTCGATTAATTCTCTCTGCCGCGGAGTGTACTCATTTGTTGAGTCTCTGATAACCGTCATTATCATCCGGAAGTCATCCTCAAATCTTTCAATAGCATCGATCATCCCTTCATGAGTAGAGACGACCTGAACTTGGATGATCTCGAGAGGAGGGTCAGGAATGGCAGAAGAAGCACGAAGGTGGATAGAGCGAACATCTATAGGAACATCTATGAAGACGACATCATCTTCGTCACTGTCCTTTGCTGGAGTATCAGAATCCTGAGAATCAGGGAACTCAACAATATCGGATGGTGGTTGGGATGCGTTGATGATTTATGATGTTTGCTGAGAAGAGTCCATCTCTATGTCTCTTTCAGTGTCAGAGTTAGAGTGAGAGTGATCAATCAATGGGTCTTTCTTTGAATTATCATCTGACAGAATGATTGGATTTTGAATGTACTCGAGTTGCATGATCTCTTCTGTCGGATGCTGAGAGTCAGGGAGGTACTCATGAGGTGGTGTAGACTGATATACGTCTTCCTCTTCTGGATCTTCCTCTTCTTGTTCTTCTTCGGATTCCTCCATTTCCTCTTCTGTCTCTAATTCTTCCATCTCATCTTCTTCTGAGTTTGATTCTTCGGTTGCAGAGATGAGACAGGTATGATCATCAGGTTCATATGAGTCTGAAGGCTCTGATTCGGATGTATCATCGTCTGAAGTGATTCTGCTAGTAGAGATGGTGTATATCTCAGCATTCTCTAGTAGAGAATTATCAGCATGGTCAACCTGGAAGGATACAGTCTCTCCATGTGCTAGAAGGCTAATAGTCTGCGAGTATACATCAATGATAGCGCGAGCAGTGTTCATGAAAGGCCTGCCTAGGATGATTGGTATATTGATGTCTTCCTGTATATCTATCACAACAAAGTCAGTGGGAAAAAAGAATTTATCAACCTTAACCATTATGTTTTCGGCTATTCCTCATGGATATCGAATTGATTGATCGGCTAGCTGCACGCTCATCTTTGTAGGCTTAAGGTTTCCTAATTCTAATATGACATATAGAGAATAAGGCATGAGATTGATGCTGGCTCCAAGATCGGCCAATGAGCGAATTATGCCTGACTGATAGATGGAACAGGGCAGAGTAAAGCGACCAGTGTCTCCTAGTTTTTCGGGCAGGTTACTTATGACGGCTGAACATTCCGCGTTCAGAGGGATTTTAGATACGTCGGGTATCTTATCTTTGGTAGAGAGCATTCGTCTAATGTACTTGGTACTGGTAGGGATTCTAGACACGGTGTCTAAGAATTTTGAGTCGAGTTTAAAGGAGTTGACCTTGTACTTTTGCTTTAGACGATTAGGGAATGGGATTCTTACTTCTCTTTCAGGAGTGGGTATGGATGGGTTCTCAACTGTCTTCGGGACAGGAGATTCTTCCTTTACCGGAGAAGGAGTATTAGGTTGACTCGGTGTCACCTTTGGGTCTTTAGAGGTTACTTGTTTGGCCTCTTCTAAGTATGGGTTGTGAATGATATTGCTGGGAAGGGTTCCTTGGGGTCTGGTGTCAAGACGCTGAGCCAACTGACCGATTTGGTTTTCAAGGCTTTTAAGAACCGAGAGTTGGTTTCTAATGAATAGGTCAGTCTGGTCTTGTCTAGCAGTGGTTATCTGGTTGAATAGTGTCTGACCCTCGATAAATTTTGTGAGATTATCATCTTGACTAGTGATAGGCACAATGGTCTTTGTGGTATCACTAGGTGGGCTGACATATGGTGTTGTTAAGGATAAGGGTTGGTTGTAGGTAAGCTGTGGTTGTTGTGGATAGGTTGGGTATCTTGGTTGGTATTTGGGTTGAAAGGTTGGTTGGTTATTTCGTGGAGGAAATTGAGTGCCTCGTGTCCTAGGTGGAGAAGTTCGAGTGAAACCAGGTGGATTCTGTGGTCGAGCTGGGAATTGTGCGTAGTAGACCGTGCCATCAGCTGGATCTTCGTACTCCACTTGATATTCTTCCGCGGTAAGGTGAGCACAGTTCTGGCAAGCCTGAACTTGGTGGATCTGTTGCGGTTGTTTCTTTAGCTCTCCCAACTGTTTCGTCAACGACTTAATCTGCTCACTTAAGGATTTGAGCGTTTCGGGTTGGATTTGGTTGTAGGAGGATAGAGGTAGTGATGAGGATTGCTCATCTGTCTTCCAGTCGTGATGGTGCATCGTCATATTCTCGATCAAGTTCAAAGCTTATTCGTCCGTGAGTTGCAAGAAGTTGCCTTGAGTAGCGGCGTCAAGGGTAATGCGGTGGTTCGGAACAAGACCGTTGTAAAACGTGCATAACTGGGCAATCTTTTCGAGTTGGTGGTTTTGACATTTCTCCAGAAGGATCATGAATCGTTCCCATGCCGTGTAGATAGACTCATCATAAGCTTGATGGAAGTTTGTGATGTCATTCTTGGACTTGGTTTGTTTGGATGGGGGAAAGTATTTGGTTAGGAATTTGGTAGCCATATCCGTCCATGAGGTGACTGAGCCGGTCTCAAGTCCCTCAAACCATGTCTGGGCATGAAGAGCGAGAGAATATGGGAACAAGTATAGGCGGACTACATCCTGCTTAACCCCGTTCTGCTTGTAAGAGTTGGAAATCTGAATGAATTTGTCGATATGGGCGTTAGGGTCATCACGGGGTAAACCGTGGAATTGACAGTTGTCCTTGATAAGTTGAACGATGTGGTGTTTAAGTTCGAAAGATGCGCCTTCGATTACCGGATAGCTGATGGGTCCTCCTCGTCCTTCGATAGACTGTTTGGTGTGATCGGCGAGAGTGATCCGTGCGGCCATCTGTTGAGAGTGTCTTTCTTTGCGGATTGTTCGGACAGTCGACTCAGGATCGGGCGTGAGAATGAGTGGTTCAGTTCTGGATGATCTGGTCGAACGTTGTTGAGTGTTGTGGGAAGGAATTTTCGGTTGGAACAAGGAAAAGAAAACTACGGGTATTTACAGGTGGTACTAAATAGAAAAGTTTGTCTAGATGCCTAAGAGTCTTACGATTGATTCCCCGGCAGCGACGCCAAAAACTTGATCGCACCCCGAACGGTCGGTCAAGGAATCGCTTCCTTGTCGTTGCCGGACCTTACGCTCGAGGCAGGCGATCGGAGGGTGGTTTTAAATTTATAGAGCTGGGGACCTAAGTTTTACTTATAACTATGGATAGTAGTAAGTAATGACTCAGGGTTGTTCTTAAGATCAACCGTATTGTGAAACCAAACAGTCAAGATGATCGGTTCGATTTAGTAGGGTTTGTAAAGAAGAGATTTGATTTTTGGGTTTTTGATTACTTAGGTCCTAAATTAAACTAAATAAACAGCAAAATAAAATAGTAGGTGATAATCAGTATGGAGAGGAGTGTTTGTTGTTATTTCATTAGCCTAAAGGGGAGATGATGTTTAAATTGATGTTTTGAAAACGTTCTTTCTACGTATTTGTGTTCTACTGTTTTAGGTACTTTATGGAGTCAACACTAGCACCCTACTATCTAATTCCTCAGATAGCATGTCACTGAGTACTAGGTTGTCATGATTCTGATCAGATCAGGCCGCTCTACCCCCAACACTGTCAATGAAGACAAGTGACCCGTCTTGGAGTTAACTCCTGGGTGCATGAATAAGGTAACATACCGATATTTAATTTCTGACCTTTCTTTGATACCATAAAGTATTCTAATTCAAATAGAGCATTTAAGACCGAATTCGGAAAGCGTCTGTTAACTTTTCATCGATGGTTTGTTAGGTTCAGAGTTGGTGGATGACCCAGTGCTGCTCAGAATGTATACACCGACGTCCGTTCCATAGCTTGGTGTATGGGAACCGTTCCCGAAGGATGGTTCCGACACTTACACGAGGTACTAGGACGTTTTACGGCATTCCATGCCTTGCGCACTAATGCAAGTTAGGGTGTATACACCGACGGCTGTTCCGTAGCTTCCATGCGTTTGTACTACACCAGAGGTGGTTCCAGCATTAAACTAAGTAGTAGGACATTTTACGGTGTTCCACACATGTTGCACATTCGGGTCGCTCTGGACCCGTTTAAACTTAGTTTGTATTAAAGCGTACCCATCTATGATACAATACCAGCCCTCACTTAATATTACCCAATAAATCCCTGATTTATTCACGTTGTACTACACATTAGGTTTTAGCGGTATTTCCAAAGCTTCGAAATCAGACCATGCATAGATAGCACAGATAATTAGTTACCCTCAGAACAAGGTTCGACTTCTTGTTTTTTTAGGGATTTAACCACGTTTATTGGAAGAAAGGCGATAGTGTGATGAACAGATAATAATCATAGATGAAAAGTTAAACAGACATAGTTTTCATATTGTAACAATTGGGAATAATATTTCCACAACGGATTCTGCCCACGACTTTCATAGCTTCCATGTTCCGTACTTCACACATTCGTGATGTTTCCGGCGCTATACAAATGAAAGCCGTATAACGTTACTTCCGTTGTTTGATATCATCCCAATTGCTTATTTAAATTAACATCATTCCCCATTATAACGGCTAACTACATCACAATAAACACAAAAGCTAACTACTCACTAATCATGGTAATGAATCCTAAATCTAGCATAATAACAATAGCATGCATTATAACAGATAAGGATAGAGATAACCGAGATAAATGTGTAGTCTGAATATAAGCTGAAAGATTACAACGAGTAGAGCCTCTGCTATTACAAAAGCACTTCCCAAAGTATCTCCAACAAATATTACAGAATAACCCCTCCTACTATTTCTCCTCTAACTCCTAAGAGTAGTGCTAGAGAGAGAAAGCTACTAACTAATCTAGTGAGAGAAAGTGTGTAGTGTGTGAAATGTTGAATGGATGAATTGTGTGGAAATGAGGAGGTGAAAGCCACTATTTATAGGCTTCTAATACACAAATTTACATTTAACACCCTCGCTCCAATTTAACACTAAAATACACCCCCTAGCTATAGAATTTGACACCGTAAAGGGGGTATACCACCCTAAATAGGGCGTATTCGGTAGCAAATAGGGCGTATTCGGTAGCAAACGGGGCGAATCCGGTAGCGTAGATGGGGTATACCACCCCTACAGGGGGGTATACGGCCCCAAAGAGGGGGTATACGGCCTCTATGGGGGTGTATACGGCCCCTAGTGGGTGGTATACGGCCCCTGTAGGGGTGTGTATCCCGTGGTCGTTGCCTTGTGTGCTGGATCGTATGTCTTGTGCTGGATCGTAACTTGTTTTGGCCCTATCTTCTTCGTTCTAGCTCCGTTTTCAGCGTTCTTTATGTCCACGAGATCGTAATTACCTGAAGATCATAATGAGATAATCTAAGTATAATTTCTAGGTATTATGCTTTAAAAGTGCTCGTAGAATGTGAACGTATCGTTTGTGCTCTATTTTGTACGTTATTTGGCCATTTTACTTGATTTTTGAAGCAACACCTTGTTTTTAGCCCTAATGATGAATTATGGTGAAAAAGTATTGATATTGAATGTTTTCTTCCATTTTGGGGCTAAAAAGGTGGGAATTATGTACGCGAAAACGTGACTTTTTACGTCAAATCAATTCCACTAAAACTTAACATCTTTTCGGGTTAATTTAGTCAAAGGACCCGCAAGCTTAAAAAAATCCTTAATGAACTTTCAGTAGTAACCCGCCAACCCAAGAAAACTCTTAATCTCCGAAGAAGACCTAGGTGCATGCCAATTCATAACTGCCTCAACCTTAGATGGATCTACCTTAACCCCGTCGTTGTAAATGATATGCCCCAAAAATTGTACCTCATGCAACCAAAACTCGCATTTTGAAAATTTAGCATACAATCGTTACGCGAATTAACACCCGTATAACTAACACGCAAAACGAGGCCATCGAATTAACGGAACATTTTTATAAATGTTTTAAAGTATCTAGATAAAATATTCCAAGTTAAAATATCGGAATTTAAACCGTTACTTAAACGCGTGTATTAAACGTTTAACGTATAAATAAACGTCTAAATAATCGGGTAAACGAACGGGAAACGTAACAAATTAAATTGGGAACAAGAAAATAACCCTAATACCCTTGAGTGGGCCCCCTTGGCCGGCCCCCTCCCCCCATGTGCCACCTCCTCCCTCTCCCTCTCAAAATACATGCAAAATAATGATTACCTCTTTCCCTCATACACCCACTTACATTTCATGCAACCTCTCATTCCACTCACTCAACTCACTTTCATTTTCTCTCAATTTCCCTCAGATATCTCTCTCCAAAATCTGGAGAAACTCAGCCCTTACACCACCACAACCACCACCATAAACCACTAATCAATATCATATTGAAGATCAAGAACAAGAAGGAACCAAGCTCAAGACATCATCATCATCTTCATCTTCCTCTTGTTTCTCCATTATTTTCTTGGTATAAATCACCTAAACTCCTCATTTACATACTTGCATGATGGTTACTAATGTATTATCTAGCTCATCTAACTTGAATATGTCCAAAATCCTTGCAAAAAAATCGTTTTTATGAAACATCTAAAAATATACATAATCTGTCTTCAAAAACTCAGTCCACTAAAACTGTGATATCTCGAGTTCTAGGAGGATTTAGATAACGATTTTTTTAAAAAAAATTGCGTATTGAAAAGAGATACAACTTTCGTGTTTTACACCTTTTCCATATCTGTACGGATTTTTGTCAATAAACTGATCTTTGAGACTGACCTGAAAGTTTTCGATAAATATGTACGGTTCTTACGCAAAACAAATTAAATATGTAAATGGACATTATAAATCTCAGAAAAAGTATGTTATGAACTAGACACATAGAAGATCAGTTGGTAAAAATTGTGAACTCAGAATTGGATCAGAAGTAGGAAAAATCTAGTGGCGAACTAAACCGACAAAAGTCGAAAATATGAAATCTTGAAGTCTTAGGTTGCATGTTAAAAACTGACACTTTGGGTGAACTCCGACACGAACCGACAAATTTTATGGACTCTATAAACTGATATATGGGTTGTGTAAAAGTTTCGGGTCAAACCGAGTCGGTTTGACCAAGTCAACAAAAACAGCTCGGTTTCTAAAAACGACAAAACTTATTATTTTTGGAAAGTGGTAACAAAAATGGGTTTGGGTGACTTAGTTAGTAACTTGGACCAAAAACTAAACTTAGAAAGTTTCCTGAATGAAAAACCGACACTTAGAACACTTGGATTAAAAATTGGAAAACTGATCAGGCACAAGTGTCGCCTAACCAGCGACACTTACCCAAGTGACGCCTAATCTAGCGTCACTTATCCTTAGTGCCGCCCAATTATTCAAATTGCTTACTTAGCGTCACTTGACTAAGTGCCGCCTGAACTAAATGTCGCCTATAGCGACACTTACCCCAAGTGTCGCTGCCAATTTAAAAATCACATTTAACGTCACTTAACCTAGTGCCGCTAACCAACCAAGTGTCGCCTATAGCGACACTTACTTGAGTGACGCTACCTATTTAGAAATCGAATTCGGCGACACTTCCCAGGTGTCGCTGCCCAATCGAGTGTCGCCCCTACGTGACGCCTAAAACAGAAACTACAAAACTAGTTTTTACAGAAACTGTCGAACTCACACAACTTCAATACTTGTATACAATACAACACACAAAACATATACTTGGATAGTATACAATGAAACAACACATAATAATAATGGTTTAAAATATTATTACAAACTTTCACCAACGGGTCGTACACGTTTTTGATAAACGAACTTGAACAACTTATTTGGACATACTAGTTGATGAACTAGCTCTAGGTGGATAATAACCCTCCACCTACACGATTGGCTTAAGTGGACATTAACTCCCACTTATACAATCGCTATAGATGGTCTTATGAGACATCTACTTATACAACCTTATACGTTTAGGACGTTAGAAGGTTGCACCTTGGGACGCATATTGCTTGCTATTTGATTATTGCTTGCTACCTGCTAAACACTGGTGAGTTTCATAGCCCATTTTTACTGTTTTCTAACTCAGGTGAGAATACATACAACTATTTTATAACTGCTCTTATGATCACAAGTAACTGTAACAACTTTTTATACGGATTGCATGAGACTTGATATAATCCACTAAAGTCCTCTACCCATCATAGTTCGTTAAAATTTGTGCGTGAATACTATTGGATAGATCTATCAGGGTTTGACAAACCTCGTCCGGGCTAGTCGCTCTAGCCAACCCACTGGCGCAATATTATTTGTGATTTAGAAGTGTATCGGATTAGTACACTTACCGGAGGCAAACAACGTTAAGCTCGAACTATGAGACTCATGGCAAATGGTATACTTATATAGCATTCGTGCAATACTTTTATCATTGTAGGCGATACTTTTAAACTGTCATTTTTGAATGATACAACTTGAAATCTTGTGGATCATAACTAAACGATTGTTTACAAACCTATGAACTCACCAACTTTATGTTGACCTTTTAGTATGTATTTATCAGGTAGCCCGCCGTAGTAGGAAGCTTACGGAAAGCTTAGCTCGAGTCGCATTGTTTTCAAACATCAAGAGATTAGATTGCATTTAGCTGTATTTTGTACATTCAGTAATGTATTAGAAATCTCTTAACGGTTTATGCGAACTCCCGATATTGTAAACTTTGAATTATGGAAATGTAACTTTTTATTAAAACGTATCATATAGAGGTCGTTTGTTGTAATCTTTGTGTTGTGATATTTGATTTGATCGGCGCCCCCGTGACACCTCATACTTCCGCTGCCACGTGTTTTAGGGGTGCAACAGATTGGTATCAGAGCCTAAGGTTATAGCGAACTAGGATTGCACTAGTGACCTAGACTATGACCGTTAGGTTAGTATTCCTCATTTATTATGACTGATTCAGCAATTGCCTCATTTGAATTTAATTTAACATAGCCTGATCAACTATGTACAATTAAAGGAGAATCGATGCAAGACCCGAAATGGTTATAGTGAATGAGAATACGGTAGTAACGTAAACCGGGGATAGAGACCAACCCTTATACGTGCTTATGTGCTAGGTTATTATATTTTCATATATAACCTTACGTATACTAAATTCCTTGCCACAGAAAATGGCAACAAACCCCAACGCAACTACACCCTTTTCTTCCCGCTCTCGTTCGGGATCACGTAACTCTCGCTTAGGATGGGGAACTACTAGGCCAGCACGAGCTAGCCCATACCCTCCTCGTAACACTACTACTTCCACACTCAACCAAGCCCCCGTCGGACCGATATCCCTCGACGGAACTGGTAACCTTATACTCTCTGAGCCTTGAGATCCGATGAGGACATACTAATTCCCTCACAGGACCTACACCCAGAAAACACTTTACACACCGATGAACCTCCTCATTATACCATACCCATGCTCGCTGCCAGAATCTATCATCACGAAAGGCGACTGGATGATGTGGAAGCAGAGCAGCACGAAACTTACCAAATTTGGATGTAATTGGCTCAAGGTCGGGTTGCACAGATGTACCTTGACCAGGAGAACATCACCGAAACCATGGGATCCGTTCACAACCAAGTGATCGGTAACCGAAATGAAATCTCTGTCCTACAATCGAGGCTGCAACAAAGTGAGACACGCTTACGAGAAACCGAGGATCATGTGCGCTTGCTAGAGCGACAACTGGGAGAAGCTGTCGTAATGATTGGCCGACTTACTGCAACCATAGAACGAGTCATCACACTACTCCCACCATCAAATCCACCACCGAATCCACGTCAGGATTAGATTAGTACAGTACTCTATTTTGTAACCTATTGAGGTAGGATGTGCTCAACTAGTTAGCTTTTGTAAACTCTCATATTAAGTCCGGATGTAACAATGTCCGGCATGTTTTGTAAACTTCAAACTCTGTAATCGTTTATATTGCGCCTCAATTTGGTTATAAAAATTTGCTTCCTAGCTTTATTGAATATCTTGTTATAAACACTTATTTTACCATCTTGTATACACCTGCAAAGGCTTTAAAAATCTTACTCAATGAAATCTTATATGCCTCTTACTTTCTTTCTTTTAGAATGATGGCATCGAAACGTCAAATGAGCTCCTCCGATATCGAGCAACTCGTCAACCAAAGGGTGCAAGCGGCCCTAGAAGCAGCCAGAAATAACCCCGATCCAAACCAAGGAAATCCCGGAGGTGCAGCTAACAACCCACCCAAGCATTGCACTTACAAGGATTTCATGAATTGTAAACCCCTCAACTTTAAGGAAACCGAAGGAGCCATCGGTCTCATGCGATGGATAGAGAAAATGGAATCCGTTTTCTGAATAAGCAACTGCCAAGAGGAAAATAAGGTCAAATTCTCCACCTGCACTTTATCTGAAGGTGCTCTCACCTGGTGGAACTCTTACGCCCAAACTCAGGGCATTGATGCTGCTTATCAATTACCTTGGGATGAACTCAAGAACATGCTGAGGGAAGAATACTGTCCACGTGAGCAACTCCAACAGTTCGAACATGAATTATGGAACCTTACAGTTCAGGAAAACGACATTACCAGCTACACTACCAGAATCCACCAGCTTGCTCTTTTATGCCCATCCATGGTGGACCCTGAATACAAACGTATCAAGAGATACATTTGGGGGTTACCTGACTCAATCCAAGGGAATGTCACATCTTTCAAACCCAGGACCATCCAAAGTGCCGTCCGAATGTCACACGAGCTCATGGCTCAAATTGTCCGCCGTGGGACACCCATAGTGAAAACTACCAGGGACAACAAACGAAAATGGTCTGGGAACGACAACAATTAGCAGCAGCAGCAAAACAACAAAAAGGCCGGGACTGTTAAGGCCTACACCTCCGGTTCAGGGTCGGGGGACAAGAAAGGGTATGTTGTGAACAAACCTTACTGTTCCAATTGTACTTTACACCACGAAGGCCCCTGTACCTGTACCAAGTGCAAACGACAAAGACACGCCGCCAAAGACTGTAGAACCCCCAATCCAAAACCCAACGCACCGAAAGCCTGTTTCGATTGCGGTAACACCGGGCATTTCCGAAACGACTGCCCAAAACTGAAAAACAACAACAACCGAAACAATAACAACAACAACCCCCGTGGCCGAGCTTTCGTTCTCAACGCCGGAGAAGCCCGCCAGGATCCCAACGTGGTAACAGGTATGTTTCTCCTCAACGATTTAACCGTTTATGTTTTATTCGATATCGGTGCTGATAAAAGTTTCATATCCGATGAGTCTTGTCCGTTACTTAACATCACTCCCACTGCCTTGGATGATAAGTTCACCGTAGAATTAGCAAACGGCAAACTGATCAAGGCCGACAGTGTGATACCTAATTGCACTCTAAACCTCGCCAATGAACTTTTCCCCATAAACCTCATCCCTGTTGAAATTGGGAGCTTCGATGTCATCGTAGACATGGACTGATTGTCCAGGCATCATGCTGAAATTGTTTGTTTTGAAAAGATCGTGCGTATACCTCTCGCTACTGGTGGAACCTTGATCATACAGGGGGAGACTGGTAGGCGAAACCTGAACATCATCTCTTGTATGAAAACCCAATAGTACTGAGGAAAGGGTACCCGACAATCCTTGCTCATGTAACCGAAAAGAAGACGGCTGAAAAGCGACTTGAGGATGTGCCTATCGTCCGAGACTTTCCAGAAGTCTTTCCCGAAGACTTTCCAGGCCTTCCCCCGCCTAGACAAGTCGAATTCCAAATCGACCTTGTGCCCGGTGCTGCACCCGTGGTACGAGCCCCATACAGATTAGCCCCATCCTAGTTGCAGGAGTTGTCCACCTAATTACAGGAACTCCTGGACAAGGGATTTATTCGACCAAGTTCCTCACCCTGGGGAGCTCCGGTCCTATTCGTTAAAAAGAAGGACGGATCCTTCAGAATCTGTATCGATTACCGCAAACTGAACAAACTTACCATCAAGAACCGATATCCGCTTCCTAGAATCGATGACCTATTTGACCAACTTCAAGGTTCGAGCTTTTACTCGAAAATCAACCTTAGGTCTGGTTATCACCAACTTTGCGTTCGAGACGCCGATATCCCGAAAACCGCCTTCCAAACTCGCTACGGGCATTACAAATTCCAAATGATGCCTTTTGGCTTAACCAACGCACCGGCTGTATTCATGGACCTTATAAATCGGGTGTGCAAACCCTATCTAGATAAGTTTGTCATCGTGTTCATCGACGACATCTTAATCTACTCTCGCAATGAAACCGAACATGGCCAACACCTGAAAACTATCTTAGAATTACTCAGACACGAGGAGTTATACGCCAAGTTCTCCAAGTGTGAGTTCTGGATGCAAACAGTACAGTTCCTAGGGCATGTCGTTGACAGCCAAGGGATAATGTTGATCCAGCCAAGATCGAGGCCATCAAGTGCTGGAAAGCACCTACTACTCCAACCTAGGTACGACAATTCTTAGGTCTCGCTGGATACTATCAGCAATTCATTGAGAACTTCTCCAAAATAGCCCTACCTTTAACCTCCCTGACTCAGAAAGATAAGAAATTCGACTGGAACGATAAACAAGAGTCAGCATTCCAACTCCTGAAACAGAAACTCTACAGTGCACCAATCCTGTCCTTACCCGAAGGCACCGATGATTTCGTAGTTAACTGAGACGCCTCACACCAAGGACTAGGTTGTGTGTTAATGCAACATGATAAAGTCATCGCTTATGCCTCACGACAACTGAAAATCCACAAAAAGAACTACACCACCCATGACCTCGAATTGGGAGCTGTGGTTTTTGTACTCAAAATCTGGAGGCACTATCTGTACGGTACAAAATGTACTATCTTTACTGACCACCAAAGCCTCCAACATATCTTTGATCAGAAGGACCTAAACATGAGACAACGTCGTTGGGTCGAGTTACTTAGCGACTACGACTGCGAAATCCGATACCACCCGGGCAAGGCTAACGTTGTTGCCGATGCCCTAAGCCGAAAAGAACGAGTGAAACCCCTTCGAGTTCGAGCCCTCGGTTTAACCATCCCCAACGATATTATTTCACAAATTCATTCCACTCAACTCGAAGCACTCAACGAGAAAAACATCAAAAACGAGTCCTTGCGAGGCATGGACAAACAATTCGAAATCAAACCCGACAGAACTCGATACTTCTCCAACCGAATCTGGTTACCAAACTTTGGAAACCTATGAGATTTGGTGATGGATGAATCTCACAAATCTCGATACTCCAAACATCCTGGTACCGACAAGTTGCATCATGACATCAAACAACGGTATTGGTGGCCCAACATGAAAGCTGACATCGCCATGTTAGCAAATGTTTAACCTGCGCCAAGGTTAAGGCCGAATACCAGAAACCCTCCGGGTTGCTGCAACAACCCGAAATACCTCAATGGAAATGGGAAAACATAACCATGGACTTCATCACCAAACTACCAAAAACACCGAGCGGTTGCGATGCCATATGGGTGATCGTCGATCGTCTCACGAAATCTGCCCATTTCCTAGGTATCAAAGAAACCGACAATGGAGCACTTGGCTCGCATCTACATCAAAGAGGTTTTAGCACGACACGGCATACCCATCTTGATCATCTCCGATAGAGATAGCCACTTCACCTCTCGATTCTGGCAAACACTTCAGAAAGCCCTTGGTACTCGTCTGGACATGAGTACTTTTTATCAACCAAAAACCGATGGTCAAAGTGAATGAACCATCCAAACCTTGGAAGACATGCGGCGCGCGTGCGTAGTTGACTTCGGCAAAAGTTGGGAAAACCACTTACCTCTGTGTGAGTTTTCGTACAACAACAGTTACCACACCAGCATTGATGCTGCACCTTTTGAGGCACTTTATGGGAGAAAGTGCCGATCACCTGTCTGTTGGACTGAAGTGAGCGATAGCCAACTCACTGGTCCTGAAATCATCCATGAAACGACCAGAAAATTGTGACCATTCAAAACCGGCTGAAAGCCGCACGTGATCGTCAGAAGAGTTACGCTGACGTGAGACGCAAACCCCTCGAATCTCAGGTCGGGGTCAAAGTACTTCTAAAAGTGTCACCTTGGAAAGGTGTCATTCGTTTTGGCAAACGCGGCAAACTAAACCCTAGGTACATTGGACCTTTTGAGATTCTTGAAAGAATTGGTCCGGTGACATATCGACTGCAGCTACCACCACAACTAAGTAGCGTGCACAACCCTTTCCACATTTCTAACCTGAAGAAATGTCTGTCTGATGAGACACTTGTAATCCCGCTAGACGAAATCCACATAGATGACAAACTCCACTTCGTCGAGGAACCTATTGAAATCATGGACCGTGAGGTCAAACGCTTGAAACAGAGTCGTATTCCCATCATTAAAGTCCGGTGGAATTCTAGGCGCGGTCCTGAATTCACTTGGGAATGGGAAGACCAAATGCGACTGGAACACCCACATCTATTCTTAGATACCCCACAGACTGCGGCAACAAACAAATTTCGGGATGAAATTCTCCTAACAGGGGGAGAATGTAACACCCGACGATTTAGGGTTTTTAATTAACCTACTTGGAAACCCTAATTACGTGTGTTTAGTTTAGTATTAGGCTAAATACTTGTAATTACTTGTAACTATTTGTATATTTATGTGAATATACACTCCCGTAATTGATTTATATTACGCTTACGTAATTAGTTGTAATTACGCTTACGCAATTTGAAGAAATTGCGCGAAACAACCGGACGAAGTCCGCCTAATTATACGATGTTGGTGAAAACGTTTCTATAAATAACTTGAATCTATTTTTAGAAGTTATTTATCATATATTATTATTATTTTGTTAAAATAATACACGAAAAACTTAGGCTTTTTGGCTAAAACGTCTCAAACGCAATGGAAATGCGCGGAACGCACCCAACAATCGAACGAAAGTCGAAATATATTTTTAAAACTTAAAATATATTATTTTGTATGAAATTATTACTGAAAACATCGTATAAAAATTCGGTAATGAAAACGCCTAATTAAAACGTTACGCGAATTAACACCCGTATAACTAACACGCAAAACGAGGCCGACGAATTAACGGAACATTTTTATAAATGTTTTCAAGTATCTAGATAAAATATTTCAAGTGAAAATATCGGAATTTAAACCGTTACTTAAAAGCGTGTATTAAACGTTTAACGTATAAATAAACGTCTAAACAATCGGGTAAACGAACGGGAAATGTAACAAATTAAATTGGAAACAAAAAAAATGACCATAATACCCTTTAGTGGGCCCCCTTGGCCAGCCCCCTCCCCCCATGTGCCACCTCCTCCCTCTCCCTCTCAAAATACATGCAAAATGATGATTACCTCTTTCCCTCATACATCCACTTACATTTCATGCAACCTCCCATTCCACTCACTCAACTCACTTTCATTTTCTCTCAATTTCCCTCAAATATCTCTCTCCAAAATCTGGAGAAAGTCAGCCCTTACACCACCACAACCACCACCATAAACCGCTAATCAATATCATATTGAAGATCAAGAACAAGAAGGAACCAAGCTCAAGACATCATCATTTTCATCTTCCTCTTGTTTCTCCATTATTTTCTTAGTATAAATCACCTAAACTCCTCATTTACATACTTGCATGATGGTTACTAATGTATTATCTAGCTCATCTAACTTGAATATGTCCAAAATCCTTGCAAAATAAATCGTTTTTATGAAACATCTAAAAAGATACATAATCTGTCTTCAAAAACTCAGTCCACTAAAACTGTGATATCTCGAGTTCTAAGAGGAGTTATGTAACACCCCGCAATTTCGACTTAATTATAAACGTTATTTGCACGCATTTTTAGGCTAATTCCCTACTCGAGTGAATTCACAACACATTTTAAATGTAAGTCTAGCAAAGCCCAACTAGTTAATACGCGTAGTATTACTTATTTGTAATTAGTTGTGATTACATACGAAACAATTGGAACAAACGCGACAAAAATATGCGACTGTAGGTGAACAAAAACTATTTAATAAAATGAAATTATTAAATAACATTAACGTTTACTAAATATTATGTTGATAATATTTAGAAAGTATTTTATAACATATAACGTTTATTTCGTAAACTAAAACAACTCAAAACAGATTCGTAAAAATAAAAATAAAAAAAGTTATAAAATTTATTGATTTAACTAAATTAATCTATAAAATATGTCAACTACAAATATATTCGGAAACGTATTTAAAAGATTTACCAAACTAAAATATTTTAACATTTAACTATCGGGTAAACAAGCACGGAGCAAAAATACTGTGAGATGAGACAAGATCCACAAAAGTGGATCTTGCCCCTAAAATGGCCTCATTTCATCGTCACCCATCTTTTTCTTCCTCCATTTCTTTCTCTTTCTATCTTTCAAAACCACCAACACAAAAACCACCACAAAACGCCACCAAAACTACCACCGAACGACCTCAAATCACCAAGCTTGTTTAGAGAAAAAACGATCACGGAGTTGAGCTCTACACTTCTACCTTTTCGGATTTCTCTCGCGACAACTTTGTAAGATCCCGACAATCCCGCAAACTCTTAAATCTTGCTATTTTCTTTAATATTTCTTGTGTGTGTTACTTAATACATCATGTTTTAGTGTTTATATCACCTAATTATGTCCAAAACGAAGCTTAAATCTCGATTTTTCAAACTGATCCACGAACAGTTCTAAGTGACGCATTGGTGCCAAAAACAGTGTAGCGACACTTAAGTGACGCACTAAGTGTCGCATAAAACCCTCTTTTTGCGTCACTTCGCTAAGTAACGCCACAAACCCTCTTTTTGCGACACTTCATTAAGTGTCGGTAATTCCTTAAAACGTCACTCTATGTGACACTTATCCAAGTGCCGGCATGACCCTGCACGTCACTTAACCCGACACTGACCCAAGTGACGTGTTGAGAACTGAGACACTGTCATATCTGCTCAGAATACAAGTATCATGCCGCTGTTGGTATAAGACTTCAACCACTGTTAGTAGAAGTTAACCACTGTTAGAAGAAGACAACCGCTGTTAGTACATTTGTCTAACAGGGCCACTGTTAGTGTATAGTTTGTATTTTGTATCAAGTACTCAACCACTGTTGATAATATACGAGTACTACCCCTGTTAGTTATATACTCAACCACTGTTGGTTAGTCGGTTAGAGATAATTATGGAATAGATAGGATTTCCATAATAGTTTGATTCTGTAAAGGACTCTATGTGTTATAAATAGAGATCCTGCAAAACTCTAGAGTTAGAGAAATTCATTCTAGTTATTAGCTTCAAGGTTGTAAACCCTAACACAAGTTGTGTGTTCGTATTATTGTTAATAATATTTAAGCTTTTGATTAGATATTCTGTTATATACAAGTTTGTTCTTCAAGTTATTAATAAACTATT
Source organism: Helichrysum umbraculigerum (assembly GCA_949592205.1). Taxonomy (NCBI): domain Eukaryota; kingdom Viridiplantae; phylum Streptophyta; class Magnoliopsida; order Asterales; family Asteraceae; genus Helichrysum; species Helichrysum umbraculigerum. The sequence continues at coordinate 305,969,287 of CATIUR010000001.1, read as the reverse complement.
CCGCAAGCTTATTAATAATCAATCAAAGTAATACATACTAAGATCTCTAGCTGGGATCATCAAGTGGTATCAGAGCTTGATATTACTTTGATCTTGAAGAAGGTAATTGAATTTCGCAGCTTTTTCAACAAATAACAAGATGTCTACTGAATCAATGGAAGGTATACAAGCTACAAAGATTCCCATGCTCAAACCTGATGAGTTTGAGCTATGGCAGACTAGGATTAGGCAATACATGTTGCTTACGGATTATATGATGTGGGAGGTGGTTACTAATGGACCAAACTATACTAAGGATGCAGATGGTAAAAAGGAAGAAAGACCACCACCAAAATCTGATGCAGAGAGAAAAGAAAGAGCAACAGAGTGGAAGGCATTAAGTACTCTACTTTTGTCTATTCCTAATGAGTATCAAAGGAAGTTTGAAAACTGTGAAGATGCTCAGGTTCTTATGCAAGCAATTGTTAAGAGATTTGGTGGTAATGATAACACCAAGAAGAATAAGAGATCTCTTCTCAAACAACAGTTTGAAAACTTTGCAGGTGTAAAGTCTGAAACTCTGACTCAGACCTTTGATAGGTTTCAAAAACTTGTGGGTGATTTAGAAAATCACAATGTCAAGATTGATAAAGATGACTTGAACAGGAAGTTTCTAAGATCACTTGGTACAGATTGGAATATGTACACTGTGGGACTTAGACAAAGTCCAGATCTTGAAGAGAAAGAGATTGAAGACCTGTACAATGATCTGAGGAATTTTGAGCCTGAAGTTCTAGCGTTGAAACAGTCCAATGGTAGCTCTAACAATGCTGCTTTTGTTTCTGTTGGTGAATCTGGTAGTTGTAGCACATCTGGTGCTAATGATAATGTATTGGAAGCATTCTTTGCAAGCCATGTGAATTCATCATTAACTACAGAAGATTTGGAGCAGGTTAGTGAAGAGGACCTGGAAGAGATGGATTTAAGATGGCAGATGGCCATGATTACAATCAGGGCAAAGAGGTTTATGCAGAGGTCTGGGAATAGAAATTTTTCTTACAAGAGAGATGGTGTAGCTGGTTTTGACAAGAGCAAGGTGGAGTGTTTCAACTGTCACAAGATGGGACACTTTGCTAGAGAATGCAAGAGCACACAGGCTGGAGGATCTCAGAATGGTATTATGAGAAATAGTTCTGCTCCACAAAGAAGATTGGTACCTGTTCAGAACACCACTTCAGATTCATTGGTTGCTCAAGATGGAATGGGAGGATTTGACTGGAGTGACCAAGAAGAGCTTGTAGTTCAGAATCAAGCTTTGATGGCTGTCACAGAAGAACCAGAGCCTTCAGACATTCCATATGAGGTACAATCTAAATTATGTTCTCCTGCATGTAAGAAAATGGTTAAATTTTATAGGGATCATAATATGGTTGTGTGTAATGAATTAAAAGCTTGTAAGGAAAAGAGTCAACATGCCACTTTAGCTATTGAAAACTTAGAAAATCAGATAAAAGCTTATGAAAAGAATGAATCTCAATTTCACTTAGATGTTAAGTATCTAAATTGGGAAAAGAAAGCTTTACAAACAAAAGTTGATATGCTAAGTGCTAAGTTGGCTGAGGCAATTTCTGATAAGGAGTCAATAAAATTGAAAGTTGATGAATTGGAAAATGTTTCAAAAGGTGTTCAAAACTTAATCAAGTCTCAAATTCATGATAAATTAAAACTTGGATTAGGTTACAACCTTAATGCTGTTCCTCCACCTTATAATCATACTTATTTCCCACCTAAAAGTGATTTTGTTTTAGAAACACTTAAGGTAGGTGTGTCTGAGGAAGTTAAAAAGGTAGATCCAGTTGTTAATTGTGCTGATAATGTGAATTTTGATAAAGTTGAGGTATCTGATTGGACTGAGGAAGATGAGTGTGATAGTGATAGCTCATCTAGTGGTAATTCTGTGGATGATTGTGTTAAGCCTATTACTGGTCTAGTTTCTGAACTAAATAGTACTAAACTAGAAGAGGGTAAAAAGATGTTTGTTGAGAAAGCAAAAGCTCAAATAGATCAAGTTAGGAAAACCAACAAGGCTAGTTTAGGTTTAGGGTATGTACACAAAAAGGTCAATACTGAATCAAAAGACAAGTTGAAATCTGAGTGTGATAAGTGTACATGTAAATCAAAGAAGTCTGAGTTACATACTGCAAGTAATGTGAATAAATCCATTCCCAGGGGTAATCAAAGAAATTGGAACCAATTGGTTTCACAAAGGTTGGGTAATGGGTTTGAATGTGTGAAAAGAAAGTCATGTTTTATTTGTGGTAGATATAATCATCTTCAACAAGACTGTTACTACAATCCTAAAAATAATAGGAACAGTGGTACAGGTCATGTGTTGATAAATAAGCCTAACAGAGGCAAGGCTGCAGCCCCTGTTAATGCTACAGCAGTGCCCCTGTCAATGGCTAACAGAGGCAAGACACGAACAGGGGAGGGTTTGACCACTGTCAGGCATGGTACCTCTGCTGGTATTAAACATTTCAAAAGAATGTTTATACCAAGTAAAGCTACCACTGCCAGGGTAATCAATACAAACTTAAAGGTGACCACTGTCAAACCATTAACCCCTGTCAGGTCTAAAACAGATTGTTTCTGGAGATATTTTGCCAGAGCTGGAGTACACATGGTAGTATTTAACAATGGGCAGGTGATCTACATGTTTGATGATCGACATTATGTGCTGGGAACAGGGCTGCTGAATAGATTGGTTGATTTGAAGTTATCTACAACCATCATTACTGAAGGAGCTTACAGAGCTTTATACATGGTGTTCAATCAACTGCATAAGAGGCAAACGATGAAGGAGAAAGAAGAAGAAAAGAAGGATTGAAACTTGAATCATTACTCTGAATGATCAAGTTTAGGGGGAGATTGTTGAGAACTGAGACACTGTCATATCTGCTCAGAATACAAGTATCATGTCGCTGTTGGTATAAGACTTCAACCACTGTTAGTAGAAGTTAACCACTGTTAGAAGAAGACAACCGCTGTTAGTACATTTGTCTAACAGGGCCACTGTTAGTGTATAGTTTGTATTTTGTATCAAGTACTCAACCACTGTTGATAATATACGAGTACTACCCCTGTTAGTTATATACTCAACCACTGTTGGTTAGTCGGTTAGAGATAATTATGGAATAGATAGGATTTCCATAATAGTTTGATTCTGTAAAGGACTCTATGTGTTATAAATAGAGATCCTGCAAAACTCTAGAGTTAGAGAAATTCATTCTAGTTATTAGCTTCAAGGTTGTAAACCCTAACACAAGTTGTGTGTTCGTATTATTGTTAATAATATTGAAGCTTTTGATTAGATATTCTGTTATATACAAGTTTGTTCTTCAAGTTATTAATAAACTATTCCGCAAGCTTATTAATAATCGATCAAAGTAATACATACTAAGATCTCTAGCTGGGATCATCATGACGCCTAAATTCAATTTCTATTCTGTCCGTCACTACCAACAAGTGACGCATAAAACTATTAAACAATATTAGCGACACTTACGCAAGCGACGCTACCCTAAGGCAAGTGACGCCTCAAATGACGCTAAAAACAGAAAGTTTACAATTTTCACTAAGTGTTGAATTTAACTGGAAACGAATGTTTTTCATACAATACGATACGTGAACTATACAAACATTACAAATATACTCATATTATTGAAATGTTGATTTCAAACTATCACCAATGAGTCATATACATTTTCACAACTATGAAATATAAACGTAAACGTTAAACGAACACTTTGGACATAACTTGGTTGTACGAACACTAGCATGGGTGGTCGACTTAGACATCCACATACTTATTAAATCTCATACGTTTTGGGCGTTAGGAGATTCAGGACTATACTTGGGCTTTAGGCTTTGCTAGCACTCGCACATTACTTAACTCAACAGGTGAGTTCACAGCCCCTACTTTTACTGCTTTACTACTTTTGAACAGGGGTGGAAAACATAGTCAACTCTTTTGCTACGGGTGCAAACTTTTATACTAATGATTTGACGTAAACTATATAAACTGTTTATGACTGCGGTCAAACTGTTACAACTTTGCTTATGAATTAGTATTTCATACGAAATCTAAATTGGAACTAGCCGGAGAACGACCAGCTACACATTTTCGTTAACTACCTTTTATGAAACATCATTTCCATAAACATACACAGAAAAGTCCCTACGAATTGGACAAACACACAGAAAGTCCCTACGACTTGGGAAAACATATACAGAAAGTCCCTACTTCTTAGGCAAGGTTGCATCCTACGTCTTGGGTGAAGGCTCTAATTCTTGTGCAGTGGGTCCTACGTCTTGGATGACAGTCCTACTTCTTGGACACACTTGAAAAGTCCCTACGACTTGGGCACATAGAAAGTCCCTACTTCTTGGGCAGTTACTGATGGGTCCTACTTATTGGACAAACGTTTTAGTCCCTACTTCTTGGGCAAACATTGCAAGGTCCTACGTCTTGGACAAACTTTTAGAAACTGTACTTTTGGGCGACATCCCAACAACACTTTACATTTGATCAAACTTTATACGTAAACATAAAACCTGTGAATTCACTCAACCTCGTTGTTGACTTTATAATATGTTTTTCAGGGAATTAGCAGCGCACACGTAAGAACCTCCTGCACATATGGGACTCTAGGCGACCCATGAAGCTCTTAGGATGCTAACTTTTTGAAACATATGGATTTCTTTTGTATAACTAATATGTTTTTAGTCATATTTACAAAATCAACTTTTGTACAACTTAACTACTTGTACGATTCGATGAATCGTAAACTTTGTAACTATTACTCTTGGCATCTTAATATATACGTTATGTTGTAATCATATGCTCTGGTATGTATGCATGTACTTTGTATACGTGCCACCCCCAGCTTATACCAATGCTTCCGCTAACCGAAATCAACGAATTTGGGGGTGTTACAGATTGGTATCAGAGCCATTGGTTATAGCGAACTTCATTTCTTAGATGACTTAGAGACCTTAGAGACCTAGACTATAGCCTTGGCTAGAACGCACATGCATACACGCATTTGCATACGTCTAACTATCGTTACGACACATCGATACACGTAATCCACTATTTGAACTGTGCAACGATCGATTCGTTCATACTCACTCTGATCTCATACGAACCTGATCGTATTAAGCGACCGATGAAAAGAAGTATGTATTTAGCATCATATAATGACGCCTGGCCAACGTGATTATATTATACTAAGTACATACGGGCGTTTCCTAGTCGTGAGATACGTGATGGGGATCTTGTCATTTCTTCTTAACTACTCGATAACTGAAATATGTGAAACTTCATCCTTCACATCTTTTCATTGGCATTGAAATTATGCATTTCCTTCATCGCAGAACATCATCATGCCGCCTAAACAAAGAAAGACCCGAAACAGTCGCCAAGCAACTACACCTCATGTCGTTGAGACCACCGAGCAAATTATTGAACGTCGTGTGGCCGAAGCAATTGCCCAATATGAGGCAAGCCGCAATCGTGAAAACGTGGTACATTACAGTCGTACCACCCCCATTAACAGTGAAACACCGGCGAATACCCACGAGGGTGTTCATACAAAGCCTTCCTCGCTTGCAAGCCCAGCACGTTCACCGGGACTGAAGGGGCCATCGGCCTAGTCCACTGGATCGAGAAAATGGAATCGGTCCTCAACATCAGCGACTGTGCTACTGACAACATGGTGAAGTACGCCTCGTGTACTCTCGCCGACAAAGCGTTAACATGGTGGAACGCTCAGATCCAAATTCTTGGACGAACGACTACTTTCTCCATCTCATGGGAGACTTTGAAACAGATGATGATGGAAGAGTTTTGCTCTCAGGGTGAGCAACAGAAGCTAGAAACCGAACTGTGGAATATCCAAATGGTCGGTGCTGACATTACCTGGTATACAACTAAGTTCCAAGAGCTTGCACGCCTCGTACCTCATATGGTAACTCCCGAGAGCAAGCGCATCGAACGATACAACAGGGGTTTGGCCCCACAGATCAGAGGCATGGTGATGTCCTCCAAACCAACTACCTTTAGGAGCGCAGCTGATCTGGCTCAAAGCTTGACCGATGATGCGACCCTGATTGGTACATTGAAAGATACTTCTGGGAAAAACGAACCCGCCCGTACCGATACTGGTGACTCAGGTCACAACAAACGAAAGTGGAACAGTGAGGGTAATGACCACCAGGGTCAACAAAACAGGAACCCGGGAAACTCCCGAGCATACGCCGCAATCACCAACACCGAACCGAAACCATACCTGGGCAAGAGGCCAAAATGTGGAAAATGCGAAAGGCATCACGAGGGCGAGTGCACCATCTGTGGCAAATGCAGCCAATGGGACACCGATCCAATACATGCAGAAACAACCCTCCTGCTCAAACCAACCCTGGGCGACAAAACACGGACTGTTTCAAGTGTGGTGAACCAGGACACTACCGAAATCAGTGCCCACAACTCAACAATGCCAACAACAATCAGAACAACAACAACCGCATCGCCAACAACAACAACGCTCCCGGACGCGCCTACATTATTCATGCACGGGATGCACCAGAGGATCCCTACGCAAACATTGGTACGTCTTAGTAAACTATTACTACACTTCAACATTTCATTAGTCGAATGTCGATTCGAACCTGATGTGTGCTAAGTATAGGCAATTATAATCACAAGTTTTAAATTAAGGAAATACTAAATAATACTATCACACAATTTAGGCAAGTATCACATGTTCATATAATATAGCTTTATAAGTAAGTCCAAATTCGAACACAAGGAACACAAGAAACGTGATTCTAATGCTATAACCAATTATCTATTTACTTCTAATTACAACTAATTACAATTATACAAATAAATCCAATTCACAATAATATACAAGATAAGGGGGACGTTTTAGTTCCGAACGAACATATTTATATTTATATTTTGATACATATTCTAATAGATAAGTTTCAGGAACAACTTAAGAATACTCAGATGGATAGAAGATTATAATTATTCAAACTATTATTTATTAAACCGATTATATTTACTTATGTCTATTTGCTTGTTGGCTATTATTACTGGTGAATTACTAATGTAGAAAATTACTTAAGGTTAAGCTAATCTTCATCATAGCAATACAATCATAAGGTTACGCAAAGTATCACTAATTAATAAGATCTATCAGCAGTTTATTAATACAATTTCATCGGTATGGCGTGAATCACAATATTACTTTACATTAACGAATTATTCTTCGTCTATCGCATAAGGTTAAGATCAAGACATAAACACAATCACTTAATTTATATAAACTTAATATGGTCATCCTCGTTTAATATAAATCAGTCTAACTATGTCAAGAACAATCATCAATATATTATAATAAAGACAATTCTTGTATAATAAACATTCAATAATATAGTTCCAACGTAAACATAAATTCATATAATAAACTCAATAAACATTCATTCAAATAGTTATAACGAAAACCTAATTAACAAGTAACTCAAATAAACAATATCCATAAATTAACTCAATAAGGTTATTAAAGTTACAAGGATAAAGAAACCGAACCAATTGTAGAACCAGCTCTTCCTAGGGTTAATGAAACGCCCCGAAATCAGAACCAATTTTTTTTTTTACTCATTTATTTTATATCATAAAACACTCTCTATTGGTCCCAGTCCTGATTTAAATCAATACCATACCCAAAACTTCATATTTCATTGTACCAACACACTTCTACCTAATTTAATTATTTTACTCAATCAAATTTTCATCATAAGGACATAACCATTGGAAAGTAGACTCTCTTAGCTTTTTAACGATATAAAGAACGTCAAAAACGGAGTTACGGTTCATCTTTTATGACCGTTTTAAGTTTCGAATTTCTGGGACACAGGGGAATCCGCCCGGATTCAGGGGAATCCACCCGGATTCCCTTGCGTTTTCAGCCCAACTCATTAACAGAAGTGATTTTTGGGAATCCGACCTCGGGAATCCGCCCGGATTCATCAGAATCCGCCCGTATTCATCAGAATCCGCCCGGATTCATGTGATTACAGCATATTTCAACCTGCAAAGTTTTATGACCAAAAACTGAACTTTAAACGCACTTAACTCATAAACGAAAAAGAGTTAGACTCTAAAATTTTGCAGACACTTCCATAATGCCAAAATGAAACTTTCTATTTTTGCACTTTTTCAAAATTCACGTTTTACGAGAAAACGGACGTGTAACCACTTTTTGACCATTTTAACCACTTTTAGTGAACACTCTATATCTCGAACTACATAATTTTAGCTTCTGCCCCTTTTCACACATTCTCAACCTACCAAAACAAGTTTAATACACTTGACCAAACTCATATAACTACATTTTGTCCCGATTTAACTCTTTGACCCGTTTTGGTGTCCATTTGGACACTTTCACCAAATCTATTATATAACACCACCACTCTACCCAATACCACATTTATTTGACTCTTTCAACCCTGTTGACTATTTGTCAACTTCATCTTTGACCAACCAATCATTATCGACACTAAATCACTTTTCAACACGTTAACCCAAACCAAAACACTCAAATTACTTCATATCCTTGACAACTACATACACTATACACCATAACTCTATTTGACTTTCAAAGTCAACTAATATATATTGACCAACATGTTTAATTCGAAAACTCTTTGTTTGGGCAATTTACACAATCGTATATCAAAACAACAATTCACAGAGAAGGAGCATTATCTAACCACATAGCTAGCTCCTTATCCACTTCACTAACATAAGCACATTATTTATCCACGTATCGCTAGCCAAACCTCAACCTACATAATAAACACTGAAACGGGTAAGCACCACTGCTTAGTGAGTACACAGGCAATGAAACAAACAATTCCACATAACACTATAACACATATCATCATATAACTACTTAAACATAAAATCACTGAACTCTACTTCTCTGAACACTGTACACTGAACCCTGAACACTGTGCTAACCGCAGTTAGCTCTTTAATCACCCCAGTATCTGTACACATCATCATTTTATTAACCGTAATCACAACACTAATCAACAACCATCACAACTTTTAACAAAATCTTAAATACACATATAAGAAATCAATCATATAACAAACAACTTCCACCCGATTGTGTAGTCTCTTGCTCAACTGCAATCCGAATCCAACACAATCGAATCGTACACTATTCATCACATAATCACTATTTAATCCACATATATTAACAAGTAACTTTCCACCTAATTGTGTAGTCTCTTGCTCAATAGCAATCCGAATCCAACACAATCGAATCGTACACTATTAACGAATAACTTTTCCTTTACCTTCAAGCTAGTGACATACTCATTACTCGCTAATGAGTAATCACTACTGACTTTTCCAAATAACATATATTCACACAACAATTTAACATAACAAATAACTAACACAATAAACTAAATTAGGTAATAAACATAATTAAACAAACATAACAATTAACTTTTCTTGATTGTACAAACCTCTAGCCCGCAAGCTATACGGTACTACACAACTAAATCACCTGTTTAACCCCCGTATCACTCACCATACTCTTTTTTAGTCGATTTCACCATTGAAAGCACTCCACGTCTTTATCACCTACATATTTCATACATGATACATACAACACTTTTAGGCACTAATCATCATTAAACTAACTATTAATCATATTCATACTATATTAACACTTCTAATTACACTATTAAGTTTATTTTATAATTTCATAATAATCTAACATAAACACTAAAATTCTCATAAACACTATAATCATAATTTCATTACTTTCTATCATGTTATATCATCACTAATAATCATAAAAACACTAACTAACACTAATTAAACCAATTTCATATCATAAATCACTAGTTCATTGATTTTCATCAAAACCCCACTTTGATCATATAACTACATACTTCAAATTAATCACTTATATGATGATACATAGTTTATAATCATAATCAAAACACTAACTAACACTAATTTAAACAAACCCAAACCCTAATTTAGTAGTTAAATTCACCAATTTCACAAAACCCCTAAAAACCCATTTTCTAGGTTAAGGCATAGAAAAATTCACTTACCAAGATGTTAGTGATGATCAAAGAAGGATTAATTCGAAAGATTAGAGCTTGAATCATAGTTTTGAAACTGATTTTAAGCTTGGGAAAGCTTCCTGCGATTTCTCTCAACTCCCTGTGGTTTTATTCTTGTGTCTGGAACATTTTTAGACTAATAAAGGATATACATAACACTATACGTATTTATCCATCTATTTTAATACCTTTTTAAACTTTACAGTCTGGAACTGGTAAAATAGTTTACTTTTTTCACTATATCTCGTTATCTACATAATAATATTTCATAATAAAAATATATCCACGTACGATTTTAAAACCTGAAACTTGGGGTGTTACAGTTAAAAACCTTCAAACCAGCTCCTTAACCTCCAAAATTGCACCTTAAGTCGACCTTAAACTCTAATAATCGAATATTGTATTCTTAAATCGTATATCTCAAACCCTAACTTAGGCCTCTATTTATAGTTTTGCTGGCCGACCTCCCAACCGTTGGTTGGGTATTCCAACCGACGGTTGGAACAATTTGTGTCCTGGTCCAACTCCATGTCTTCCACCGCCTTAATCCTTTAATATCCCAACCGCCGGTTGGACCTCAAAATCCAGAATCTTCCAACTTTGGGTTTGGCTCTATTTTTGGGCTTCTTCTTTTCTTTAACGGATTTTAATCTTCAATTTGGCCCATTTCTTCAATATTATCATTTTAGTTTTCAATTCTTTAAGGTTTAAGCTCTATTTTCTTCATTTCTTCATTTTCTTCAGTTTTCTTTAGTTTTGGATTCGTTCTCGTTCATTTTTCTTCAATCTTCAATTAAAATACATCTCTGCAAATATTAACAAAATAAGTATCTAAAAGCATATAAATGCACTAAAATGTATATAAATATAGGGATAAATTACTATAAAATATACTATCTATTTGATGCTTATCAAATATCCCCACACTTAAGTTCTGTTTGTCCTCAAGTAGAATACTGAATAAAATTTAAAATAAGCAAGAAACTAATATTTAAGAATCAGAATATCAATACTAAAAATCTGTTTCATAAATTAAAAATTTACACAATTTAATTAACATTGATAACTATAATGTATAAATAAAAATTATTATTATTTGTATAATATATAGTTCATGAATGATTACTAATATATTTGTCCACTTTAAACAATCTATATTCATATTTCTGAATATATATTGTTGAGACCTGAGCCACTGTCGAATATGCTCAGAGTACAAGTATGTTGCCACTGTTAGAAGTTTACCACTGTTAGTAGTTGCCATTGCTAGTTAGTAGTTGCCACTGTCAACTAGTTTTAGTCTAACAGTGCCATTGTTAATGTGTAGTTTGTATTTTGTATCAAGTACTCAACCACTGTTAATATACGAGTACTACCCCTGTTAGATATATTGATAACCACTGTTGGTTAGATATAGTCGGTTAGAGAGAATTGTGGAATAGATATGATTCCATAATAGTTTGATTCTGTAAAGGACTCTATATGTTATAAATAGAGATCCTGTAAAAACCTAGATAGATACGATTCATTCTAGTTATTAGCTTCAAGGTTGTAAACCCTAACACAATTATGTGTTCGTATTATTGATAATAGTATTGAAGCTTTTGGTTAGATATTCTGTTATATTCAAGTTTGTTCTTCAAGTTATTAATAAACTATTCCGCAAGCTTATTAATAATCAATTAAAGTAATACATACTAAGATCTCTAACTGGGATCATCAAGTGGTATCAGAGCTTGATATTACTTTGATCTTGAAGAAGGTAATTGAATTTTGCAGCTTTTTCAACAAATAATAAGATGTCCACTGAAACAATGGAAGGTATACAAGCTACAAAGATTCCCATGCTCAAACCTGATGAGTTTGAGCTATGGCAGACTAGGATTAGGCAATACATGTTGCTGATGGATTATATGATGTGGGAAGTAGTTACTAATAGACCAGTCTATACTAAGGATGCAGATGGTAAAAAGGAAGAAAGACCACCACCAAAGACTGATGCAGAGAGGAAAGAAAGAGCAACAGAATGGAAGGCATTAAGTACGTTACTTTTGTCTATTCCTAATGAGTATCAAAGAAAATTTGAAAACTGTGAAGATGCTCAGGTTCTTATGGAAGCAATTGTTAAGAGATTTGGTGGTAATGACAACACCAAGAAGAATAAGAGATCTCTTCTCAAACAACAATTTGAAAACTTTGCAGGTGTAAAGTCTGAAACTTTGACTCAGACTTTTGATAGATTTCAAAAACTTGTGGGTGATCTTGAAAATCACAATGTTAAGATTGATAAGGATGATTTGAATAGGAAGTTTCTAAGATCATTAGGCACAGATTGGAATATGTACACTGTGGGACTGAGACAAAGTGCAGATCTTGAAGAAAAAGAGATAGAAGATCTATACAATGATCTGAGGAACTTTGAGCCTGAGGTGATGGCTCTGAAACAGTCCAATGGTATCTCTAACAATGCTGCTTTTGTGTCTGTTGGTGAATCTGGTAGCTGTAGAACATCTGGTGCTAATGATAATGTCTTGGAAGCTTTCTTTGCAAGTCATGTGAATTCATCATTAACAACAGAAGATTTGGAACAGGTTAATGAAGAGGATCTTGAAGAGATGGATTTGAGATGGCAGATGGCTATGATCACTATAAGGGCAAAAAGGTTTATGCAGAGGTCAGGGAACAGAAACTTTACTTACAAGAGAGATGGTGTAGTTGGATTTGACAAGAGTAAGGTGGAGTGTTTCAACTGTCACAAGATGGGACACTTTGCTAGAGAATGCAAGAGCACACAGGCTGGAGGATCTCAGAATATTTCTAATGGTATTGTAAGAAATAATTCTGGTCCACAAAGAAGATTGGTACCTGTTCAGAACACCACTTCAGATTCATTGGTTGCACAAGATGGGATGGGAGGATTTGACTGGAGTGACCAGGAAGAGCTTGTAGTCAAAAATCAAGCTTTGATGGCTGTCACAGAAGAACCAGAGCCTTCAGACATTCCATATGAGGTACAATCTAAATTATGTTCTCCTACATGTAAGAAAATGGTTAAATTTTATAGGGATCATAATATGGTTGTGTGTAATGAATTGAAAGCTAGTGTGGAAAAGAGTCAACATGCAACTTTAGCCATTGAAAACTTAGAAAGACAGATAAAAGCTTTTGAAAAGAATGAATCACAATTTCACTTAGATATTAAATATCTGAATTGGGAAAAGAAAGCTTTACAAACAAAAGTTGATATGCTAAGTGCAAAGTTGGCTGAGGCAATTTCTGATAAAGAATCAATAAGGTTGAAAGTAGATGAATTGGAAAATGCTTCAAAAGGTGTTCAAAACTTAATCAAGTCTCAAATTCATGATAAATTAAAAATTGGATTAGGTTACAACCTTAATGCTGTACCCCCACCTTATTATCATACTTACTTCCCATCTAAACTTGAGTTTGACTTAGAAAAACTTAAGGTAGGTGTGTCTGAGGAGGTTAAAAAGGTAGATCCAGTAGTTAATTGTGCTAATAATGTAAATTTTGATAAAGTGGATGTATCTGATTGGACTGAGGAAGATGAGAGTGATAGTGATAGCTCGTCTAGTGGTAATTCTGTGGATGATTGTGTTAAGTCTATTACTGGTCTAGTTTCTGAACTAAATAGTACTAAACTAGAAGAGGGTAAAAAGATGTTTGTTGAGAAAGCAAAGGCTCAGTTAGATCAAGTTAGAAAAACCAATAAGTCTAGATCTGGTCTAGGTTATGTGCACAAAAGAGTCAATCCTGAATCAAAAGATAAGTCAAAAGATAAATCTGAGTGTGAAAAATGTGCATGTAAATCAAACAGGTCTGATTTAAATACTGCAAATAACGTAAATAAATCCATTCCCAGGGGTAATCAGAGAAATTGGAACCAATTGGTTTCACAAAGGCTGTGTAATGGGTTTGAATGTGTGAAAAGAAAATCATGTTATATTTGTGGTAAGTATAATCATCTTCAACAGGACTGTTACTACAATCCTAAAAATAATAGGAACAGTGGTACAGGACATATGTTGAAAATTAAGCCAAACAGAGGCAAAGCTGCAGCCCCTGTTAATGCTGCAGCAGTGCCACTGTCAAAGGCTAACAGAGGCAAGACAAGAACAGGGGAGGGTTTGACCACTGTCAGGCATGGTACCTCTGCTGGTATTAAACATTTCAAAATAATGTTTATACCAAGTAAAGCTACCACTGCTAGGGTAATAAATACTAATTTGAAGGTGACCACTGTCAGACCATTAACCCCTGTCAGGTCTAAAACAGATTGTTTTTGGAAACATAACAATGCATCTACATCAAATGTATCCAAAATCAATGGAGCATTGAGATCAATCACCTTTAAGAGGGTTGATATCAAAAATGCTCATGGGAAACCCAAAGCCAAATTGGTTTGGGTTCCCAAGAGAAACTAATATGTTCTCTGTTTATATGTGCAGGGTAAGCCAAAAAGCTTATGGCACATTGATTCTGGCTGCTCAAGGCACATGACTGGAGATAGGGAAAAGCTGCAGGATTTCAAAGCATTTGATGGAGGAGATGTAGCATTTGGCAGCAATCCTAAAGGAGGTAAGATCACTGGAAAAGGTAAGGTAAAAAGCAGTAAGCTCACTTTCAATGATGTATATTATGTTGAGCAATTGAGATATAATTTGCTTAGTGTGAGTCAAATCACAGATAAAAAAAATCCTGTTTATTTCACTGACACAGAATGCCTTATACTTTCTGAAAAACTCAAAATACCTGAAGATAAAATTTTAATGAGAGTTCCAAGAAAGGATAATGTATACTGTAGTGATTTAAACAAGATGGAATCTCAAAATGTTAACTGTCTGATTTCTAAAGCTACTGTTTCTGAATCTGAACTATGGCATAGGAGGATGTGTCACTTGAATTACAAGACCATGAATAAACTTGTTAGGAATAAGCTAGTGAGAGGCTTACCTGAAAAGTTATTTGAATGTAGTGACCACTGTGTAGCTTGTCTCAAAGGCAAGCAACACAAGACCTCTTATAAGACCAAGCTTGTGAATTCCAATACCACTCCCTTACACCTGTTACATATGGACTTGTTTGGCCCTACCAATGTAGCTAGTCAAGGGAAGAAATCTTACTGTTTGGTGATAACTGATGATTATTCTAGAATGAGTTGGGTATTCTTTCTTAGGACCAAGGATGAGACAGGTGAAATACTTAGATCATTCATAACTAGGATTGAGAATTCAACTAATCAAAAGGTTAAGATCATCAGGTGTGATAATGGGACAGAATTTAAGAATCATGAGATGAATAAGTTCTGTGAGGATAAAGGTATAGAAAGACAGTTTAGTGCACCTAGGACTCCCCAACAAAATGGAGTAGCTGAAAGGAGGAATAGGACACTAATTGAGGCTGCTAGAAGCATGCTAGCAGATGCTAAACTTCCAATGTCCTTTTGGGCAGAAGCAGTCAGCACTGCTTGTTATGTTTTGAATAGAATTTTGATCATTAAACCTCATAACAAGACACCCTATGAGTTATTCTTTAAGAGAAAAACTTTGGTTAGCTTTTTAAAACCATTTGGATGTCCCTGTACTGTCTTAAATACCAGGGATCACCTTGGTAAGTTTCAGAGTAAGGTAGATGAGGCTGTATTTGTTGGATACTCTATTCAAAGCAAGGCTTATAGAGTATTTAATAAAAGGACTAGGATCATAGATGAGACCATGGATGTGACCTTTAATGAAAATACATCAAATGTAGAAGGAAAAGGTCCAGAAGTTTTGTTTGATATTGATGCACTAACCCATGCTTTTAGATATCCAGATTTGTCTACTAGTGCAGGTACAGATGCAGGTACTGATGCAGGTGAAGATGGGCCTTCAAGCTCAAGTCAGGCTAAAAAGGATGACATGAAGTATGTATTGTTTCCTATTTGGTCTCCAGATCCTCCAGGAGCATTCCAATCAGAGCAAGATGAACCTTCAGATGATTCAAGTGGGTCAACTGGCAAAAATGGTTCAAACAAGGATGAAGTTGGTTCAACTCCAACAAATCATCAACCATTTACTTCAAAAGGTTCTCATACAGATTCAGAACATGATTCAGAAGGACAGCATGAATCTCCAAAGTATTTTGAACAAAGTCCTCCATTTCAAGTTTTGGAAAGGACTTCTTTGTCAGATTTTGAAGCAACTCCAAAGCCTTCAAAAGAAAGAGAGGAAAGAGATTCTTATTCAGAATTAGAGATGGATAATCTTTTGGGTCCTAATTTGGAAAGAGAATTACTTGATACATCCATGTCTAAGTATCTGGTTCACAAAGATCATTCCTTGGATTTGGTCATTGGTGATATTGATTCATCTGTTCTGACCAGACAGCAGTCAAAGGTAAGAGAAGAAGATTTACATACTTCATTATATGTTTGTTTTCTTTCTCAGATGGAACCAAAGAAGGCAGTGGAAGCTCTCAAAGATCCAAGTTGGATAGAGTCAATGCAAGAAGAATTGTTGCAGTTCAAACTGCAAGATGTATGGGATTTGGTTGATCTACCAAAAGGAAAGAAAGCTATAGGCACAAGGTGGATCTTCAAGAACAAGAGAGATGAAAGAGGTATAGTGATAAAGAATAAAGCAAGGTTGGTAGCACAGGGGTACACACAGGAAGAAGGAATTGATTATGATGATGTCTTTGCTCCTGTTGCTAGAATAGAAGCTATTAGGTTATTTTTAGCTTATGCATCTTATCAGGATTTCAAAGTTTATCAAATGGATGTGAAGAGTGCTTTTCTTCATGGTCTAATTGATGATGAGGTGTATGTATGCCAACCACCAGGGTTTGAAGATCCAACATATCCAGATAGAGTGTGCAGACTGAAGAAAGCTTTGTATGGGTTACATCAAGCACCAAGAGCTTGGTATGATACTCTATCTGAGTATCTTCTCAAGAATGGATTCAAGAGAGGTACTATTGACAAGACTTTGTTTACCAAGAGGGTTCAGAGAGATATATTGTTGGTACATGTTTATGTTGATGATATTATTTTTGGGTCAACTAGGGATTCATTGTGCAAAGAGTTTGAGGGGTTAATGCATAAGAAATTCAAGATGAGTTCAATGGGTGAATTCACTTTATTTTTAGGATTGCAGGTTAAACAGAAGACAGATGGAATCTTTATTAACCAAGGGAAGTATGTGCAGGATATTTTGAATAAATTTGGTTATAAAGATGTAAAGATAGCTAGCACTCCTATGGAGGCACACAAACATCTTAATTCTGACCCTGATGGAGAGGAAGTAGATGTGCACTTGTACAGGTCAATGATTGGTTCTTTGATGTATTTAACTTCATCTAGACCTGATATTATGTTTGCAGTGTGTCTTTGTGCTAGGTACCAAACCAATCCAAAGCAGTCACACATGTATGCTGTGAAAAGGATCTTTAGATACTTGAAAGGTCAACCAGATTTGGGACTTTGGTATGCTAAAGGATCAGATTTTGAGCTTAAGGCTTTCACAGACAGTGACTATGGTGGTGAGAATATGGATAGAAAGTCAACAAGTGGAGGATGTCAATTTCTTGGAAATAGGCTAGTGTCATGGCAATGCAAGAAGCAGACCACAGTTTCCACTTCTACAGCAGAAGCAGAATATGTTGCAGCATCAAGTTGCTGTGCACAGGTTCTTTGGATTCAGAATCAAATGATGGATTATGGTTTGACCTTCATGAACACTCCTATTTATATTGATAATACCTTTGCTATTAGTATCATTCAAAATCCAGTTAAGCATTCAAAAACCAAACACATTGAAATCAGATATCATTTTATACGAGATTGTTATGATAAAAGATTGATTCATATTTTTAAAATTCATACTGATAATCAACTTGCAGATCTTTTTACAAAAGCATTTGATGTAGGAAGATTTACATTTTTGATAACTAATATTGGTATGATCAATCTCACGTAGTGTTTTGGTCTGGATTTGATACTAACAGGGGTGTAGTATATTGTGTGTGACAGGGTCAAGTGTTGCCACTGTTAGCTTCATCATGATAACAGTTGGTGCCACTGTTAGTTTACTTATGCCACTGTCAATGTATTTTAAACCCCTGCTGTATATTTATGTAGATTAACCCCTGCTGGTTGTTTTTCTTAGTTTAATATTGCAGGACTCAGCCACTGTCAAGAGACATCACTTGAGCTGGAGTCTAATGTTTTATTTGTTGTTTCTTTTGGTTAAAAAAATAAAAAAAAAAATAAAAAAATTTCGTTTTCTAATAAAGCTAAGTTTATGCCCCTGATAGTTCTAAGCTGGAGTTTCCCTGGTCGGATGCCCCTGCTAGACTATCAGCCGCTGTTAGTTTTGTTAGATGGTTAAAAAGGGTTGACTATAATTGACCAAGTGAGGTACCCCTGTTGGGCTTATTTGTAAGTTGTGCCCCTGCTGGGTATAACTAGCAGTGCCACTGTTAGTTCTATTTTTAGGGCTTGGCACTGTCATCATATAAATACTCAAATAACTTCACTTTTTCAATTACGCTTTCAAAATTTTCAAAACCCTTCAATAATCGCTCTCGTTTTGATTTGTTTATTGTTAATCGCTCTTCATTCTTCATCAATTACATCAATGGCATCGTCATCTTCTTCTGATTCTGGTACTTCTACGCTAAGTGTTCATTCTGAACACAACATGAGGGCTTTCTTGAATAAAGAACTAGCCGATGAGTATTTTCACCCTATTATCGATTTCTTGAGTAATTGTCCAGTTACTTATGCCCTTACTGTCGCTCCAAGATTGATTTGATCACATATTCAAGAATTTTGGCAGAATGCAAAGGAAGGGAATGTTAATGGAATCTCTCACATTCATTCCACTGTTAAAGGAAAGAAAGTAATGGTAACTGAGATTGTTCTAAGAGAACTTCTGCAGTTTGATGATGAAGGAGGAATTCTGGAATTGTCAAGAGATGATTTGTTTAAAGGCATAATGGATATGGGGTATGAAGGTTCTGGAAAAGCAAGATCAGAATATACTTTCTTGAAGTCATGGTTCTGTCCTCAATGGAAGTTCTACATTCATACTTTTCTGGTATGTTTGTCTCAAAAGAGAACTAGTTTTAATGAATTTAGTTCTAGTATTGCATATCCTATTATCTGCTTGGCACAGGGTATCAAATTTAATATGTCTAGGTTTATCTTAGATAACATGATTAGGAATGTGAAGGGTGATACATTCATTATGTACCATAGATTTGTTCAGCTTTTATTGAATAATCAATTGTCAAATTTGCCAGCAGAGGATAGTGTAATAGTTAGTTCTACTCTATCCTTGAGGACTATTAAAGCTATGAATCAGTATCAGAATACTTTTTCAAAGAAGGAAACTGCATTATTTTCTACAATGTCAGTTGCTCCTTCTGCCACTGGTGGTGTATTACCAACACCACCTGGACCAAATGATGACAGGCCAACAACACAAGTTGGTTCTGAACATACATCAGGAGGTGGCACCAAAAGAAAACAAGGGAACAAACAGCCTACCCAAAGTAAAGCCAAGAGATCCAAGAAGGCTACACAGGCTGTGGAGATTCCTGTTTCTCCACAGTCTCAGTCTAATGATCCACCACAACAGGTGAACATACTTGATGAAAATGTTCATTCTGGAAGGGCTGCCACTACTGTTTCTAGCCCACTGGCAGGGCAGGATAGTGGTAACATCAATCAGACCCAACTAGAGGCAACTATGTTTGATGAACCTATGGATGATGATTCAAATGTAGGTCCCAGTAACAATAATCAAGGGACATCTACAGTGGCAGATGTAGTCGATGATTCATCTAGGAGGTCACACTCCTATGTTGATGAGGCTAGTAATAAAACTAGGGAATTGACTATTGCTGATTTGGTACATGATGTCAATCTGATTTGGACTAAGTTTGAAAAAGAAAGAGCTTTGAGAAGGGAGCAACAAGTTATGTTGGCTGCCCAGGATGAGTTGATAAAGAAGCAGAGGGAAGAAATCATTGATTTACAAACCAGGTTGTCAATTGTTGAAGATGCAGTTGATAAAGTTTTGTTGCCTGCTAAGGAATCTTCAGGCAAGGGGGAGAATAAAGATGATGATCATGAGCAGAATGATATGCATGAAGATAAGAATGATCATGATGGTCAAGATGATAACAATGATGGTAATACTAGAGGTGCAGATGATTTCAGTTTCATGGATATACCTGCTGATGTAGAGATGAGTGATAGAGTTATTGAAGATGAATTAAATGTCTCAGATTATGTGGTTAATGAAGACATGGATGAACAGATGGTTGATGAGATGGTTGATGCTGAGAATGATAGGAGGATGGTGGTGTATGTAGGAGAAAATGTTCAAACAGGTGAAAATGTTGCAGATAATAGTACACAGAGTGGTCCAGCTCTAAATGTTTTTCCATTAAACAAAGGATTACCTTTTAAGGCTGTGGCTAATCTGTATATCTGGGATATTATGGGAGCAAATCTTGACATGTGCAAAAGAGTAAGTTTTAGTGATAGGTTGGTGTATGAAGAGATGAGTGATGATAAAGCTGTTGAGAAGATGGAAACTGATGATGTAGAGGGTAAGGGGGAGTTGATAGAGTCAAAACCTGAAGCTAAAGAGGAAGAAAGAGTGAAGATTTATAACAGAAAGAAATCAATTCCAAAGAGAAAGTCTACCTCTGCTAAGGTATAAACCTCTGTTGAAACTCAATCTTTGACCACTGCTAGTAGTGTTTCTACCTCTGCTAGTAGTTTGGTATCTACCCCTGTTGAGGTATCTACCACTGTTGGTACTTCAACAGCAACCCCTGCTACTATAATTTCAACCCCTGTCATCACATCCCCTGTTACTACAACACCTACCTCTGTTAGCACAAAACAAACCACTGTTGTATCAACCTCTGTTAGTACTTTAAATATTCCTACAACTGTTGGTACACCTACTGTTATTCCAGTTTTCACCACTGCTACAGCAATGACCACTGCCAGGACTCTAGAAGTGCCTGTTACAATCAGGGAGTCTACACAACCACCCAAACCTAAGTCTGATCTTCCAAAGATTGATTCAAAAGACAAAGGTAAGGGAAAATTGAAAGAAGAGAGAAAAATTAAGAAGGTTGTAGAGCCTCCAATTAATTTGGATGAGGCTATAAGAGCTCAGGAGGAGCATGATGAAAGAATGT
Source organism: Helichrysum umbraculigerum (assembly GCA_949592205.1). NCBI lineage: Eukaryota > Viridiplantae > Streptophyta > Magnoliopsida > Asterales > Asteraceae > Helichrysum > Helichrysum umbraculigerum. Next base: position 305,947,864 of record CATIUR010000001.1, on the reverse strand, counting down.
TAAGAATGGCAGCTGAGTCTAAGAGAAAGGAAGGTATTGATGTTGATGTTATACTAGAAGATTCAAGTGTGGTGACCTTATCACAGAAGGCTGCACAGATGTTGAATGATATGGCTGCAAGAGGTCAAGGTTTGTGTAACACCCGCCAAATTAGGACTAGTAATTAGTGCCTAATCAGATGTTAATACATGTAATTAGTTCTGTGTTAGGCTAATTAATGTATCGAATTATATATATTGTTGAATATATACGAAAATGCGATTTGATTAAATCGTACGCAACTTAAATCGAATGTATTTCGATTCAATTTAATACGGACGTTGGTGACCAATTTTATTAAATAACACTTCATGTCAAAAATATTATTATGATAATATTTCGTATTCAATCGTATCGTACAAACAGAACGTACACAATTTAAAATGTTTAAAATGCACAAACTAAATAAACAAACTTACATTTTATAACTCAAATATAAATCGAATTGTAAAATATTTAAACAATATATCGCGTAATAAATCGTATTTTAAAACTTATAATTAAAATGTAAATAATTGTTTAACGTTAAACGACGGAGCAAACGAACACCACACGGAACGCGGGGCGAAAACTGGAAAGGTGGGGATAAACCCCACCTCCCACTTTTCTTTCTTCATTTCATCCATTCCTTCACTCTCTCTCTTTTCTTTTCTCTCTAAAAAGAAAAACCACCAAACTCGTTAAAATCGCAAAATAAACATACTAAACTCGCTTGGATCATCTCGGCTCTTTGGAACAAAACGACCACGACATCTCGATCTATCATCCTATCTTTCTGGATTTTCATTTCGGCAATTTGTAAGTTTCCGACAAAATCCCGAAATCTCTCGATTCTTAGTATTTTTCATTTGTGGTTGTTATTATCACTTGTATATGTCCATTACAATGTATAGAACACGATTTTATAACCTGAAAACGAGTTTAAAACGGATTTTTGGCCGGAAAAACCTTGACAGCCGGACTTTCTGGGCTGATGTTCATCCATGCGACACAAGCCTTGTGTCGCATGTTGTGTCGTATTTTGCCACTTGTGTCGTATAAAACCTCCTGTGTCGTACCTTGTGTCGTACCAGATAATTAGTGTCGCAAGTCTTGCGACACAACCACTATGTCGCATACACCATACGACACAATCACTATGTCGCTGTTGAATCAGCATCTCGCATCTATGCGACACAACCCTTGTGTCGTATAGACATTGTGTCGCATTCCTATGCGACACAACCCTTGTGTCGCATGACAAACTTTTATGTCGCATATTGTGTCGCAAAACACAGAAAACTCAGATTTTTACTAAGTGTCGAGACCTAAAATTTTAACACCTGATTTTACCCAAATTCGGATCCAGCTCGACCCCAGCCAGGGGCTCTGCCCCTTGGACCCCGCCAGGGGCTGCCGCCCCTTGGACCCCGCTACCAGGGGCGCTGCCCCCGGACCCCCGTACTTAGATTCCGTAACGGCTTCTAAAACACAATCGAAACACATTTTTCAAAGTAAAACGCCACGAAATCACAATAATAATAGTTGAGATTATTATTACAAATCTGTCACCAACGGGCCGTACATGTTTTCAAACACTTAACAAATCAACCAAATCGTAGTAATTTGGACATATATATAGTTGTGTAACAACTACAAGGGTGATCTTTTGAGATACCCAATCATGATTATAACCATCGCGTGTCGTGGACACCCTCAGGTTACAAGTCGTTGGACTTCATTATTCGCTAATCAACTTACGTTTGTTTAAACGCTCTCAGACTCAGGTGAGTCTCATAGCCCCTCTTTTTACTGTTTTACTCAGGGGTGTGATATACTGCTCAACTTTTAACATGTGAACGCAAGTACCAACTTTTCATATACTACATGAGTTTTTCGAAACTAATCATTTTGAAGTCCTCCGTCAGCATAGTTGTTAATACGTTGTAGCGTGAATATTAGTATATGGTACCATATAGGATTGACCCACCTCGTCCGGGTTAGCAAGCACTAACCGGGTAAACGGACGTACTAATATTTGGGAAGACGAATGTTGATTAGGCATTCGTGGAGGCACCTCGCCCGGATTTCTCTATAGGGGACCCGGCCCTCGAGTTAAGCTCAACTATGTGCTCATGGCTGTATACACGATGATTATCATTTAATTGCTGGATGCAATTCATTATTTAATTGCTGGATGCAATTCATTATTTTAATCTTGCGGTTCATACGATATTACTTGATTTCAAACCTGTGAGCTCACCAGCTTTATAGCTGACCTTTTAGCATATATCGCAGGTACCCAGCAGTAGGATGTTTCTGCTTCAGGATTTAGCTCGAGTCAGCATACAGACGATTGAGATTTTCTTGCATTAGTATATTTTGTACAAGTACTTATGTACTGAAATCTCATTTTATTAAACTCGAGCTATGTAAAGCTTTAAATGTTGTAACATTTCAATTATCAATATATTTTGTTAAAACGACGCATATAGAGTCGTTTGCTATTTATCTTTGTGCTTTGTTATTGATTAGTAACACCCAAATCAAGCTTCCGCAAATCATCAAATTTGGGGGTGTTACAGATTGGTATCAGAGCCTAAGGTTATAGTGAACTAGGTTGCATTTAGTGAGCCTAGACTATGACCATTAGGCAGTATTCCTTATTAGGTATGACTGGTTCAGGGATTACAGCATACGAGTTTAATTTAACATAGCCTGATCAACTATGTACAATTAAGCAAAGATGATGTAAGATCTGAAAGTAGTTATGGCTGAACAGGATACAATAGAAGACTCTGACCTCGAGAGAACCGAGACTCAAACATGTTTATGCTAGACACTCAATAGGCTATATTATATAGGAGCTATATGAATATAGGCCTCAATCTTACTCACGCTTTGTCTCAGAAATGGCAAACATCCCATCAAATTCATCTCGTTCTCCATCCGGGTCGCAGAACCCAAGGGTAGCAAGGAGGAACAACAGGTTGCCTCGAGCTGGCCCGTATCCCACTCACATCGCCTTACCGGCTTTAACTGCTAGGGTAAATCAACACGAGCAGCGACTTCGCACCATGGATGTCGTGTTGCAGGAAACAAATGAAAACTGGTGACTTACGTCTCTTGAACGCATAGAACAGGTCTCCGACGACCTTGAAACCACAAACAACAACATGGATGTCCTTCGCAACCAAATTATAGAAATAAGGGTGGAAAATGCCCTTCTACAACAAAGGATGGAATAATGTGAGCAACGCTCACGTGAAGCAGAAGAGTATGCGCGCGGAATAACACAACGACTTGCGCTAGCAGAAGACAACGCCCGACAAGCTAGCAGGCTTGCAAACACTGTGGACCGTCTTGTCACGATGATGGAACAAATTAATCTACGTCAAGACTAGTGTAGTCTTTGTCTTGTAATCTATCATGTAATCTAGTAACTATCTACGCGCTACTCTATAATTCAGTCGGATGTAACAATTCCCGACATCTTTTGTAATACATCTGTAGGATGTAACCTTTGAACTCGTATTAGCTATCAAATATTTCTTGTCGTTCAACTCATATTAATTGCCATAATTCTTTTTCATATTGATGTTATGTATTACCACCTTTATACATGTACATCTGAAATAAATACAATTTTCTTACAAAATCTCATGTGTCTTCATTTCTTTTATTGAATACTCATGCCGCCAAAGACACGACCTTACACAGATGCTCAGATCACGTCACTCATAACCCAGGCTGTTACTGAAGCCTTGGCTCGGAATACCCCACCCAACTCCACAAGAAACAGCGATACCGCTGGAACCTCTGCCGTCAAACCTTGTTCTTACAAGGACTTCCAAAGCTGCAAACCCTCGAGCTTCAAGGGTTCTGAAGGAGCCATCGGACTGATCAGATGGTTCGAGAAAATGGAAACTGTTTTCCGTGTTAGTAAATGCGCGGAGAACGACAAAGTAAACTTGGCCACCTGCTCTCTTGAAGATGATGCCCACTCTTGGTGGAATTCATATACCCAATCAGTGGGTGCTGACATTGCCTACCAACTCACTTGGGAGGAATTGAAGGCAAAACTCACTGCCAAATACTGCTCTATCGCCAAACTCCAAAAGCTAGATGAGGAGTTCTGGAACTTAAAGGTTCAGGGTGGTGATATCGATGGTTATACCACCAGGTTTCAACAACTAGCTGCCCTCCGCCCAGCTATGGTTAGCACTGAACCTGATAAAATCAGGAAGTACACCCTTGGTCTCCCTGATCCTGTTCGGGGACATGTCATCTCTTCAAAACCAACCACCATTGACGGTGCGATCCTATTGGCCCAAGACCTAATGTCCATGAGCCAAGATTCTGAACCACCCACTTCATCCTCCCATAACAACAAACGCAAGTGGTCTGACTACTACAACAACCCCTCCAACCAACAAAACAAGAAACCCGACAACATCAAAGCTTACAACACCACCACTGACATCATCCGGGGCTACACTGGGAGCAAACCTTATTGTTCCAAGTGCAGTCGCCACCATGAAGGTTCCTGTGGTCCCTTTTGCAACAACTGCAAGAGGTATGACCACCTCACAAAAGATTGCCGCTCTCCTACCAACAACAATTCCAACAACAACACCAGACCACCCAAAGTATGCTTTGAGTGTGGGAAACCTGGGCATTTCAGGGACTCGTGCCCAAAACTGAAGAACAACAACAACAACAACAACAACCGCAACAACAGCAACAACAACAACACTCGCAGCAGAGCTTTTGTCATCAAATCTGGGGACGCCCGCCAAGACCCGAATGTGGTCTCGGGTATGTTCCTCCTCAACAACTTAACTGCTTCCGTTCTATTTGATACTGGTGCTGATAGAAGCTTTATCTCCGATGATTTTTGCCCATTACTTGACATCACTCCTGTTGCCTTAGATGTTAAGTACACTGTAGAGCTAGCAAATGGAAAACTTGTAGAAACCACCAGTGTGATACCTAATTGCACTTTAAACCTAGCTGATGAAACCTTTTCGATCGACCTTATACCCATTGAAATCGGAAGTTTCGACGTCATTATCGGAATGGACTGGTTATCCAAGCATCGAGCTGAAATTGTTTGTCATGATAAAATCGTCCGTATCCCACTCGCCGTTGGTGGAACCTTGATCATACAGGGGGAGACCGGTGGGACGGGACTCAATATAATCTCCTGCTTAAAAACCCGAAAATTTCTGAGAAAGGGTTACCCCGCAATACTTGCACACATCACAGAGAAGAAGTCGGAGGAGAAGCGACTTGAGGATGTGCCAATTGTTAGAGACTTTCCCGAGGTCTTTCCGGAAGAATTACCTGGTCTACCTCCGCTTAGACAGGTTGAGTTCTCGATTGATCTCGTGCCGGGTGCCGCACCGGTGGCCCGCGCACCATACCGTTTAGCCCCATCCGAACTTCAGGAGTTGTCCTCTCAGTTACAGGAACTTCTGGATCGAGGATTCATTAGACCGAGTTCTTCACCTTGGGGAGCTCCGGTCTTATTTGTCAAAAAAAAGGACGGTTCATTCCGAATGTGCATCGACTACCGAGAATTGAACAAATTGACCATCAAAAACCGATACCCACTTTCTCGCATTGATGATCTATTCGACCAACTTCAGGGTTCAAGTTTTTACTCAAAAATCGATCTGCGATCAGGTTATCATCAATTACGAGTTTGCGACACCGATATTCCAAAAACTGCTTTCAGAACTCGTTACGGGCACTACGAATTCCAAGTGATGCCCTTTGGTCTAACCAACGCTCCGGCTGTATTCATGGACCTCATGAACCGGGTGTGCAAACCTTACCTCGACAAGTTTGTCATTGTCTTTATCGATGACATACTCATTTACTCGCGCAACGAGCAAGAACATGCGCAACACCTCAAAACCATCCTTGAACTACTTAGACACGAGGAGCTTTATGCTAAATTCTCTAAGTGTGAGTTCTGGATCCAAACTGTTCAATTTCTTGGTCACGTGATCGACAATCAGGGAATTCACGTTGACCCATCAAAGATCGAGGCTATCAAAGACTGGCAAGCACCCACCTCTGCAACTGAAGTACGACAATTCTTGGGTCTTGCTGGGTATTATCGACGATTTATCAAAAATTTCTCTAAAATAGCTCAACCACTTACGGTACTGACTCAGAAGGACAAAAGGTTCGATTGGACCGAAAAACAAGAGTCAGCGTTCCAACTTTTGAAACAAAAGCTTTGCAGTGCTCCAATTCTATCCTTACCCGAAGGCACCGATGACTTCGTGGTATACTGCGATGCTTCTCACCAAGGTCTTGGTTGCGTGCTTATGCAACGAGACAAGGTCATTGCTTATGCCTCACGACAGCTGAAAATTCATGAAAAGAACTACACCACTCACGATCTCGAACTTGGAGCTGTCATTTTTGCTCTAAAAATCTGGAGACATTATCTCTACGGCACTAAGTGCACCATCTTTACCGATCACAAAAGTCTCCAACATATCTTCGATCAGAAGGATCTCAATATGAGGCAACGTCGATGGGTCGAGTTGCTTACCGATTACGATTGCGAGATCAAGTACCATCCAGGGAAGGCTAACGTTGTAGCCGATGCCCTCAGTCGAAAGGAACGATCAAAACCACTTCGAGTCCGAGCCCTCAGTATGACCATTCATAAACGATCTTACCATTCAAATTCATACCGCTCAGATCGAAGCCCTGAAATCTGAAAACATCAAAGATGAAGCCTTGCGGGGTATTGACAAACAATTCGAAATCAGACCTAACGGGATTAGGTATTTCTCAAACCGAATCTGGTTGCCTAGTTTTGGGAACTTAAGAGACTTGGTGATGGACGAGGCTCACAAGTCTAAATATTCTATTCATCCGGGATCCGATAAGATGTACCACGGTATCAAGGAATTTTATTGGTGGCCAAACATGAAAGCCGAAATCGCCACTTATGTCAGCAAGTGTCTTACTTGCTCGAAAGTCAAAACCGAACATCAGAAACCACCTGGTTTACTCCAACAACCTGAAATCCCTGAATGGAAATGGGAACAAATTGCCATGGATTTCATAACCAAACTACCCAAGTCGACGAGCGGTTGCGATACCATTTGGGTGATCGTCGATCGTCTCACCAAATCTGCTCACTTCCTGGCAATCAAAGAAAACGATAAAATGGAACGCCTTGCACAAATCTACATCAAGGAAATCGTTTCTCATCACGGCGTTCCAATCTCGGTCATCTCTGATAGGGATGCCCGTTTCACCTCTCACTTTTGGCAGTCACTTCAAAAAGAAATGGGTACCCGTCTCGATATGAGTACCGCGTACCATCCTCAAACCGATGGCCAAAGTGAACGAACCATCCAAACCCTGGAAGATATGCTACGCGCCTGCGTAGTTGATTTCGGTACAAACTGGGAAAGACATCTACCGTTGTGCGAATTCTCGTACAATAACAGCTATCACGCCAGCATTAAGGCTGCACCTTTTGAGGCACTGTACGGTCGTAAGTGCCGATCACCGATCTGTTGGACTGAAGTGGGAGATAGTCAACTCACTGGTCCTGAACTCATTCACACCACCACTGAGAAAATAGTGGAAATCCAAAACCGACTCAAAGCCGCACGTGATCGTCAGAAAAGTTATGCTGACGTGAGACGCAAACCACTCGAGTTCCAAGTTGGGGATCGAGTACTCTTAAAAGTATCGCCTTGGAAAGGCGTCATCCATTTTGGCAAACGCGGGAAGTTAAATCCCAGGTACATCGGGCCTTTTGAGATCCTCGAACGGATTGGCCCCGTAGCTTATCGATTGCAGCTGCCATCCGAACTCAGCAGCGTGCACCCTACTTTTCATATTTCAAATTTGAAGAAGTGTCTATCTGATGAGACACTTATTATTCCACTAGATGAAATTCGTGTTGACGATAAACTTCACTTCGTTGAGGAACCCGCTGAAATTATGGACCGTGAGGTCAAACAACTGAAACAAAGTCGTATTCCCATCGTCAAGGTCAGATGGAATTCGCGGCGTGGTCCGGAATTCACCTGGGAACGGGAAGACCAAATGCGACTCAAATATCCGCAACTATTCAATGATTCTACATCAAACACGACTTCGAGCTAAATTTCGGGACGAAATTCTCTTAACAGGGGGAGAATGTAACACCCGCCAAATTAGGACTAGTAATTAGTGCCTAATCAGATGTTAATACATGTAATTAGTTCTGTGTTAGGCTAATTAATGTATCGAATTATATATATTGTTGAATATATACGAAAATGCGATTTGATTAAATCGTACGCAACTTAAATCGAATGTATTTCGATTCAATTTAATACGGACGTTGGTGACCAATTTTATTAAATAACACTTTATGTCAAAAATATTATTATGATAATATTTCGTATTCAATCGTATCGTACAAACAGAACGTACACAATTTAAAATGTTTAAAACGCACAAACTAAATAAACAAACTTACATTTTATAACTCAAATATAAATCGAATTGTAAAATATTTAAACAATATATCGCGTAATAAATCGTATTTTAAAACTTATAATTAAAATGTAAATAATTGTTTAACGTTAAACGACGGAGCAAACGAACACCACACGGAACGCGGGGCGAAAACTGGAAAAGTGGGGATAAACCCCACCTCCCACTTTTCTTTCTTCATTTCATCCATTCCTTCACTCTCTCTCTTTTCTTTTCTCTCTAAAAAGAAAAACCACCAAACTCGTTAAAATCGCAAAATAAACATACTAAACTCGCTTGGATCATCTCGGCTCTTTGGAACAAAACGACCACGACATCTCGATCTATCATCCTATCTTTCTGGATTTTCATTTCGGCAATTTGTAAGTTTCCGACAAAATCCCGAAATCTCTCGATTCTTAGTATTTTTCATTTGTGGTTGTTATTATCACTTGTATATGTCCATTACAATGTATAGAACACGATTTTATAACCTGAAAACGAGTTTAAAACGGATTTTTGGCCGGAAAAACCTTGACAGCCGGACTTTCTGGGCTGATGTTCATCCATGCGACACAAGCCTTGTGTCGCATGTTGTGTCGTATTTTGCCACTTGTGTCGTATAAAACCTCCTGTGTCATACCTTGTGTCGTACCAGATAATTAGTGTCGCAATTCTTGCGACACAACCACTATGTCGCATACACCATACGACACAATCACTATGTCGCTGTTGAATCAGCATCTCGCATCTATGCGACACAACCCTTGTGTCGTATAGACATTGTGTCGCATTCCTATGCGACACAACCCTTGTGTCGCATGACAAACTTTTATGTCGCATATTGTGTCGCAAAACACAGAAAACTCAGATTTTTACTAAGTGTCGAGACCTAAAATTTTAACACCTGATTTTACCCAAATTCGGATCCAGCTCGACCCCAGCCAGGGGCTCTGCCCCTTGGACCCCGCCAGGGGTTGCCGCCCCTTGGACCCCGCTACCAGGGGCGCTGCCCCCGGACCCCCGTACTTAGATTCCGTAACGGCTTCTAAAACACAATCGAAACACATTTTTCAAAGTAAAACGCCACGAAATCACAATAATAATAGTTGAGATTATTATTACAAATGTGTCACCAACGGGCCGTACATGTTTTCAAACACTTAACAAATCAACCAAATCGTAGTAATTTGGACATATATATAGTTGTGTAACAACTACAAGGGTGATCTTTTGAGATACCCAATCATGATTATAACCATCGCGTGTCGTGGACACCCTCAGGTTACAAGTCGTTGGACTTCATTATTCGCTAATCAACTTATGTTTGTTTAAACGCTCTCAGACTCAGGTGAGTCTCATAGCCCCTCTTTTTACTGTTTTACTCAGGGGTGTGATATACTGCTCAACTTTTAACATGTGAACGCAAGTACCAACTTTTCATATACTACATGAGTTTTTCGAAACTAATCATTTTAAAGTCCTCCGTCAGCATAGTTGTTAATACGTTGTAGCGTGAATATTAGTATATGGTACCATATAGGATTGACCCACCTCGTCCGGGTTAGCAAGCACTAACCGGGTAAACGGACGTACTAATATTTGGGAAGACGAATGTTGATTAGGCATTCGTGGAGGCACCTCGCCCGGATTTCTCTATAGGGGACCCGGCCCTCGAGTTAAGCTCAACTATGTGCTCATGGCTGTATACACGATGATTATCATTTAGTTGCTGGATGCAATTCATTATTTAATTGCTGGATGCAATTCATTATTTAATTGCTGGATGCAATTCATTATTTAATTGCTGGATGCAATTCATTATTTAAATCTTGCGGTTCATACGATATTACTTGATTTCAAACCTGTGAGCTCACCAGCTTTATAGCTGACCTTTTAGCATATATCGCAGGTACCCAGCAGTAGGATGTTTCTGCTTCAGGATTTAGCTCGAGTCAGCATACAGACGATTGAGATTTTCTTGCATTAGTATATTTTGTACAAGTACTTATGTACTGAAATCTCATTTTATTAAACTCGAGCTATGTAAAGCTTTAAATGTTGTAACATTTCAATTATCAATATATTTTGTTAAAACGACGCATATAGAGTCGTTTGCTATTTATCTTTGTGCTTTGTTATTGATTAGTAACACCCAAATCAAGCTTCCGCAAATCATCAAATTTGGGGGGTGTTACAGTTTGTCTGCTCAACAGATTCATGATATGATCAACAGAAAGGATGATAAAGATGGTTTGGATCCAGGGTTTGCAAAGCTTAAACAAGCTAATGAAGAAAAGGAAAAGTTGAAAAGACAAGCTGAGCTTGAAAAGAAAAGGAACAAACCACCAACTGCTGCTCAAAGGAAAAAGGATTTAATCAAAATTCTTGGTGATAGGTATGCACCAAAAAGTGTGCTGGAAGGATGGAATGTGGAGAAACTGGAAAGAGCTCATGAGAAATATCAGAATGAGGAAAAAGAAGATTTTGAGAAAAGGATTCAGAAAGATAAATTCATTAAGAAAAAGTTGGCTGAGGATAGAAAGAAGATTGCAGAGCAAGTGAGAAGAGAAGAGCAAGAGAGGATTGAAAAGAAAGAGCAAGAGGAAATAGAAGCCAAGGAAAGAGAAATCAAAAGGCTTTCTGTTCAAAATATGCAGAACAGATGGAATGGAGTTCTTGCTTCTGATAATGTAGTTCCTGATTTAGAAAGAGATGCAGAAGAGCTGAAGCAATATATCAAAGAAGTGAAGGATTATAAAGAAAATGTTCACATCAATCATGATAGATCATCAAGGATAATTGAATGGGAAGGAATTAAATCAAAAGTTGTTGATGGTGATAAAGAACAGATCAAGATTGTTAGAGAGAATGGAGATAAGCAATACTTGGCATCTGTTGCTGATGTGCTTAAGAATGTGAATAGATTAGACATTCTAGATCTGGTTGAGCTAAACAGTCAAGGAGATAGACATGCTTCATTGGTGATTATGGAAAGAGAATTGGGAAGATGTCTGAATATGATGTTTGAGCCTGAGCCATTCATCAATTTGTTCCTACATTGTATTGATGCTGTGGATACTTGGAGACATTTTGTTAGAGCTGGAGTTCATATGATTCTATTCAGAAGTGGAATGTCAATCTTCATGCTTGATGAAAGGAGATATGTTCTGGGAACTCAGATTCTAAGAAATGTGCTTGCATCTCAATTGAAAACTACAGTGATTTCTGAAGGAGCATTTAATGCTTTGTATATGGTGCTCAATCAGTTCCATAAAAGAATGGAGTTGGAAAGAATGAAAGAGGAAGAGAGAAGAAGAAAACAGAATCAAACTCAGAAAGATGAAAAGAAAGATGAAGAAACTTGATTCATTACTGAGAATGATCAAGTTTAGGGGGAGATTGTTGAGACCTGAGCTACTGTCGAATCTGCTCAGAGTACAAGTATGTTGCCACTGTTAGAAGTTTACCACTGTTAGTAGTTGCCATTGCTAGTTAGTAGTTGCCACTGTCAACTAGTTTTAGTCTAACAGTGCCACTGTTAATGTGTAATTTGTATTTTGTATCAAGTACTCAACCACTGTTAATATACGAGTACTACCCCTGTTAGATATATTGATAACCACTGTTGGTTAGATATAGTCGGTTAGAGAGAATTATGGAATAGATATGATTCCATAATAGTTTGATTCTGTAAAGGACTCTATATGTTATAAATAGAGATCCTGTAAAAACCTAGATAGATACGATTCATTCTAGTTATTAGCTTCAAGGTTGTAAACCCTAACACAATTATGTGTTCGTATTATTGATAATAATATTGAAGCTTTTGGTTAGATATTCTGTTATATTCAAGTTTGTTCTTCAAGTTATTAATAAACTATTCCGCAAGCTTATTAATAATCAATTAAAGTAATACATACTAATATATATTTATTGTTAGTATATTACTTATGATTTCCATATATGATATACCTTTAAATTTAATTATACAATTTTCTATTATATTCCCATTAAATATATAAAATACATTTTTAAGAATCAGGACATTGGTGACAGGTCTGCATTTTCATGCAACAGAGCGACATAACTTGATTCAGGTTTAAGCAAAACACGACTTGGTCAAACCATTTTGGCGACCTCATTAGGTATCTTTTATTTTTAAGACTTTTCAAGTACTTTTGACTTGTGTTTGCTTAATTTATAAGTATATATTAATAGAGACCAGGTCTATACTTTCGTATAACAGAGGAAACCATCAATATATACCTCCAAATGTATTCACATAAATAAAAAAATATATAAAATTATTGTATAATAAATTTAAAATTTAAGACTTTTTATGTCATACATCATATTATGTACCATAAAATAATATACAAGTTATTTAATTAATTTATTAAAATTCAGAAATCTTCATATAGATTGCCTATTAGTACATCATATCACATAACTATATACTACTCCTTATTAAGGTAGCTTACGTTATATATACAAAATAGTTAATCCACATTAAAGTCTAAACTTTTAAATATAAAACAAAACTTTTAACAAAAATATTCTAACTAATAAATACTTAGTTATTCACTTAAAAATTTTAAATTTTTAATAAAATTTAAGAACAATAGAAACTTAAATAATTAATTACAGAAATTCTTTTTCTTACGAACCCTATCCCCACACTTAAATTATACAATGCCCTCATTGTATAAAAATTGATAAACAAAAGTGAGTAAGGGAAAGAAAAATAGAACAGAAAACTCCCCTAACTGAAATTATAAATTTCATCATCGGCTAAGAAAAATCTGCTTGGTTGATTCCTTGATCTCTTGAAAAATAATATACAACATCCACACTTTCGTAGTTAATCACAATTGCATTTAGCATATGCAATAAGCCTTTAAACCCCTCGGTATCCCAAGTGGACGAGTTATAGTCTTGTGAGGGTTTCCAGAGAACAAACCCACAAAGTTCAATCCTGAAAATAAAAACATAAAAGAAAAACATAACATATAAAAATAAACATGGGTTGTCTCCCAGGAAGCACTTTTGTTTAAGTGTCGGTAAGTTCGACATGGTCCTGTAACCTAGTCTTCTAGAGTTACATCTGAAGTATGTTCAATAACAGTATCTTCATAATATTTCTTCAATCGATGTCCATTAACTGTAAAAATAGCTCCATTGAAGGATACGAAATCCACACTTCCATTTGCATGAACTTGGTGAATAACAAACGGTCCACTCCATCTGGATTTCAATTTACCCGGAAATAACCAAATACGTGAATTGTATAAAAGCACACGTTCTCCAGCAACAAACTCTTTATCTCCTCGAAGTCTTGCATCGTGCCATTTCTTCGTCCTTTCTTTATAAAACCTTGAATTCTCATAAGCATTCCAACGAAGCTCATCTAACTCATGTAAATGTAAAAAGCGATGCTTACCAACCTCATCGGTATCCATGTTGCATTCTCGAAGTGCCCAATATGCTTTGTGTTGTATTTCCACTGGTAAATGACAAGCTTTTCCATAAATTAATCTATACGAAGTACAACCTGTGGGTGTTTTAAATGCTGTCCTATATGCCCAAAGTGCATCGTCTAACTTTTCTGACCACTCTTTTCTATTGGAACCAACAGAACGTTCCAAAATACGTTTTAACGCACTCTTGGTATTTTCAACTTGTCCACTAATCTGTGGATGATAAGGTGTAGCAAATCGATGACTAACTCCATATCTTTTTAATACCTTCTTTAATTGAGTATTACAAAAATGAGTACCTCGATCACTAATCAATGCCTTGGGAGTTCCAAATCTGGAGAATAATTGTTTAAGAAATTTCACCACAACTCTAGCATCATTTGTAGGTAATGCTTTTGCCTCAGCCCACTTTGAAACATAATCCACAGCTACTAATATGTACCTATTACCGTGACTCATAGGAAATGGTCCCATAAAATCGATACCCCAGACAATAAAAATTTCACAAACCTGTATACTAGTCTGCGGCATTTCATCACGTTTAGAAATATTCCCAGCTCTTTGGCAAGAATCACAATTCTTAACGAATGCATATGTATCTTTAAAAATCATCGGCCAATAAAAACCTGCGTCAAATATTTTCTTTGCAGTATAACTTGGTCCATTATGACCGCCTACTGTTCCTTCATGATAATGCTTTATAATCTGTTGAGCTTCTTCACCATGTACACATCTTCTAATTATGCCATCCGCACAGTATCTGAAAAGAAATGGATCTTCCCCAAAATAATACTTTAAATCAGAAAAGAATTTCTTCCTCTTCTGATAATCCATCATTGGTAGAACTTTAGTAACCAAATAATTTGCATAATTCGCAAACCAAGGTATCTCTGTTAATTCTTGTACTGTCATAAGTTTCTCATCCGAAAATGAATCTTGAATTTCCTCTTCATCCAATGCTTCCAACTCTGGATTTTCCAATCTTGACAAATGATCAGCTGCGACATTTTCAGCTCCTTTCTTATCCTTGATTTCAATATCAAATTCCTGCAATAAAAGAATCCATCGCAATAAATGAGGGCGCGCATCCTGCTTATTGAACAAATACTTCAAAGCAGAATGGTTAGTATAAACCACAGTTTTAGTTAAGACAAGATATGAACGAAATTTATCGAAAGCAAAAACCACTGCCAGAAGTTCCTTTTCCGTAGTTGTGTAATTTTCCTGAGCATCTGTTAATGTCTTACTGGCATAATAGATTGGCTTAAACTTCTTATCAATTATCTGCCCTAAAACAGCTCCAACCGCAAAATCACTAGCATCACACATTAATTCAAAAGGTAGATTCCAGTTTAGACCTGTCATAACTGGAGCAGATACTAACTTTTCTTTTAATGCATCAAACGATTGTTTGCATTTGTCTGTAAATTCGAACTTTGCATTTTTTTTCCAACAAATGATTCAACGGTCTTGCTATTTTTGAAAAATCCGGTATAAATCTCCGATAAACTCCAGCATGTCCTAGAAAACTCCTTATTCCTTTTACATTTGTAGGATAAGGTAATTTTGAAATGGCTTCAATCTTTGCTTGATCTACCTCGATTCCTATTTTGGATATTTTATGACCTAAAACAATCCCTTCTCGAACCATAAAGTGACATTTTTCCCAGTTAAGAACTAGATTTGCCCCTTCACATCTCTGCAACATCTTCTGTAAATTCTTTAAACAAGAATCAAATGAATCACCAAATACCGAGAAATTGTCCATAAATACTTCCATGAAATCTTCTACCATATCATGAAATATTGTGATCATGCAACGCTGAAATGTAGCTGGTGCATTACATAAACCAAACGACATTCTTCTATAAGAAAAAGTACCAAACGGACAAGTAAATGTTGTTTTATCTTGATCTTCGGCCGCAATCGGTATTTGAAAATATCCTGAAAATCCATCCAAAAAACAATAGAATTCCCTTCCTGCTAGCCTTTCTATCATTTGATCAATAAATGGTAATGGAAAATGATCTTTCCTGGTAGCATCATTTAATTTCCTATAATCAATACAAACTCTCCATCCTGTTACTGTCCTTGTTGGTATCAAATCGTTCTTTTCATTTGGTATAACCGTTATTCCTCCTTTCTTTGGTACAACATGTACTGGAATTACCCATTGACTATCTGAAATAGGATAGATTAATCCTGAATCCAGCAATTTAATAATTTCTTTCCTGACAACGTCTTTAACATTCGGATTCAATCTTCTTAATGGTTGTACGACTGGCTTGAAATCTTTTTCCATCAAGATTTTAGTAGTGCAATATGTAGGACTGATTCCCTTGATATCCGTAATTTTCCATGCTATTGCTAGTTTATGCTGTTTAAGAACCTGAACTAATCGTTCTTTCTCTGCTATTGATAGTTTAGAAGATATTATAACTGGCAAGTCTGATGTGCCTTATAAATAAGCATATTCCAAATGTGATGGTAGCTCTTTAAGTTCCAACTGTGGCGGTTCTTCAATAGATGTCTTGATCTCAAAGATATCTTCTTTAAAACAAGGAATATTGTTGACAGAATATGGTATCAATTCTTGATTAATAATTTTAGCAACTGGCTGTATTGATTCCTCTTCAGGATGTTGTTGTATAACCACTGTTGCTTCTTCCAAATCTTCATCTTCCTCTAATAACTTATCAAATTCTGTTAAATCCTTTTCAGTGTCAAACTCTTCAGTCCATCCTTTAAGAATTCCTGTATCTGCTTGATCTTTTTCTAAAAAATCTTGAAAAGAAGGGTTATCCATATATTCATATGAATTTAAAT
This sequence comes from Helichrysum umbraculigerum, assembly GCA_949592205.1. Classification (NCBI taxonomy): domain Eukaryota; kingdom Viridiplantae; phylum Streptophyta; class Magnoliopsida; order Asterales; family Asteraceae; genus Helichrysum; species Helichrysum umbraculigerum. Next base: position 305,931,035 of record CATIUR010000001.1, on the reverse strand, counting down.
AATAACAAGTATCATCCACATAACCAGGAAATTTCATGCAATTATTAACATCAAAAACAATTTTATCATTCCCTAATCTCATGGTAATCTTTCTATTGAAAATATCTATTAGGGCATGTGTAGTTGCTAAAAATGATCTTCCTAATATAATATGGACTTTAGGGTCTTCTACCATATCTAAGATTACGAAATCACATGGAAAAACAAATTTATCAACTTTAATTAAAACATTTTCAACTATTCCCTTAGGGTATTGCACAGATTTGTCAGCTAATTCAATACACATACGAATATGTTTTGGTTCTCCTAATCCTAATCGCATATAAAGAGTATATGGCATTAATGAAATACTAGCACCTAAATCTGCTAATGCGTTTTCAATAGTCATTTCACCAATTTTGCAAGGTATAGTAATACTCCCTGAATCTTTGACTTTCGGAGGTAGTTTATTCTGCATTATTGCTGAACATCTCGCATTCATAGTAACCTTTGTCACATTATCTAGTTTACTTTTGTTTGTCAGCAGCTCCTTAAGATATTTTGCATACTTCGGCATTTGAGCTATAGCTTCAACAAAAGGAATGTTAATATGAAGTTGTTTCAGATTTTCCAGAAATTTGTGGTATTGTTCATCTTCTTTGTCCTTCCTCAGAGCAGCTGGATATGGAGGTGGGGGTGTATAGTCTTTGATGACTTCTTTAACCTTATTTTCTCCGATGTTCCTTTTGTTTTGTTGTATATCTTCATCAATGTTTCTTTTTCAACCTGCTTAGATTCAACAATTCTATTAGTTATAACAGGAGAGTCAACCTTCTTACCACTTCTGGTAATTACTGCTTTAGCTTGCTCCTTTGGATTTGTTTCAGTAAATCCTGGCAATGTTCCTGGAAATCTCTCCTGTAATGTTTTAGCAATCTGATGAACTGATCCTTCTATTTGTTTGATTGATGCTTCATTATTACGCATCTTTGCATCATGATCATCCATTCTTTTATTACTTGCTTCAACCATTTTTCCCAAAAAAATTTCTAATGAGTTGATCCTGTCAGTATAGGACGGATTTTGTCCCGTTTTGACATAGAAACCTGGTGCTCCTTGTTGATATTGTTGTCCTGGTTGATTAACTCTTCTAAAATTAGAAACTTCACAATAATTTGGATTTCCTTGAAAATCCCCATACATAACTTCTTCAGTATTCATTTCCCTATCATTATTAGGACATTTTGCCTTTAGATGACTTCCTCCACATATTTCACAACCAATCCTGATTGCATGAACTTGTTCATTCACTTTCTTAATATCTCTTCCCATACTTTCCAATTTTGCTGTGATAGCTGCGAGACCATCACTGTCTTCAGATATCCTTTTTATTCCAGATGAACCATCATCCCATAACTGAGAATGCTTAGCTAATTCTTCAATTCCGGCTTTTGCTACTGCTAGAGTTTTCTTAGGTACTGGGCCTTGTGCATCTAACTGTTGACGTGTTGCTCGATTAACTCCTTTATAGAATGCCATTATTTCTTGTTGGACATTTAAATCATGTTGTGGACATTTATGTAACATCTCCTTATATCTTTCCCAAGCTTGATATAGAGATTCATCGGGTTTCTGCTTAAAGTTCCTAATCTCATCAATCATCTTCGAAGTCTTGGAAGGTGTACAATATATTTTTAGAAATTTTGTACGAAGATCTTCCCAAGTAGTAATAGATCCGGCTAGTTCATTATTAATCCATCTCTTAGCTCTATCCTTTAGTGTTAAAGGAAATACTCGTAACATAACCTGATCTCTTGTAACATTATGAATATTAAACATATCTGCAATCTCTAAAATTTTCTCAACATGCTCGTTTGCATCTTCTTTATCTTCTCATCTTAAAGGATTTTCTCTTAATTCTTTCAAAAATTGCCCCTTTAACTCAAATTCTACTTCTCTAGCTATGGCAGGCCTAACCACTCCCGGTCTCGGATCTTCACGAGTTTGAATCGTGTAATCCTCAAGCGTCATGTTAGCTATGTCTACCATGTTTATTTGTTCCGGTTCAGAATCGCTTGGATATACTGTATGTTGTCTAGAAGGTACTTTATCTAACTCCGAATCGGAGTAGTAACCTCTTTTAGCCGTTTTGGCTAAACTGTTATGAAAAATTAAGTCTTCTTCCTCGGACGAAATTCCGTGTTCTGGCGAATTAGGTGGCGTGTATGATAATCGCCTTCTAGAATGAAATTCTCGTTCTGGTTTGTCAAACGGACTAAGTGGATCCGGATGAAGTGTCCGGGTCATACATCTATCTGCAACAAAAACAGAATTTAGTAGTACTTTAAATTCAAAAGAAAATGTTAGTAAAATGTGAGAAATATTCAAGTTGGTGTATATGAATCCCGATAATTAATAATAAAACACATTCAAAATTAAATAATCGAAAAAGAATACCCAACCCAAATTTCCCATTTGTTAGTAATGCAAGTTAGTTATTTATACAACAATTTGAAATTACAGTGGGTTTTGTTAAATTTCTTTTACAAAGCTAGTCAATAGATCTCGGTAGCTCCATTGATAGTACACAAAAGCGGAGAAACAGGTCAGCGCGAAGCTTATTAAAAACCTATTTCTTTCGAGAAGCACCTTACCTCTTATATGATAAATCAATGAGGTAGGGCTTTACTCTCCTTATACCTTTGTTTTTGTCAGTATTCTCAATGGGTGAGCCAATATTTCGTATTGATTTTGCAAAGTATTAGAAACCAAAATTTTACAGGGAAAATAATTAGTTTAATTAAAATACACCGCTCCCCGATAAAATAAAAGTTCAACCGGTTAAGTGTTCCCCGGCAGCGGCGCCAAAAAACTTGATGTGTGCTAAGTATAGGCAATTATAATCACAAGTTTTAAATTAAGGAAATACTAAATAATACTATCACACAATTCAGGCAAGTATCACCTGTTCATATAATATAGCTTTATAAGTAAGTCCAAATTCGAACACAAGGAACACAAGAAACGTGATTCTAATGCTATAACCAATTATCTATTTACTTCTAATTACAACTAATTACAATTATACAAATAAAGGATCCAATTTACAATAATATACAAGATAAGGGGGACGTTTTAGTTCCGAACGAACATATTTATATTTATATTTTGATACAGATTCTAATAGATAAGTTTCAGGAACAACTTAAGAATACTCAGATGGATAGAAGATTATAATTATTCAAACTATTATTTATTAAACCGATTATATTTACTTATGTCTATTTGCTTGTTGGCTATTATTACTGGTAAATTACTAATGTAGAAAATTACTTAAGGTTAAGCTAATCTTCATCATAGCAATACAATCATAAGGTTACGCAAAGTATCACTAATTAATAAGATCTATCAGCATTTTATTAATACAATTTCATCGGTATGGCGTGAATCACAATATTACTTTACATTAATGAATTATTCTTCGTCTATCGCATAAGGTTATAATCAAGACATAAACACAATCACTTAATTTATATAAACTTAATATGGTCATCCTCGTTTAATATAAATCAGTCTAACTATGTCAAGAACAATCATCAATATATCATAATAAAGACAATTCTTGTATAATAAACATTCAATAATATAGTTCCAACATAAACATAAATTCATATAATAAACTCAATAAACATTCATTCAAATAGTTATAATGAAAACCTAATTAACAAGTAATTCAAATAAACAATATCCATAAATTAACTCAATAAGGTTATTAAAGTTACAAGGATAAAGAAACCGAACCAATTGTAGAACCAGCTCTTCCTAGGGTTAAAAACCTTCAAACCAGCTCCTTAACCTCCAAAATTGCACCTTAAGTCGACCTTAAACCCTAATAATCGAATATTGTATTCTTGAATCGTATATCTTAAACCCAAAATTAGGCCTCTATTTATAGTTTTGCTGGCCGACCTCCCAACCGTTGGTTGGGTATTCCAACCGACGGTTGGAACAATTTGTGTCCTGGTCCAACTCCACGTCTTCCACCGCCTTAATCCTTTAATATCCCAACCGCCGGTTGGGTTATCCAACCTCCGGTTGGACCTCAATTCCAGAATCTTCCAACTTTGGGTTTGGCTCTATTTTTGGGCTTCTTATTTTCTTTAACGGATTTTAATCTTCAATTTGGCCCATTTCTTCAATATTATCATTTTAGTCTTCAATTCTTTAAATTTTAAGCTCTATTTTCTTCATTTCTTCATTTTCTTCAGTTTTCTTCAGTTTTCTTCAGTTTTGGATTCGTTCTCGTTCCTTTTTCTTCAATCTTCAATTAAAATACATCTCTGCAAATATTAACAAAATAAGTATCTAAAATCATATAAATGCACTAAAATGTATATAAATATAGGGATAAATTATTATAAAATATACTATCTATTTGATGCTTATCAGAACCTAACTTTTGGTAAACATTGACCACTTTTCGGACTCACAACTTGTCAAACTATACCACGAGTATATTTGAATTGTTAAAACTTTATAGCAACCTAGAGCGCTATACTATTGTCGACAACACGACATGTCGAAAAACATACGCGACAGGCGTTCCGACTTGGTTTTAAATCTCGGGACGAGATTTCTCTAACAGGGGGAGAATGTACGCATTTTTAGTCTAATTTCCTACTTGAGTGAATTCACAACACATTTTAAAGGTAAGTCTAGCAAAGCCCAACTAGTTAATACGCGTAGTATTACTTATTTGTAATTAGTTGTGATTGCATACTAAACAATTGAAACAAACGCGACAAAAATATGCGACTGTTGGTGAACAAAAACTATTTAATAAAATGAAAATATTAAATAACATTAACGTTTACTAAATATTATGTTGATAATATTTAGAAAGTATTTTATAACATATAACGTTTATTTCGTAAACTGAAACAACTCAAAACAGATTTGTAAAAATAAAATAAAATAAAGTTATAAAATTTATTGATTTAACTAAATTAATCTATAAAATATATCATTACAAATATATTCGGAAACATATTTAAAAGATTTACCAAATTAAAATATTTTAACATTTAACAATCGGGTAAACAAACACGGAGCAAAAATACTGTGAGATGAGACAAGATCCACAAAAGTGGATCGTGCCCCTAAAATGGCCTCATTTCATCGTCACCCATCTTTTTCTTCCTCCATTTCTTTCTCTTTCTCTCTTTCAAAACCACCAACACAAAAACCACCACAAAACGCCACTAAAACTACCACCGAACGACCTCAAATCACCAAGCTTGTTTATAGAAAAACGATCACGGAGTTGAGCTCTACACTCTACCTTTTCGGATTTCTCTCGCGACAACTTTGTAAGATCCCGACAATCCCGCAAACTCTTAAATCTTGCTATTTTCTTTAATATTTCTTGTTTATGTTACTTAATACATCATGTTTTAGTGTTTATATCACCTAATTATGTCCAAAACGAAGCTTAAATCTCGATTTTTCAAACTGATCCACGAACAGTTCTAAGTGACGCATTGGTGCCAAAAACAGTGTAGCGACACTTAAGTGACGCACTAAGTGTCGCATAAAACCCTCTTTTTGCGTCACTTCGCTAAGTGATGCCACAAAACCCTCTTTTTGCGACACTTCGTTAAGTGTTGGTAATTCCTTAAAACGTCACTCTATGCGACACTTATCCAAGTGCCGCCCATGACCCTGCATGTCACTTAACCCGACACTGACCCAAGTGACGCCTAAATTCAATTTCTATTCTGTCCGTCACTACCAACAAGTGAAGCATAAAACTATTAAACAGTATTAGCGACACTTACGCAAGTGACGCTACCCTAAGGCAAGTGACGCCTCAAGTGACGCTAAAAACCGAAAGTTTACAATTTTCACTAAGTGTTGAATTTAACCGGAAACGAATGCTTTTCATACAATATGATACGTGAACTATACAAACATTACAAACATACTCATGTTATTGAAATGTTGATTTCAAACTATCACCAACGAGTCGTATACATTTTCACAACTATGAAATATAAACGTAAACGTTAAACGAACACTTTGGACATAACTTGGTTGTACGAACACTAGCATGGGTGGTCGACTTAGACATCCACATACTTATTAAATCTCATACGTTTTGGGCATTAGGAGATTCAGGACTATACTTGGGCTTTAGGCTTTGCTAGCACTCGCACATTACTTAACTCAACAGGTTAGTTCACAACCTCTACTTTTAATGCTTTACAACTTTTGAACGGGGGTGGAAAACATAGTCAACTCTTTTGCTATGGGTGCAAACTTTTATACAGCTGATTTAACGTAAACTATATAAACTGTTTATGATTGCGGTCAAACTGTTACAACTTTGCTTATGAAATAGTATTTCATACAAAAACTAAATTGGAACTAGCTGGAGAACGACCAGCTACACATTTTCGTTAACTACCTTTTATGAAACATCATTTTCATAAACATACACAGAAAAGTCCCTACGAATTAGACAAACATACAGAAAGTCCCTACGACTTGGGCAAACATATACAGAAAGTCCCTACTTCTTGGGCAAGGTTGCATCCTACGTCTTGGGTGAAGGCTCTACTTCTTGTGCAGTGGTTTCTACGTCTTGGATGCCAGTCCTACTTCTAGGACACACTTGAAAAGTCCCTACGACTTGGGCACATAGAAAGTCCCTACTTCTTGGGCAGTTACTGATGGGTCCTACTTATTGGACAAACGTTTTAGTCCCTACTTCTTGGGCAAACATTGCAAGGTCCTACGTCTTGGACAAACTTTTAGAAATTGTACTTTTGGGCGACATCCCAACAACACTTTACATTTGATCAAACTTTATACGTAAACATAAAACCTGTGAATTCACTCAACCTCGTTGTTGACTTTTTAATATGTTTTTCAGGGAATTAGCAGCGCACGTAAGTACCGCCTGCACATATGGGACTCTAGGCGACCCGTGAAGCTCTTAGGATGCCAACTTTTTGAAACATATGGATTTCTTTTGTATAACTAATATGTTTTTAGTCATATTCACGAAATCCACTTTTGTACAACTTAACTACTTGTACTATTCGATGAATCATAAACTTTGTAACTATTACTCTTGGCATCTTAATATATACGTTCTGTTGTAATCATATGCTCTGATATGTATGCATGTACTTTGTATACGTGGCACCCCCAGCTTATACCAATGCTTCCGCTAACCGAAATCAACGAATTTGGGGGTGTTACAACTTAGATAACGAATTTTTTTTAAAATTTGCGTATTGAAAAGAGCTACAACTTTCGTGTTTTACAATTTTTCCATATCTGTACGGATTTTTGTCAATAAACTGATCTATGAGACTGACCTGAAAGTTTTCGATAAATATGTACGGTTCTTACGCGAAATAAATTAAATATGTAAATTGACATTATAAATCTCAGAAAAATTATGTTATGAACTAGACACATAGAAGATCAGTTGGTAAAAATTGTGAACTCAGAATTGGACCAGAAGTAGGAAAAATCTAGTGGCGAACTAAACCAATCAAAGTCGAAAATATGAAATCTTGAAGTCTTAGGTTGCATGTTTAAAACCGACACTTTGGGTGAACTCCGACACGAACCGACAAATTTTATGGACTCTATAAACTGATATATGGGTTGGGTAAAAGTTTCGGGTCAAACCGAGTCGGTTTGACCAAGTCAACAAAAACGGCTCGGTTTCTAAAAACGACAAAACTTACTATTTTTGGAAAGTGGTAACAAAAATGGGTTTGGGTGACTTAGTTAGTAACTTGGACCAAAAACTAAACTTAGAAAGTTTTCCGAATGAAAAACCGACACTTAGAACACTTGGATTAAAAATTGGAAAATTGATCAGGCACAAGTGTCGCCTAACCAGCAACACTTACCCAAGTGACGCCTAATCTAGCGTCACTTATCCTTAGTGCCGCCCAATTATTCAAATTGCTTATTTAGCGTCACTTGACCAAGTGCCGCCTGAACTAAATGTCGCCTATAGCGACACTTACCCCAAGTGTCGCTACCAATTTAAAAATCACATTTAACGTCACTTAACCTAGTGCCGCTAACCAACCAAGTGTCGCCTATAGCGACACTTACTTGAGTGACGCTACCTATTTAGAAATTGAATTCGGCGACACTTCCCAAGTGTCGCTGCCCAATCGAGTGTCGCCCCTAAGTGACACCTAAAACAGAAACTACAAAACTAGTTTTTACACTAAGTGTCGAACTCACACAACTTCAATACTTGAATACAATACAACACACAAAACATATACTTAGATAGTATACAATGAAACAACACATAATAATAATGGTTTAAGATTATTATTATAAACTTTCACCAACGGGTCATACACGTTTTTGATAAACGAACTTGAACAACTTATTTGGACATACTAGTTGATGAACTAGCTCTAGGTGGACAATAACCCTCCACCTACATGATTGGCTTAAGTGGACATTAACCCCCACTTATACAATCGCTATCGATGGTCTTATGAGACATCTACTTACACAACCTTATACGTTTAGGACGTTAGAAGGTTGCACCTTGGGACACATATTGCTTGCTATTTAATTATTGCTTGCTACCTGCTAAACACTGGTGAGTTTCATAGCCCCTTTTTACTGTTTTCTAACTGAGGTGAGAATACATACAACTGTTTAATAACTGCTCTTATGATCACAAGTAACTGTAACAAATGTAACAACTTTTTATACGGATTGTATGAGACTTGATATAATCCACTAAAGTCCTCTACCCATCATAGTTCTATCAGGGTTTGACAAACCTCGTCCGGGCTAGTCGCTCTAGCCAACCCACAGGCGCAATATTATTTGTGATTTAGAAGTGTATCAGATTAGTACACTTACCAGAGGCAAACAATGTTAAGCTCGAACTATGAGACTCATGGCAAATGGTTTACTTATATTGCATTCGTGCAATACTTTTATCATTGTAGGCGATACTTTTAAACTGTCATTTTTGAATGATACAACTTGAAATCTTGTGGATCATAACTAAACGATTGTTTACAAACCTATGAACTCACCAACTTTATGTTGACCTTTTATTATGTATTTCTCAGGTAACCCGCCGTAGTAGGAAGCTTATGGAAAGCTTAGCTCGAGTCGCATTGTTTTCAAATATCAAGAGATTAGATTGCATTTAGCTGTATTTTGTACATTCAGTAATGTACTAGAAATCTCTTAACGGTTTACGCGAACTCCCGATATTGTAAACTTTGAATTATGGAAATGTAACTTTTTATTAAAACGTCTCATATAGAGGTCGTTTGTTGTAATCTTTGTGTTGTGATATTTGATTTGGTAGGCGCCCCCGTGACACCTCATACTTCCGCTGCCACGTGTTTTGGGGGTGCGACATATCGGTCAGATGTTCATTGTCTGCCATATCTGCGTCAAAACAACATCTCCCAACTCGTTAATTGTTAGTACCTACATACTAACCAATTCTCATACAATAGCTAAATCCCACTCCATGGAATGTTTGACTAATATAATTAGATTTGGGATTGAACACTTAACCCATGCTCAATTCACCCAAACCTATGCTCTGATACCAATTTATAACTGATGTATCGCAAAAAGTCACATTTTTACATGCATTAATTGTCCCATATTTAGCTCTTTTCTAACAAATACATCTTAAAATCATCATTATTCATTGACTTTTGTTAGAAAGGTATAAACTTGTCGGTCTTTTGAAAATCAAGCAAAAAGGGCAGAAAACTAACCTAAATAGGCACTATTCTGAGCCCAACCCTAATTCTACTGTAAACTTCATACCAGAGCCTCATAATAGTCTTATTTTGTAGCTATGAAGATTACGAGAACGTGGATATAAGGATTGCTCAGAACGGATCAAGGACGAGAAAGTTATGCAAGTTACAGCGCAGCCGAAAGCTACAAAACGTATTCTGAACACGCCCGAGCACCACACATCCAATTTCTACCAAATTAGCATCATTAGAAGCGTAACGGAATTACAAAGCCGTAGGCGAAAGAATCAAGTCAATCGGATGCGAAACGAAGAAGATACGGCCTTCCGAAGATGCGAGAAAAGTCAGAAAAATCACACGGCCTAGCACACGGCCACCACCAGGCCGTACACGGCCTTGCTATAGCAGTACACAGCCATAAACAAGCCGTACACAGCCCTGTTTAGGCCGTACACGGCCTCTGTTGGTCTCACACGGCCTCTTCCTTGCTTCTCTGGCTTGTACGTGTGCTTGTGGACTTGTACTCTTGGATCCAAGGCTTGCCTATAAATAGAGACCTCATGTAACCTCATTTCACACACCATTCTTCATAGAATTCTCTCACTTTCTCTCTCACACACATTCTCTCTCTAGCACTACTCTTAGGAGTTAGAGGAGAATTAGATTAGGTTAGCTTCTCTCTCTAGTTTCTCTCTCTAGAGAACTAGAGAGATGTAGGCACGGTTCGAGTGGGGAAGATAGCTGTAGCTTGGGAATTTTATTGTATTGAAGTTTTCAAGATTCTAGCTTGTACTACTCAGTGTTACGCTGCTTAAATACTGGTTATTACTAATTCCTTTACTTACGGTTATTATGTTTTGTTTGCATGATATCTTTGTTTGTGTTGCGAATATTGCCATGCTATTTACGTAGTTTAATACTGTGATTGTTGAAATGTAGATATTAGGATTATGGATGATATTTAATTCAGTGGGATAAACATTATGAAAAAACGGAAGTAACGTTATACGGCTTTCATTTGTATAGCGCCGGAATCATCACGAATGTGTGTAGTACGGAACGTGGAAGCTATGAAAGTCGTGGGCACAATCCGTTATGGAATAATGTCCCCAGTATTATGATTGGTGATTGTTTTGTTGTGTATCTGGTTGAGTTTTACATGAATTTAGACTTAATAAAGTGTCCACCCTTTCCAGTCTTTCACGTGACTATTGCCTTAGGATAGGATCTGATCAACCCTAATACTACGTAGATATAGTTATCTCATATTACAGTATGAAGCTATGAATATTCCGTAAAACGGCACAGTACTTCGTATAACGTTTAAATACGTGGGAAAAGCTAAGGAACTGCCGTAGGTTTATTTTATCGTGGAATACCTAGAAGTCACCCTTTTAGAATATGGGTCTAGGAACAATAAAACTGTGGAAATGCTCGTTGCACCGTACACCGTTAGTACACCAAGGTTAAAATACAGCTGTGGAAATGCTCGCTGCACCGTACACCATTAGTACACCAAGGTTAACATACAGCTGTGGAACTACTTTAATGTACAGTACACCGTTAGTATGCCTTGAGTCTGGAACACTGTGGATATGCCAAATGCACTGTACACCGTGAGTATACCTTGAGTCCGGAACACTGTGGATATGCCAATTGCACTGTACACCGTGAGTATTCCTAGGGATGAACGCCTGATAGCAAAGGAGGGTCTAATTCATGACGGAGTTAATTATGCTTAAACCAGTAATAAATGAGTTTTGAAAAGAAAGCAAGTATTCGGCTGTAATACAAGATGCTTAAACATCTTAACTCAACATGACCGACAGCTCAACATATACAGCATACAATTAGTACGTACCTAGATAAACTCAGATAGATTTAGGTGTTAAGAAAGGTCAGATAGAAAATTGCAGTTTGTTACCTTATGCCTACACCCATGATATATCATCCGTAGAGGTCGCTTAGTCTTACAAGGCAAGTGAGGGGGGTTTGAACAACCTGTTTCTGATCAGCATCAGGATAACCTAGGATTCAGTGACATATGCTTTTAGGCTTTTAGACTAAAACGTAGGGTCCTAGTGTTTACACCGACTGTCCGTCTGATGATTTGCCCAAGGTAGTCTCCAATCATCTGTCTAATGAATATCATCCAGAAACCCTAATTATCGAAGTTTCAGCAATCACGCTCTACCTGTTGCGTACTCTCTTTTTAATTTACTTGTTTTATTTAGTATTAGCTTAGATAACCAACCAAAACCTACCTACTTTTATAAACCCATCCTATCAGAAAGCTCATTTACGGTAAGTCCCTTTTGGTTCCATTCGCTCCGATTTTAAGAACGACACTCGAGTTATACTTACTGCTTACTCCCCAAAAGTAGGTAGTACTTATAGTTTGAGCCCCAGCTCATATAAATTTAAAACCTAACACGTTCACGCGTCGTTGCGTCGTTGCCTGCAGGACCGCCGTGCCAGCCCCCCTTGGAAAACGACAGCGGCTGAGTCAGCACTCTGACGGCGCAACAGGTTTTTGGCGCCGCTGCCGGGGATCGGTTGAGCGTAGTGAACTTTAAGATTACCGTAGATAGTTGACTTTTAGGAGACCCTTCCTTAAGATTTTCATTACTTAGGAAGTTATTTGCTTTAGTAGTTAATTAATTTAGAAAAATTAGAAAACCATAAAAACCCTAATTCTCCTTCCAATCTTATTTCTCCCATGGATGAGATAACGATCATGGACGATGCGGAATTCTTTGTGTCTTCCCACAAAGAGGTCTGTGTTAACCAGGAAGTTGAGATTGACGAATATTCATCCTTAGACCTAGGTTTTGATATATCTCAGCAGAAGATTCCACCTTCTGTCACTGTTGAATTAAGTGGTCAACCCACACTTGACCCTGAGATTTTATCAATCTTATCTAAGTATCCACATTACCTTAGACCTGCCACCCTACCAGAAGACGTTCCTTTCGGTATTGAAGTTTTCTTCTATCCACCAATGCCTTGGTTGGATTTAAATGAGCGACTTCATTGCTTAGATGAATACTTCAGGTATGATCTTCCAGATATATTGCGAGCCTACCCCACTACTCTTTTCCAAAGTGTAGAAGTGGATGAGCATCTCCAGTGTCCGGAGGATCCTGAACTAGAACCACCAACCTTGCCCAACACTGAACCAAGTAATAACCCACCAGAATCAAGTAATGAGCATCACTTAGGAAACTTTCACAAGCCCAGTAGGAGAATAGATATCTGTGCTGATTTTCTTAGAAACCTTAAGATATCTGATTTCCCTTTTTCAACTGAGCAGAGGAAGACCTTTGTAGTGATCGATAGGATAATAACATGTCTACGTGCTAATTACGATCAAAAAGACGAGTTATCACTGAAATCAGAATTAGACCTACTAATGGATCTAATAGCTAGCACCGAGTATCCATCTGTTTCACAGATTAAGATTAATCGTTATGTTGCTGCCCTGATTGACGAGCTCGAATTTTGGATTGAAAGAGCCCCTATCACTTATACTTTGATTCCATGCGTTAAACTGTTCTTTGTTGATCCTGCCACTTATCTGATTAATGAGCTGAGATCAATTTTCCCTGATTCTACTTAGGAAGCCATGGATTCTGCTTTCTTCCAAAAGAGGAAGAAAATCCATGTTAAGCTTACTCAGTTGTTACTAACATCTAAATTCCCTTTTACTGAGCAACAAAGGATCTACATCAGAAAAACTTCCCAAGTAGTTCACTCTACTACTGGAAACCCTGATTCAGAAGAAGAAAAGGAATTTCAGCATGTCATCGGAGAATTGCTCTTTGATCTATGCTTTATAGACACAGGATTCAGGGATGGTATTTCGAATCCGAGGAAGGTAAGACGAGCATTTAACCAATTCATTGATGCGTTACTAGCATTAGGTCAAGAAGAAAAAGAATTCTTACGAGAATTTGAGCGTTATTATATAAATCCCGCTGACCTAATTCATAGTATCGTTAAAGCGCTTCAAGGTACGTTCGTTCTTCGCCACACTTTCTCGCATGTTTCAGGATTATCTGAAAGTGCTGTCACAAGCACTAACAGATAAATGGTGATGGTCTAATGTAAATAAATTTGAATATTTCGTTAATTAGGACAAAAATAATTTTAATTAGATTTTCTTTTAATTTACTTTTATAAAAACAAAGAAAAACGTTCTTTAAAGTTTAAACACGTAAGTTTTTAAACGAATTTTCGCGAACAGTCCAAACGTTTCAGAAATTTGACAAAGTTTTTAATTTGAATTTTGGAAAATTTTATTTGGATTGGTTTTGAATTTTAAAGAACACAAAAAGATTTAATAAACGTATTTAAAAACGAAAATGTTTTCGCTCGCGAATTAATGTTACGTTTTTAATATACGAATTTAAATACTAAAGTTTCGTGCGTATTTTGGTTAATTTTCATAAAAATATTTTAACTTTAAAAACCCAAGTATACGTTTCGTTTCGTTCGCATTTAAGTTGAAATTGCATATTAAAAATGCAATTTAAAAATGCATAAAGCAAAGGAAGGTTCCACCACTTTTTACAAAAAGTAAAAAGCAACTTCTTCTTCCTCTTTTCTTCTCCAAAACCGTCACCACTATCACCATCTCCATTTCTCCATTTTTCCATCATTTTTCTTCAAATCAAGCTTCAAATCTTCCATATCTTCATCTCTTTTGCATCTAGAACATCTTTACATCAAGGTTGAGGTATGATTCTAACCTAAAATCATGATTTTGAATACTTTTATAAAGTTAGGGTTGATGCTTAGATCTTGAGTTTTGATCATCAAGTTCCATGCTTTTTGCTTGCAAAGTGCTATATTCTTGATTGTAAACATGTTTGCGGAAGTGATTCAAGGTTTCCATGGCTAGATTTGATGTTTTGATTTTGAGAGTTGACTTTTTGTTAGGGTTTTAGCAATTTTGACCTTCTTGAATGATTATTTGCTTATGATTGACTTTTCAGTGATTAATTTGCGCTTAAAATGATTAGTTTACATGAGTAATTGATTGTTAAGGATTAGAGGATTAATTTAATTGCATGCTTATGAATTAAAGTAAGGCTTTTTATGCAAAATTATTTAAAAAACCATTACTTTCATTAAAATCATTATCTTTTAAATGGTATTTATTTTAAACTTTGTATAATTTGCTTCATGAAAATGCAATTAAATATATTTGAAATAGTACTACTTTAATTAATAAAGTTAGTGAGATTTCGAATTAATCATCCTCTAATTAAAGTCTTATGCTTAACCAAAATGATGGATGATAAATAAAATCGCTTTGCTTGCTTATTTTAATCATAGTAAGGTAATTATATGATTTATGATCATGATGCTTGCTTGATTATTTGATTACTTAGAATGTTTAGAAATATTCATCTTTAAGTAATCTTGGAAAAATAGAAAAGTTGTGGTTTTGTTTATTTGGATAAATTGCGGATTGATGATTGCGGTTTTTAGGGAATTCATAAAACTAATAATGGGATAATTACGAAATCTAAAGCCTACATTTCGAATTTTTCTGAAAATTTGAAATAAACATTATATTGTCCGATTATTGTTATATGATTTGTTTCCTTGTTTTTCTTAAACAGATGGACCCGATTCCACCTACTCTAGCTTATTTGGCCAAGACTACACAAGAAAAGACTTTGATTCGGAAATGGCTAAAGAGGGCATTTGGAAGTAATCGGTACATAGTTTGGGAAGACATGGGGAAACTTGGAATCGAGGAAAGGTTGAGGAATTTGATAGGATATGAGGTTCAGGGACTTAAGTTCGACTCGTGGATCCAGCTTTTTAGCATTCGTGAGCCCATATACCCCGAGGTTGTCACTGAGTTTCTGATGACATTTGAGCTTAACCTAGAGTTAGGGATTGGAGATGACAAGAAGATATCATTTAGATACCGAGGGAAGAGCCAGAGTGTTTCTATTTCGGGCTTAGCTAGACATTTGGGATTGTATTCAGCGGATCAGATTAGCTCAGATTGGTTCTTACATAGTCATCAGACGATTCCTCATCATCCCGAGAGGAGCCATAGAGTCATTTGGAGTGAGCTGACGGGCACACATTATACTTGTGGTGCCAAGTCCTCAGCTTTGATTCTACCTCAGCTACGTCTCCTACACAAGCTGATTGTTACATCTATTATGGGAAAGAAGGAGACCGGGCCGATAAATGGGGATGAGCTATATATCATTGATGCTATCATGAGCCGCCAGAATATTAATGTGGCCTGCATTATTGCTGAGAGGATGGCGAAGGAGAAGAACTTGGACCTGACGAAGCATGTTTTTATGGGAGCTTTCATCACCAGATTATTGAGAGGGATGCGACTCTTGAAAAAGAGTCACGAGGCCGAGTATAAAGTGTCTTCCACTTCATTACCATGTGACTTGGACTACTGCAAGCAGATCCATTTGATCACTGAGGGTTCTGAGAGACAGTGTTACTGGAAGGACACTGATGAGCTTATCCCTGGATGTTTCATGACCAGGAAGAGGGTCAGAGAGGAGGATGTTGAGACTCCGGTTGTTGATAGAGTGGATAGAGTACCGGCTATGCCTAGGAGTACCAGGACACCAGTCAGGGATGCTGGAGTTGGGACATCAGGTCCCCGAGCTCAGATACGACATACAGATCCAGTCACTCCCTTGACTCAGTACTTCATATTGCACGCGTTGGCTGCCAACAACGCGCATCAGGCACTTATAGCTAGGGCTTTAGGTATTCCAGCTCCCGAGCCGCTCCTGTACGAGTGTGTGCCACTACCACCAGTTCCACCATCCACTACCATTCCACCATCCGTTACCATTCCACCACCTACTACCATACCACCATACATACCACCTACCACTACCATTCCACCCACACAGTCAGTCGAGCACTGTTTATCGGTTGATGCTGCATTCCCACATCCTACTGTGTCAGCCCGTAGAGCCCGTTCTTCTCAGCAGTCCGCAGGAGGAGAGGCTGTTGGTTCCTACCGACCAGATGTTGTTCATTTGGGCACTGATCCATTAACCTTATCAGAGTTTCAGGGATTGTTGGCATTAGACCCTATACCTTCTGATCAGCTTCCTACAGAGGAGATACTTAGGCACATCTACAGATCCAAGATGGAGCGAGAGGGGATGACTTTTGAGGATTTCAGACAGTTGGCATTAGATGATCCGATGAGGTTACCTGCTTGCTCCCTTAGAGATGTATTGATGCAGTATAGGCAGGTGAGGTCAGAGGAGCAGAGAGTCTCCAGTGGTCAGCAGTCAGTTGCCGGACCATCCTCAGTTCCTCCACCGGTTCAGCCTTCTGTTCGGGATTCTGATCAGGGTTCTCCAGCACCCTAGATCTGTGCACCCATATCTACATACTTACTATTTCCTCTATTCCATACTTTTGACTTATTGCGTGGTTGTGGAACTTTACTTTGTTATATTTTTGGGACATGAACTATCAGACACAGTCTGTTTAGTTTCTTTATTTTTTAGTATTTAGTTATCAGTTATTTAGTTTACTTATTATGTTTTTATTTATGTTTTTCTTCTTAGTTAGAATAAGTGAATTGTGTTTGTGCAAATGAGAATTGAGGAAAGGAGATGCCGATCATTCACGAAGAAACTGCTTTCTGCATGGATTCAACTAAGGAATTTCAATCACCTGCAGACCGCCGCTTCTTTCTTAAAACCATCTCCCCGTCTCTATCGTAGGGAAGTTCCTTTCTTTTTGTCATGATTTTCACCATTACCACATATCCAAATATGCCTAAATTCGAGGTGTGGGATTCCATCCCACCAAATTTTTCAAAACACTTAAAATTGTTCCACTATTTCAAAACCTAAGTGTGGGATTTTTCCCGAAGAAAATCCTACGTCTTAGCAATGAACATTGAGGACAATGTTGTTTTAAGTGTGGGATACACGGTATATATATACCGCAAGTTTATATTTGCCGGTCCAAAGTAATACCTCCGTTTTCATTCAAACTTTTTCAAAAAATTTTCGCAAAACCAACCCAAAAGGTTGAGATTTTTAATCACCAAAACATTCGAAAACCCAACCTCGACGGTGTTCGACATCCATTCGGTTGATTTCGAATATTTTCAAAAGATTTTAGTCTTAGAATATTCTTTTAAAGAGATAAACCTTCCGTCAAAATAAATAAATTGCTTTGGAAAGTAAGATAAGGAAAAGATAAGAACGTATCTTAAACTAAAACTGAGAAATCCTCTAGGCATCGCATGACTTGGTGCATATGACCCTTTGATTGTGAGGTACTTGAGCCTTTAAAAAGCATTCACTTTTAATGCTTCACTTTCATTTCTGAGTGTCCGCCGATGCATGTGTCTTTGAATTAGAACTTGCTCCTGAATGCGTTTCGAGACCATACCAATGAGTGCCGTACGAGGTATAGGTGCAATTAGATGATCTTGGCATTTATTAGGATTAACCCATTTCTTTCATATCTTTTCAAGCCAACCCTTCCAACTTTCTTTCTAAGATTGTTGATGATCCAATTAGAAAACCCTTTGCGCCTTAGCCATTTCATTTCTCTAAACCCTAAAACACTTCCCCACAACACAAACACTTTCCCACCAAACACCATTCCAGCTCGTGAAACTTCATAGATCATAAGTGAGGGCTGCTTGAGGTATCTTTCTATTGGTGTCTCATCTTCAAACATCTCTCCGTACCTATCAAGAGTTTAAAGAAAGAAATCCAAAATGAAGATACGGTATAAAAGCGAAGATTACTCATCACGAAGATATTATCCGCCAAAGACAGTATGAAAAATTGGTACTTGTCAAAAGAGAAGTCAAAGATGTCTCACTATATGAAGGATCTCCAAGGTCATAAAAATAAGAAAAAGAAAAGAAAACGAAAAAAAAAAAGAAAAGAAAAGCAGACCTTGGAGAGCTCCTAGAAGAAGAAGACTACTCTCCAAAGAAGAAAAATCTATCAAAAAAAACATCAAGAGAAGAGATTATTCATCTAGGAGATGAGTCTACTCTAGAAGTTATCTCAAGTGAAACTTGCTTTGATCTTTGAAAGCTCCGAGTCTGAAGTTCAAAAACCCTAAAACCATTGACCAAACTACCCCTATCCTTACCTACCTTACCCTTACTCACACAACCCACTAAAATGCCTTGGGATAATTAGCACCGTTCTCAAAGGAGTGGTGGAGATTCGATTCTCGACCAAGCCTATGACGATAAGCGCTGCATGACTGGCAATGAGTGATTTCGTTTCTATAGATTATAGGTAACCCGATACACTTTGAGTGAATTGAGTGACCCACTTGTGAGAATCGCCCAGTCATGTACATCTACGTCTCGAGAGTTGCAAAGCATGCCAAAAAGGGTTGATCAATTTTATGTTTAAGTATAGTTAATTTTTGTTGATGCTTGCTTTCCGAAAAGATTTATCTACTTTGAAGAAAGTGACTTTCTGCAAAAGATGCTCTAAGCATCCAAAATAATTTTTCAAAAACTATTTTCCAAATGAGGTTTGCTTGAGGACAAGCAAAAGCTTAAGTGTGGGATATTTGATGTATCGCAAAAAGTCACGTTTTTACATGCATTAATTGTCCCATACTTAGCTCTTTTCTAACAAATACATCTTAAAATCATCATTATTCATTGACTTTTGTTAGAAAGGTATAAACTTGTCGGTCTTTTGAAAATCAAGCAAAAAGGGCAGAAAACTAACCTAAATAGGCACTATTCTGAGCCCAACCCTAATTCTACTGTAAGCTTCATACCAGAGCCTCATAATAGTCTTATTTTGTAGCTATGAAGATTACGAGAACGTGGATATAAGGATTGCTCAGAACGGATCAAGGACGAGAAAGTTATGCAAGTTACAGCGCAGCCGAAAGCTACAAAACGTATTCTGAACACGCCCGGGCCCCACACATCCAATTTCTACCAAATTGGAATCATTAGAAGCGTAACGGAATTACGAAGCCGTAGGCGAAAGAATCAAGTCAATCGGATGCGAAACGAAGAAGATACGGCCTTCCGAAGATGCGAGAAAAGTCGGAAAAATCACACGGCCTAGCACACGGCCACCACCAGGCCGTACACGGCCTTGCTATAGCCGTACACGGCCATAAACAAGTCGTACACAGCCCTGTTTAGGCCGTACATGGCCTCTGTTGGTCTCACATGGCCTCTTCCTTGCTTCTCTGGCTTGTACGTGTGCTTGTGGATTGTACTCTTGGATCCAAGGCTTGCCTATAAATAGAGACCTCATGTAACCTCATTTCACACACCATTCTTCATAGAATTCTCTCACTTTCTCTCTCACACACATTCTCTCTCTAGCACTACTCTTAGGAGTTAGAGGAGAATTAGATTAGGTTAGCTTCTCTCTTTCTAGTTTCTCTCTCTAGAGAACTAGAGAGATGTAGGCACGGTTCGAGTGGGGAAGATAGCTGTAGCTTGGGAATTTTATTGTATTGAAGTTTTCAAGATTCTAGCTTGTACTACTCAGTGTTACGCTGCTTAAATACTGGTTATTACTTATTCCTTTACTTACGGTTATTATGTTTTGTTTGCATGATATCTTTGTTTGTGTTGCGAATATTGCCATGCTATTTACGTAGTTTAATACTGTGATTGTTGAAATGTAGATATTAGGATTATGGATGATATTTAATTCAGTGGGATAAACATTATGAAAAAACGGAAGTAACATTATACGGCTTTCATTTGTATAGCGCCGGAATCATCACGAATGTGTGTAGTACGGAACGTGGAAGCTATGAAAGTCGTGGGCACAATCCGTTATGGAATAATGTCCCCGGTATTATGATTGGTGATTGTTTTGTTGTGTATCTGGTTGAGTTTTACATGAATTTAGACTTAATAAAGTGTCCACCCTTTCCAGTCTTTCACGTGACTATTGCCTTAGGATAGGATCTGATCCACCCTAATACTACGTAGATATAGTTATCTCATATTACAGTATGAAGCTATGAATATTCCGTAAAACGGCACAGTACTTCGTATAACGTTTAAATACGTGGGAAAAGCTAAGGAACTGCCGTAGGTTTATTTTATCGTGGAATACCTAGAAGTCACCCTTTTAGAATATGGGTCTAGGAACAATAAAACTGTGGAAATGCTCGTTGCACCGTACACCGTTAGTACACCAAGGTTAAAATACAGCTGGGGAAATGCTCGCTGCACCGTACACCATTAGTACACCAAGGTTAACATACAGCTGTGGAACTACTTTAATGTACAGTACACCGTTAGTATGCCTTGAGTCTGGAACACTGTGGATATGCCAAATGCACTGTACACCGTGAGTATACCTTGAGTCCGGAACACTGTGGATATGCCAATTGCACTGTACACCGTGAGTATTCCTAGGGATGAACGCCTGATAGCAAAGGAGGGTCTAATTCATGACGGAGTTAATTACGCTTAAACCAGTAATAAATGAGTTTTGAAAAGAAAGCAAGTATTCGGCTGTAATACAAGATGCTTAAACCGCTTAACTCAACATGACCGACAGCTCAACATATACAGCATACAATTAGTACGTACCTAGATAAACTCAGATAGATTTAGGTGTTAAGAAAGGTCAGATAGAAAATTGCAGTTTGTTACCTTATGCCTACACCCAGGATATATCATCCGTAGAGGTCGCTTAGTCTTACAAGGCAAGTGAGGGGGGTTTGAACAACCTGTTTCTGATCAGCATCAGGATAACCTAGGATTCAGTGACATATGCTTTTAGGCTTTTAGACTAAAACGTAGGGTCCTAGTGTTTACACCGACTGTCCGTCTGATGATTTGCCCAAGGTAGTCTCCAATCATCTGTCTAATGAATATCATCCAGAAACCCTAATTATCGAAGTTTCAGCAATCACGCTCTACCGGTTGCCTACTCTCTTTTTAATTTACTTGTTTTATTTAGTATTAGCTTAGATAACCAACCAAAACCTACCTACTTTTATAAACCCATCCTATCAGAAAGCTCATTTACGGTAAGTCCCTTTTGGTTCCATTCGCTCCGATTTTAAGAACGACACTCGAGTTATACTTACTGCTTACTCCCCAAAAGTAGGTAGTACTTATAGCTTGAGCCCCAGCTCATATAAATTTAAAACCTAACACGTTCACGCGTCATTGCGTCGTTGCCTGCAGGACCGCCGTGCCAGCCCCCCTTGGAAAACGACCATTGCTGAGTCAGCACTCTGACGGCGCAATAATAACACCCTTCAGTTTCAAGATCATTTTTTTTTATAAACGGAAGCGCATAATTAATTAATTACATTTAGATTGCAAATAATACAACCAAAAGTTGCAGTCCACCTATTCAAGGTTTCCAAAGTCAAGTTACCATAATAATTACAACATTGAGTTTACGTGTTATATAAATCCAAAACATAATATTTGACCATAAATATGATTTTAAATTCAGAGCGAGCTATCAAACATTCCATCATAACCCATACTGCTTGCTACCCATGTAAGTCCCTAGTTCTTAGGATCGATAACTTCGTTATCTGTAGGTATAATGGTGCAGAATCCCTCAATACGGTGTTATCTTACTAACAACGAATAAGTTCGCGTTTTAGGTTTACTAATACTTAGCTTTAAACGTATAAACCGTCAAAGCCTAGCCGTTAGGTTATTTCTCTCTGGATATACTGAATTCGCAGGTCTGAAAACAGAATAGCAAAAGTGTTAATGATTTTCTAAACCGAAAATCATTTATATGTTAATTCTTGGTTCGACTCGCATGGGCCTACGAGTCCAGCCCAACTCGCAGCCCAAGTCCGCTTATGGACTCGGCTCGCCAGAACCATTATGATCCTTATGATCCTTGCGAGTTCAGTTCTCATCTCGCGACTCAACTTGCAGCGACTTGAGAACTCGACTCTCATCAAACGTATATTTATTTATTTCGTTTACAATATTCGTCTAACACTATAACATGCTAATATATTTAACGAATATTACTAACAAAACAAATATTCATTTACAAATATAAACCAATGTACAAACTTGATAATAATTACACCAGTCCTATTTCAAGCTAGATATGTTGTCACAAACTATGTTCCAACAGACTCCCCCTTGACAATAGCTCTAGCGTCTTTATCTTCATATTGTCTTTGGTCTTCAAGTGTAAATCTTACTACCTGCAAAAATTTTAAGCTTGATGCATGTTTTAACCATCCTATTATAATCTCGTGCTAAATCACCCCATTCAAAAGTAGAAACGATCTTGTTCTTGTATAACATAATCAGATCTGCCTTTGACAAGTTCATCAGGTGTCTGTGATCATAAACACGAAGAATCTCTTTTTCGCCATCAGGATACTCATCATCAGCTTCAATCATAAAGGCTTCTCCTGTTCCAGCATCTACCCCCCAATATTTCAACTTTCCCAAAATATTTTGAGGCATAGTCTTCATAGGTATTTGCTTAATGCATTTGACCGCTGGATAAACCTTCTTCCTTCTTCTTCTTCCTATCCTCTGACTGAGTTCGTTCAGCTTTATCGTTTTTCCTTTCCTTGGCTTAATCTTTGAGAAATTCATAGATAATCCCTCAGTTCTGATAATACGCTCAACATACTTAGCATAGTCATCATCACTTGGATTTATCATATCTAATCTAGCCAAGTCTCGAATCACATATCGAGGCAACGAACTAAACACTGCAAGCTTCTTCTCAAAATATTGAACCCCGTCAAACCTTTTAATCGCGAAGAGCTTCAGGTCAGAGTCATAATACCATCCAATAATGCCAGTTTTAAGTACACGCTTTCCAGTAATATCAACATCTTTCAAAATGCGTGGCTTATTTTCCTTTTTCTTCTTAAGCATTTCTTGGATAAACATAGGATTACCAACCATACGTTTGTATTTGTCCTCTTTTTCTTCAATTTCAGTATCTGAATCTTCATAAGCATTCTCAAAAGCTTCTAAATCAATAACTGATTCTCCTTGATCATTCACAAAAACAAATTCAGTCGTTGACGGATTCACAACGTGTTCATCTACATTTGCATCCAGATCAACACCTTCATCTATCACAGATTCAATTACTGCAGTCCAATCTTCAGGAAGTTTGAACTCTCCTTCTTCAATATCATAATCAATATCTTCATCTATCTCATCCAAAATATCATCTTCTGAATCTGATAGATCTAGCATTTCCATTCCTAGAGAAAAACATACATACAAATATATCAATAATTCAAATTCTTTATTGATTTCCCTGAACCAATCTAAGAATTTCTTTATTAATCCTTTTGTATCATTAAACCTAATAATATAAACGCATTCTATATAACCTTTTAAATCTTTTTATTGATTACCCTGAATCAAACTAAGATTTCTAAAGTCTTATCTCAAACACTTAGTAAATATTAATTAAATTTAAACTCTAATGTCTTGTGAACTATCACCAAACATTTATGTTTATCATTAATTAACTTACATAATTTCCAAGACTTAATTGAACTGTTATATTTTCCAAGAACTTAACTTTCAATTATATCTTTAAATTATATATCATTTACCTAGTTATCACATTCTTAACTCGTCAGTTATACAAACGCTCAAGTCTAAAATGTCTAAGTTAAAATAAATTTTGACCGCTGATATAAATCAGAACACGCCGCTCGACTACTCAATGAGTCGGAAGTCTTTCGATCACTAATTTTTTTAACTTTTCAAAATCAAATAACTTAACTAATTTCTAATATATTTAACTTGTAATTACAATCTCAAGCCGAATATATTATC
This sequence comes from Helichrysum umbraculigerum, assembly GCA_949592205.1. Lineage (NCBI taxonomy): Eukaryota > Viridiplantae > Streptophyta > Magnoliopsida > Asterales > Asteraceae > Helichrysum > Helichrysum umbraculigerum. The sequence continues at coordinate 305,906,459 of CATIUR010000001.1, read as the reverse complement.
AAAATATTAAGTTACAATTATTCTGTACAAATTAACACCAATAATTATTCTGTACAAATTAACACTAATAATTACTACACTATGCTAATACTAAGCTATCTTACCAGCTTCTGTATCAACCGGCGCAGTCTTATCAGTACTTGTACCAACTCCAGCACCACTTGCTTCACCACCAGACTCCCCCGGAATTGTAGATTGCTCACCAGTCTTTGAAGGACCAGTCTGCTCACCACCTTCTGGTGCATTGGGATCATCGTCTTTGTCTTAATCTCTCTTTCTCTTCAGCTCATCTTCTTTGCAAGACTCCAAGTATGCCAATATCTCCCCCTGAGTAGACTGTCCTGAATGCGCTCTCAAGACCAAACACTCCAAGGAAGATATCTTCAGTCTTTGAATATTGAAGTCAGCAAGCAAAGTATCATGAGTCTTCAGCAGTGTATTGTAAGATTCACTCTGTTTGAGCATCTGCTGACCAAGAAGAAGATTATTCGACACCAGCTCTGGAATCTGAGAAGTAAGCTTCTCTAAATCCTTTACTCTCGACTCTAAGGATGTAATCCTTTCAGCATCAGTCGTCGGAGTAATAGGTATCGTTGTAGGTCCAGGCAGTGTGAGAGACTCAATATGCCAATCTCGTGTCAGCGGTGTATGCGGTTGAGACAAGGCATGCGTAAGCAAGTTTGCCGCAAATCTAGTTCCTTTGGTCGTCGGAAAGTTAGCCGCACGAACTAGATCAACAATCTCATGCTGTAAAGTTAAACACAATTAAAATCAGTAATTGTTACAGATTATTCTGTCTCAACCTCTAATTAATTGCATAACACTTGTAGTTATATAACTTATATCTCGTACCTGAAGTGGTAAAGATATATGTTCAGAAACCACCGGTGTTTCTCTACCTGTGGTGTATCTTGAGCAACTGTATACAGAATGATTTGTCTCAGTTTAACTCCTGATAAACAACAAGTTAAGTTTATTTAACTTCATAAATAATACTAACCTTCTCTAATAGTCAACGTCCTCGGACGTTTCATCAACGGAGTATCAATCTCCTCAGGATCTTCCTCCAGAATACTCTTTCCCTTCCTCTTCTTTTCAGAAATAGACGGAGGAGGCGAAGGTGTATTCTCAGAATCATCATTTGAAGCCGTCTCACCATCACGACCTTCAAATGATCTAATAGAATCCTAATATTGAATATATGAAACAGTTAAGATTAGCGTAAAGCTCTATCATACAAGTTCTATATATTTAAGATTAATCAGAAATAATACCTTAACCGGTACAACAACCGATCTATCTTGCTGTCTCTGCTCCCCCTCAGGTATTGCAACCTCTGGGTTTGCAGCCTCAGCTTCAGCTACCTGTTTATATAATGATATTTATATTTTATAATCAGAAATATTATCCAATTATCTAAATATCTAATATCAGTATAAATATATAATAATATTATTTTATATGATTAATAAAAGTAATCTATCAACTAAGTATCTATACTATTATATAATGAAAATAATACCTGTTCCGGTGCAATCTCAAAGAACAGATCAATTTCCCTCATCTTGGGATCTTGTGCCTCGTCATTATGACCTAGCACCTCCTGCACTGCCTTTGCAGCAACATCTGGGTTCACCTGTTCCCCAGCATGTCCCGGTTGTTCCAACACATCCTCCAAAAGCTCTTGTGGACCTTCAGCATGACCCACATCAGCTACAGGCTCTGGAACAGCAGCATGAGCAGCAACATCTAGCCAACCATGATTTGGTGACGTCACATAGGCAGGATCGATAATATAACCAAAAAGTGGTCGTTCCTCAGGCTTAACCACCCCTTCCTTTCTCACAGTCTGCAAAAACATAACATTGTACCCTCTGAGCCCAATAGTATCTACACGCAAGTGTGGCTCAGGAATGACAAGCTCTGGCAGATGAGCTCTAATGATCAGCATACAAAAACGTGGGTAAACCAGAAATCGTGATCTGACAGAACCCGAAATCTGTCTAGCCATCTCTCCAAAAATGTAATCACAAAAACTGTAAGGTTTGTCATAAACCAGGGACAGTACAGCTGATACAAGGGCAGGGCTCAGCTCATCGAAGCCTCCCTTCTTTGGTGCAAAAACCGTAACGATCACATGCCATAGAAACCTCCACTGTCCAATAACCAGAGGCTTCTGGAATTGACGTCCGCGCCTATCACCAGTATATCCCATCCGACTAATAGCTCCCTCGATAAAATCCATGGGATACTCCAAATCCCCATTCTCTTGCTCTTCCGTACCAAGCTGCAAAATCTCCCTAAGATTACCAGCCGTAAAAACAATCGGTTGATTATTGACCGTTGTTCTAATCTCTGGTGGATTGACCGATTCGTCATAGTGTATATCCATCCAGAAATCTGTCAGAATTGCCTGAGAAGTAGGTGGAGATGCTGTAACAGCATATCGAATACGTGAGCATGCCAAAAATGTAAGCCCCTGAGCTACTTTGCTAGCTCCCTTTGCACGTACATCCAAATCAACTAGAATGTTGTGACCTTTGTCAAATTGTCGTGCCATATTGTAACACCCTCAAATTTCGGGTTGCGGAAGCGATCGGGTCGGGTGTTACCAAATCAAATATCACAGCATAAGATACATAATGAACGACTCTAAATGAGACGTTTGAAAATAGTTATTACATTTCCCAAAATAAAATGTATACAAGTTGCGAGTTCGCAAAATAATTTCAATACATAGTTTGTAGTATAAAAGTTATGCAGAGAAATCCCGTTGATTGAAAATATGCGACTCGAGCTAGCATAATCTTGTAGCAATCCTAATCCTGCTGGGCACCTGAGAACACATGCTAAAACGAGTCAGCTATGAAGCTGGTGAGTTCATAGGTATGTTAGTTGAAAACAATAGTATAAACCTTGTATGTTTAAAAAGTAGTTCAAAAACTACGATCTTGATTTGTATTGTTATAAAGTTGCAACATCAATGTGTATACGTCTAACGAGGTATCTAATACCTAAGTAACCGTGGTGTGTACCTAAGTACATAGAGAAAGCGGCAGTCCATGCCTAAATACCTATCAGGTATAAGTAAGTCTACAGACGTGAGGCACTACATGCCTAAGTATAAATCAAGTATGCGTATGACCACGTTATATAATAACAAGTAATAATATTACTTATTCAATAGTAAGGTGTTAACGTGCCACTTGGCCTAGTGTGTTGTCTCCAGCAATGTATAAGTGTGGTCCCGCAATAAGTATTTATCCGAATACCGAGCCAACGATCTCGAGTGTAAGCTCGCCGATCCGTTGCTCCATCAACGACCTCAAGTGTAATCTCGTAGATCCGTTGATATGTGTGAATCTCGAGCGTAAGCCCGCAGATCCCGTGTTTGAGCCAACGATCTCGAGTGTAAGCTCGCCGATCCGTTGCTCCACCAATAATCTCGAGTGTAATCTCGCAGATCCCGTGTTTTGTATCGCTTTACCACGATATCGTTTTGAATCACTGAATCATCTACCGTGATCTCATTTTGAATCACTTTACCGTGATCTCGAACAACATTGCTCCCACGCAACGTAAGTAAATCAGAGTCGGCAGTACTACGACATGCCCGACTTAGTAAATGAGAGTCGGCAGTACTACGACATGCCCGACTTAGAGTAACCGTGTTTGTATCAGCGTATGTATATCAATATACATAAGTAAGTAGTAGGTAGCACCACGTGCTCGAGATAGTGTACAAGCATATGTATATATATAGGTCAAATCAACAAACACGTCTAATAGAGTATCATGCCATGCATGAAAGTAGTTTAACGTATCTAAATATGTATATACAATACTTAGATATTAAGTATATCACCATAAGCCTAGGTATGACTAATCATCACCTAGTTGTTTTGTATTAGTATAAGGAATCTATACTAACGTACGTTACTAACGTATACTCCTAGCCTCAGCCTAGCAAGTATATTGAGGATTCTGGTAAATGTTCAGTTAGGTACAAGTCCATTTGAGAAATCCTGGAGTGTATAGGCAGTCTTAGTTCCTATAAAGGAGAACTAATCCTATGCGAAGTCTAGTTGTTGTCCAATGTATGTAGAACTAACAGTTCTAATGATATTGTCCCGCGACAATATGGCCAAAGTAAAATGATAACCTAAGCAAGTTATGTAAGGGTAGTCGTATTTCAACAACGAGGTAGTGAACAGTGGTAACCTATCCCGGTTAAGCTATGATATAGTCCTACGACAATATGGTGGGTGTAATTCCTAAGTATTACACATTTGTATTACGTAACAGTAATATAGTTAATTGTGAATTATAAAAGTTTATTATTATAATTCAAAAACAGTAATTGAGCATGTGTTTCACCCCGAAAACAGTAAAACAGTTGAAAGTGTGGGGCTATGAAACTCACCTGTGAGTTGTCAGCGATCCTACGATACGTGTGTTGTCCGAATGGTAACCTCCTAGTGCCCTAGACACGTGAGGTTATATGAGTAAGATACTAATCGGTTTAACTAAACGTGTCGTGAAAGTAAACTTCTGTTGCTTAGTTTTAGAATTGTGTACAGTCCGTTTGTGGCAGTTTGTAATAATGATAATTCTCAATTAAATCATTATTAAAATCGTTACGTTGTCTATTTTACAAAAATATAATTTTTGTACGTAAGTCATCGTTGTAAAAAGTGTAGTTGTTGTTACGCGAAAGTCGAATCGTTGGGCAAAAACTCATTTCGCAGACCAAGTTAGTGCAGGAAGCCCGACTCGGCTCGAAGCTCGACTCGGCTCGCTACTCGGTTCGGTTCGTAGCTCTACTCGACTCGCAATCCCAGCTCGGTTTGTTGCTCGGTTTGGTTCGCTGCTCGGCTCGGCTCGGTTCACTGCTCGGGTCGACTCGCATCTCGGCTCTGTTTGCTGCTCGGCTCGGCTCGTTTGACGAACTGCTCGTATTTTTGGCTTTAAAAACGCATTTTTGAGTCAGTTTTTGGTCATAATAAGTTAATATAACACTAATACATGGTATATTAATCATTTTAAACACGAAATAACAAAGGAAAAGGGGCGAAATCTTACGGATCGATGTGTGGTCCGAAAATAATGATGATGGTGCTTAGATGATGAAGAAGATGAAGATGATGGTGATGCTCGTGTTGATGTTGCTGCTGTTGTTGATCTTGTTGTTGTTGTTTCGGTTGGAAGAAGAAACCGAGAGGGAGAGAGATCGAGATTTAGAGAGAGAGATTTGAGAGAAATATTGAAGGAAATGAAAAAGAAGAAAATGAGATGGAGAGGGTGAGTGGATCGGCTTTATCAAACCCAGATCCCCAATTCGGGGACTGTGGTCTCCAATCACAGTACAAAATACCCGTGTTTTTGCACTCGATCGTAATATAAATTTAATATTATAAATTTATAATTTTATTTATATTATTTCGAAATGATTTTGAATTTAAACATTTTATAAAAATAAAATGTTTAAGCTAAAGTTCTATAACTAAATCTCGCGCGGTTTCAGGTAATTAAAACACGTTTTAAAGTTTAAACTGGATCACATTTTTAAATGCTTTGTTATAAATGCGTACTAATTACGATTATTTGAAATTTAAATTTGGCGCGGAAATTGACTTTTTGACCAGGTGTTACATTCTCCCCTTGTTAAGAAAATTTCGTCCCAAAATTTCGCGTGAAGTCGAGGTCGCATGGGGTCTGGGGAGACATGTATGTACGAGAAGTTTGTCGAATAGATTGTAGACGTATCATATCTATAACCGGTCCGAAAGTAGTCAATCCATGACCGTGTCGCTATTTATCATTGTAGTCAGATTCCGACTATGTTGTTTGTTCGAGGTATGATTAAGTCGTGGTTCCTAGGTAACCATTTACATTGTAGTCCATCCGAGACTAGGCAGTTGTCAAAAGTGGCCGTTTAGAAAGTAGTCGATTTAGGACTAAATGATTGGTGAACGCTCCGTTGGTCCAGTCTGCTGAAAGCAAACCCTGAGTTTTTCATTGGCCTAGGCTAACTAGCCCTACGATGCACTCGGCATTAAATAGATAGAAGTGTGATCGGGAATGAGAAGTACACATTCAGTGTGAATTAAAGTCGAAGTGCCATGTTCTCGAGGAAGGACGTACTTACATTATTGTTGGGGATTTGTTCGGTTCATTCAAAGCCGATCAGGTGAATTTTGCGTTTCTTTGGGCTGTCCTTTTTGTAGTGTCCTGGTTCCTTACATTTGAAGCATATCCTTTGAGAGTCGGGATTCACAGGAACTCTGCAATCCCAGATTTTGTGTCCGTATCGTTGGCATCTTTCACAGGGTAAACCACATGAACCATCATGATGACGTTTACAGCCGTGACAAAATGATTTGTTACCCGCATAGCCTCGTTTTTCGTTGGGTTCTGTAGCGTAGGACCTCAAGGGTTCGGGTTGATTCGTTGGATTTTGACTAGAGCTGGAATTTCCATTCCCTTTTTCTTGAAAATTTTCAGTTACAGCTGTTCCGCGTCGAACCACCTGTGCCATGAGTTTGTGGGCCACGCGAACAGCATCGTTAATAGTGTTGGGTTTAGAGGCGGTGACCATCCCCTCAATTTGCATCGGGAGTCCCCCGATGTACCTTTCGATCCGTTTGTTCTCAGGGTTCACCATAGTTGGGCAAAGAAGTGCGAGTTGGTGAAAACGGTTGGTGTATGTCATGATGTCGTTGTCCTTTACGGTGAGGTGCCATAGTTCATTCTCGAGTTTGTGTAGTTCCTCACTGGGGCAATACTCGTCCCTTATTAATCGTTTCAGTTCCTCCCAAGGAAGTTTGTGAGCGGTGTCGATCCCTACAGTTTGGGCGTAGAAATTCCACCAGGTAAGGGCATTATCTTGGAGAGTGTAGGTAGAGTATTTAACTTTGTAGTCATCGGGGCAGTTGCAAATGTGGAATACAGATTCCATTCTCTCGATCCATCTAATTAATCCTGCAGCCCCTTCAGTACCAACGAAGTTTGGCGGGTTACAGTTCAGGAATTCCTTATAGGTGCAGGGTTGCGCTCGGTTTCGAGTAGCTAAAGCATCAGTCACTCTTTGTTCAGCAATTTGATCAAGCTCAGCTTGAGTGTATGTTCGTTGTTTAGGCGGCATGATTCTTAAATAAGGATGAAATAACAAAGGGTGAAATCTTTATTCAAAGATTATTATTATCACAGTGGCATACATAGGAGAGTGTCACACAATCGTGCAAAGTGACCATCAATGATGTACAATGATGGGATTTCGGGAATTCCTTAAAGTATGTGTTCGAAAGTCCTTGGACTTTTTGGGTTCGTCATGCCGTGAACAGTTCACGCGAGTTTTCAGTGTAGTCAACTAAGACTAGGTTATTATAACTAGTCCAATAGACAATAGTGCAGTACTAGCGTACTGTAGGTGTAATCCTAATAAATTAGTGTGTAGTCACGTACTGTAACGCAGTGCTAATAGCACAGTAATGTAATCGGGTGTGTACGTGTACCTATGGAATAGCGTACATTCAAGTAGTTGTCAAGTGTGGCACCTCGTGCCCAGTAAAGTAGTCGTATATACATATAAAGTGTACATGTAACTCTAAGAAGCCTACATGTATTTCGAAAGTAGCACCTAGTGCCAGGAAGTAGCTTATCGAGCCCGAAAGTAGCACAATGTGCCCAGTAGTATCATCAAGTATGCATATAAATGTACATGTACCTATATCTAATGTACACGCAGTAGTAATCGTTTTTGGCATTACGTGCCCAAAAGTGTATGCATATAATCAGTAAGTACAATTATAGTACCGTGTTAAACCAGTGGATCACCCTATGGTAATATAGTAATTGTAGACAAATCGTTTACCTATAGTTGTCACCCGACAGTCAGGTTTTACTTATTGGAATAACATCCCAAGATGCGAGTGTTTCGGTTGACCAAGTTATATAGTGATCGTCTGTCAGACGATGAGGGCGAGTGAAGATAATGTGAGAGAATAAATGTGACCCGCCTTGGTAACGATTCCTCATAAAATGAGAAATTTGTTGGCTTGTTTTAACTTTTGTGAATGTTTAGCATGTGTGGGTTTCCATCCCCATTGTAAAAGTTTAAACCTCCTTCCCGAGGTTCAGCGATAAGTGTGATATTCTCCTATGCGTACATGTGGAGAAAGTGTCGAGTCATGATGGTGAGGAAGACGGCGATGTGCCTCTTCGCGAGTATATGATAGTACAGCGGAATTGTGTTATATATACTCAGTATATATATATATATATATATATATATATATATATATATATATATATATATATGGATACGTAGAAGTAGTACACATGTAAGGCCTATTCATATATACCTACAGTACATATAATAGCCTAGGGTGTCTAGCACAAAACAATCAGAGTCAACTAGTGCATTCCTTCTCCGATATAACCCTTTTCAGATCTTCCATCATCTTTGTTTAATTGTACATAGTTAGCTACGCTATGTTAAATTAAACTCGTAAGATGTAATCCCTGAACCAGTTATACCTAACGAGGAATACTGCCTAACGGTCATAGTCTAGGCCCACTAAATGCAACCTAGTTCACTACAACCTTAGGCTCTGATACCAATCTGTAACACCCTCAAATTTCGGGTTGCGGAAGCGATCGGGTCGGGTGTTACCAAATCAAATATCACAGCATAAGATACATAATGAACGACTCTAAATGAGACGTTTGAAAATAGTTATTACATTTCCCAAAATAAAATGTATACAAGTTGCGAGTTCGCAAAATAATTTCAATACATAGTTTGTAGTATAAAAGTTATGCAGAGAAATCCCGTTGATTGAAAATATGCGACTCGAGCTAGCATAATCTTGTAGCAATCCTAATCCTGCTGGGCACCTGAGAACACATGCTAAAACGAGTCAGCTATGAAGCTGGTGAGTTCATAGGTATGTTAGTTGAAAACAATATTATAAACCTTGTATGTTTAAAAAGTAGTTCAAAAACTACGATCTTGATTTGTATTGTTATAAAGTTGCAACATCAATGTGTATACGTCTAACGAGGTATCTAATACCTAAGTAACCGTGGTGTGTACCTAAGTACATAGAGAAAGCGGCAGTCCATGCCTAAATACCTATCAGGTATAAGTAAGTCTACAGACGTGAGGCACTACATGCCTAAGTACAAATCAAGTATGCGTATGACCACGTTATATAATAACAAGTAATAATATTACTTATTCAATAGTAAGGTGTTAACGTGCCACTTGGCCTAGTGTGTTGTCTCCAGCAATGTATAAGTGTGGTCCCGCAATAAGTATTTATCCGAATACCGAGCCAACGATCTCGAGTGTAAGCTCGCCGATCCGTTGCTTCATCAAGACCTCAAGTGTAATCTCGTAGATCCGTTGATATGTGTGAATCTCGAGCGTAAGCCCGCAGATCCCGTGTTTGAGCCAACGATCTCGAGTGTAAGCTCGCCGATCCGTTGCTCCACCAATAATCTCGAGTGTAATCTCGCAGATCCCGTGTTTTGTATCGCTTTACCATGATATCGTTTTGAATCACTGAATCATCTACCGTGATCTCGTTTTGAATCACTTTACCGTGATCTCGAACAACATTGCTCCCACGCAACGTAAGTAAATCAGAGTCGGCAGTACTACGACATGCCCGACTTAGTAAATGAGAGTAGGCAGTACTACGACATGCCCGACTTAGAGTAACCATGTTTGTATCAGCGTATGTATATCAATATACATAAGTAAGTAGTAGGTAGCACCACGTGCTCGAGATAGTGTACAAGCATATGTATATATATAGGTCAAATCAACAAACACGTCTAATACAGTATCATGCCGCGCATGAAAGTAGTTTAACGTATCTAAATATGTATATACAATACTTAGATATTAAGTATATCACCATAAGCCTAGGTATGACTAATCATCACCTAGTTGTTTTGTATTAGTATAAGGAATCTATACTAACGTACGTTACTAACGTATACTCCTAGCCTCAGCCTAGCAAGTATATTGAGGATTCTGGTAAATGTTCAGTTAGGTACAAGTCCATTTGAGAAATCCTGGAGTGTATAGGCAGTCTTAGTTCCTATAAAGGAGAACTAATCCTATGCGAAGTCTAGTTGTTGTCCAATGTATGTAGAACTAACCAGTTCTAATGATATTGTCCCGCGACAATATGGCCAAAGTAAAATGATAACCTAAGCAAGTTATGTAAGGGTAGTCGTATTTCAACAACGAGGTAGTGAACAGTGGTAACCTATCCCGGTTAAGCTATGATATAGTCCTACGACAATATGGTGGGTGTAATTCCTAAGTATTACACATTTGTATTACGTAACAGTAATATAGTTAATTGTGAATTATAAAAGTTTATTATTATAATTCAAAAACAGTAATTGAGCATGTGTTTCACCCCGAAAACAGTAAAACAGTTGAAAGTGTGGGGCTATGAAACTCACCTGTGAGTTGTCAGCGATCCTACGATACGTGTGTTGTCCGAATGGTAACCTCCTAGTGCCCTAGACACGTGAGGTTATATGAGTAAGATACTAATCGGTTTAACTAAACGTGTCGTGAAAGTAAACTTCTGTTGTTTAGTTTTAGAATTGTGTACAGTCCGTTTGTGGCAGTTTGTAATAATGATAATTCTCAATTAAATCATTATTAAAATCGTTACGTTGTCTATTTTACAAAAATATAATTTTTGTACGTAAGTCATCGTTGTAAAAAGTGTAGTTGTTGTTACGCGAAAGTCGAATCGTTGGGCAAAAACTCATTTCGCAGACCAAGTTAGTGCAGGAAGCTCAACTCGGCTCGAAGCTCGACTCGGCTCGCTACTCGGTTCGGTTCGTAGCTCTACTCGACTCGCAATCCCAGCTCGGTTTGTTGCTCGGTTTGGTTCGCTGCTCGGCTCGGCTCGGTTCACTGCTCGGGTCGACTCGCATCTCGGCTCGGTTTGCTGCTCGGCTCGGCTCGTTTGACGAACTGCTCGTATTTTTGGCTTTAAAAACGCATTTTTGAGTCGGTTTTTGGTCATAATAAGTTAATATAACACTAATACATGGTATATTAATCATTTTAAACACGAAATAACAAAGGAAAATGGGCGAAATCTTACGGATCGATGTGTGGTCCGAATATAATGATGATGGTGCTTAGATGATGAAGAAGATGAAGATGATGGTGATGCTCGTGTTGATGTTGCTGCTGTTGTTGATCTTGTTGTTGTTGTTTCGGTTGGAAGAAGAAACCGAGAGGGAGAGAGATCGAGATTTAGAGAGAGAGATTTGAGAGAAAGATTGAAGGAAATGAAAAAGAAGAAAATGAGATGGAGAGGGTGAGTGGATCGGCTTTATCAAACCCAGATCCCCAATTCGGGGACTGTGGTCTCCAATCACAGTACAAAATACCCGTGTTTTTGCACTCGATCGTAATATAAATTTAATATTATAAATTTATAATTTTATTTATATTATTTCGAAATGATTTTGAATTGAAACATTTTATAAAAATAAAATGTTTAAGCTAAAGTTCTATAACTAAATCTCGCGCGGTTTCAGGTAATTAAAACACGTTTTAAAGTTTAAACTGGATCACATTTTTAAATGCTTTGTTATAAATGCGTACTAATTACGATTATTTGAAATTTAAATTTGGCGCGGAAATTGACTTTTTGACCAGGTGTTACACATATCTGTAGAATAACACAAATGACAATAACAATTAATGCACATAAACTATAATGTATTATAAAAATAGATTCATCAAACATCTTAGTTTTAAATTATATATATAACTTGTTACTTAATTGTCTCAAGTCGTATACATAAATATGTAACATATATAACTTATAACTCATACGTCGTAAGTCCAATATGTAATTTCCGTTAATTACTTGTTAATTCAAGATTCTCAAGTCATTAAAGTTTTATAAAAACCAATATATATATTATACCGCTAATATAAAATTAGGAACGCCACTCGATTACTTTTTGAATCGGTAGACTTTCGATATAAATATATACATTGTCATAGGAATCCAAAATATACCAGTTATTACTTAAAAAGTCTTAACCCCCTTTTTTTTAAAAAAAAATTCAAAATCCTGGACTCGCAGAGTAATAACATGCGAATTTAGTATAACTCGATTCGCCAGTCAACTCGCAATTGGATTCGCATCCAACTGAACTCGCTAATCAAGTTGATCCGCAGATCAACTCGCCAGTCGATCCACTAATCAACTCGATCCGCTAGTCAACTCGCTGCGAGTTGAATCGTAAACTCAACTCGTTTGATGATCGTCTGTCGCGTGTTTAAACTTAAAATCGATGATTTTGTTAGTTTTAACACGATCAATCGATACATTCACGTTTATTAAGGTCCGTTTAACATTAACCACAAGAATTCAAGTTCTAACAGTCCATTAATCTACGTGAATCGATCAAACATTAAACCGAAACCCTAGTGATATAAAAACTTCGATTTCGCGTTAATTATACGGTGAAATGTGTTGATTTATACCTCAAAATGTTCGCAAACTAAAGATGAATAATTGTTACGGACCAAAAACTCGTTCCTCGTACTCGTAGAATCGAAATTAAACGAAAATATAGTTTTCGCCTCGTTTCGCCAGTAAGTGGATCCGCACAAAATAAGTGAACTCGCGAATATGTTGTGGGCTCGGTGGTCTGGTTGACTCGTTTGACCTCCCCTTTATACTCTGTATTCGATTCGCGAGTGTAACACCCCAGTTTTCAAGGTATTACTCTAGTAAATAAAAATAAGTTTTTATAGCTCAGTTTTACAGTATTATTTTAGTGTACGATAATATATACATCTTTTTAATTTTAGATCTCTAAATTATGAGATATGATAGAAAACGCAAACTAGTTGTCCAGTTCCAGACTGTGTAGTATAGTAAATAAACAAAAGATATAGATAATGATACGTACTTTGTTCCTGTATTCTCAAAAAGTCCAGAACCTCAACGGAAGAACTAGAAAAAAATCGCAGGAAGCTAAAATCCAACAAGAAATCAGTTTTTCAATCTCAAATTCAAGTTCAAATCATCAAGATAATCATCCTCTATCATCTCTAGATCTTTGTAAGTTGTTCTTTCTTCTTAAGAACCCTAGAAATTGGGTTTCATGGGTTTTAGCTAATTAGTATGAATTAATCCGAAATTAGGGTTTATAATTGATTAGTTAGTGTTAGTATAACCTATAAACAATGATTAGAATCTTAATTTCTTATTACAAGTGATAGGTTATGATTATGGTTTATGAAATTTCTCATGAATCATATGTTTTAGTTTATAGCATGATTTTGATATGTTAGTAGATTGAATTAGTGATTAGAAAGTAGTTAAATTCATAATAAAGCAATGATTTTGATTATGATAAGTAAGTTAGTTAGTTTAGTTGAAGTGAAATTAGTAAACCTCAAGTGGGGGAGAAAGAAATAGATGATTAGTCATTGAAAGTGTGAATTAGTTGTTGATTATGTGCTATGTGTATGTAATAGGTGCTAAAGAAGAATTGTCATCATTTGATCATCTTGTTTCAATTTGTGCTACAAACCAAGGTGAGTTTATGAATTGAATAGATCATGATCATGTAATTTGTTGTGATTAGTTTATTGTTTATATCATGATTATGATGAAAGCTTGTGATTAGAATGGTTAATGCTTATTAGCCATATTTTGATTAGAATAGCTAACCAAGATTAGCTTTGTATGATTAGTGGTTAACTTGGGTTAGCCGAATATTGATTAGTTATGTGCACATATGATTAGAATTGTGAAAGTGGAGTTGCAAGAAAAAGGGAAGTAGTTCTTTACTTTGTTCATTATTTGCTTTATGTTAATAATGCATTGTATTGATTAGATTTCATACTCTCACTAAGCAAATTGCTTAATTAGTTTAGTTATGTTGTAGGTACAAGTGAAAGTGGACGAGGTAAAGAAATTGCAAAAGGCTAGAAGTGGAGTTGCTAGCTTGTTGTAAGTTACACAAGCTTCTCTTTAAATTATCGTTTTGAAACCTTGTAAGATCGCCCAAACAATGTTTTGACATGTTTTGGTTTTGAAAGCAATGACTAGATAGATTATGTGTAATAGTATAAAGTTGTGAAAGATTAGTAGATAATGTTTAAAAAGTGTTAAGTTATAAGTTGTAATAGAAGTGATATTTTGATTATGTATATATTGAAAGTTTATTGAAAGTCAAGTAATGCTATTAGTCAAATTGGAAGTGTGTTTAGCTATTGAATGGGTCAAATTAGCCCTTTTGGATCAGCGGGTCAAAATGGTTCAATACGGGTCATAATATCACTTATGGGTCAATTTGAGTTAAGGAAGGGTTTAGAGTATGATGATTAGCCACACAAGTTTGTTTTGATAGTAGAAATGTGTATGTACAAGTTCAGCTCCTAAGTCTCTATGGTTTGAGACTTAGTATGTTACCAAAATGTTGAAATTTAGCCGAAAATGACCCATAAGCCCAAATCCCGATAAAATGAGAAATTTGAGAAAGTGCGAAAATAGAAAGTTTCATTTTGACCATAGTAAAGTGCCTGCAAAGTTTCATGTCTTAATTCTTAGTCGTTTACAAGATATGCGTGTTCAAAGTTCGAATTTTTGGTATGAAATAGTGCAGGTTCAGGTTTAGTCTGCAGGTCATGGGAATACGATCATATTCCCATGAATACGATCGGATTCCCAGGAATATGGCGTATTCCGAGACCGTATTCCCTTAATTTGGTTCTGTTTCAAAACTGTGCAAAAAGGGTCAATGAATACGACCGTATTCCCCAGAATACGATCGTATTCCACTGAATACGATCGTATTCCCAAGAATACGATCGTATTCCCAATGTTTCAGAAGAATCAAAATTTTGTTGAGCTTATTTGTTTGACAATGCAATAGTAGATAATAATTAGAGTATTGTGACCGTTATAAGTTAGTAATAGTTACATAAAAAAAAAAAAATGTTCAGATTTTCAGGGCGTTTCAAGTTGGTATCAGAGCGATGGTTTAAGAGATTTAAGCAATCCACAGTAGGATTGCCTAAACTTAAACCACTTATAAATGTGCAGTAGTTAATTCCAGTTATATTTTTGCATATGATCAGTAGATTATGATTAGAGTAAGAATGATTGCTTGGGTTGGAACATATTTAAGAATTTTGAATAGAAACATGTATTTAGTTTAATATAACTACGTCTGGCCAACGAGGTTATATTTTGCTAAAGCATGTGGGAGATTCAAAGTTGTTAAATATGTGAAGATAAAGGCAATCATTATTTAATAATTGTAGTAGAGATTTTTATGTCTTAATTGTGTTTCTATATTGTTTAGTAAATGGAATCCACACCAAACAAAGAAGCTGAGGGTTCAAATGTACGTTCTCCCACTCAAGAGGAGAATGTTTCAGAAAGAAGTTTAGATCCTGAGGATCGGATGCTATTAAAAGATGTCATGGGGCAAGCCCTACAAGAATTTGCTCCTAAGGTATATACCCGAATGGAGCAAATTATTAATACACGATTAGTAGAATTTGAACAGAAGCATCCTGTCTTAGTTAACCCTCAGTTGAATAGTGAAATGTTAAGTGCTCAGCAGCAAATTAATAAAGAAAAAGAACGTTTTGAATATAAAAACTTCGCAAACTGTAGTCCCCCAGAATTTCATGGTGAAAGAGACCCAATTAGTAGTCATGGGTGGATTAGTAAGATAGAAGAAACTTTTCTACTTTGTGACTGTCCAGAAAGACTACGAGTGTTGTTTGCTGCCCATCAGTTGAAAGATAGTGCTCAGGATTGGTGGGGTACACAAGTTAAAACACATGGTGCTGTGGAAGCTGCAAAGTTTTCTTGGAGTATGTTTAGAGAAAAGTTTATAGCAGAATTTGCTCCAATGGCAGAAGTAGAAAGACTGAAAGGAGAGTTTTTAGCCATCAATCAAGGGAAAATGTCGGTAACTGAGTACACTAACATGTTTTATGATAAATCTCAGTTTTGTCCCGAATATACCTCGAATCCAGGGTTAATGAAGGATCATTATTACCGACATTTAAACATTGATATCAAAGAAGCAGTTGACCCAACTATTTATGATTCTATTCCTAAGATGATGAATAAAGGGTTGACTCGAGAGAAAGAGTTGCAAGTGAAAGCTGAGGATAGAGCTAATAAGAGAAAAGCAGAACAATCTTCTTCTCAATCACAGCAATCTAAGAAATTCAGAAATTTCGGAAAGCAGCAATCATCACAACCACAACAACAAAAGTCACAATCTCAACAATCAAACCGTCAATCTCAAGCTCCAGTTCGGGAATTTCCCAAGTGTAATAATTGTGGCAGAAAGCATCCTGGAGAATGTCAGTTAGGGAGTACAGCTTGTTACAAATGTCGTCAGCAGGGGCATATCGCTGCTAATTGCCCTAATCCATATAGAATGTGCTTTTATTGTTATAAGGATGACCACTTACAAGCTAACTGTCCTGCTAAACTAGAAGATATGAAAAGAAATGAACAGAAGAAAGAAGCGGAAAAGAAAAGAGAAGCGGGCGGACAGAAAGCTAAAGGTCGTTCTTTTCAGATTACAGCAGATGAGGCAAAGGAGTCACATGACGTGGTGACAGGTACCTTTATAATTAACACTATACCTGCCCATGTTTTATTTGACTCTGGAGCCACCAAATCTTTTGTATCATTATCGTTTTGTGAAAGGTTGAATACTCCTATTGTTAAATTAGAACGCCCTTTAGAAGTTGAAATTGCCGATAGCAAATTAGTCATTGTTAGTGATGTTTATAGAGGGTGTACTATTGAAATAGGAGGTGAAGTATTCAAAATAGATTTGATTCCCATGCAAATGGGGGAATTTCATGTAGTTATAGGAATGGATTGGATGGGAAAGAATAAGGGTATGATAAATTGTCATGAAAAGATAGTTCTCCTGAAAGCACCTAGCGGAAGGGAGATTATTGTTTATGGCGAGCGTTCTAGTAGATCCATTCCTGTTTGTACTTTTGCTCGAGCTAAAAGATTCTTGTCGCACTGGTGTCAAGCCTTTTTGGCGCACGCAGTTGATAATTCTAAAGTTGTACCAGAACTTTCCAGTATTCCAGTTGTGAAAGAATTTTCTGAAGTGTTCCCTGATGAACTTCCAGGTATTCCACCTGATAGACAAGTGGAATTCCGAATTGATCTTATTCCTGGAGCTATTCCAATTGCTAAAACTCCTTATCGGTTAGCTCCAACTGAAATGCAAGAAATGATGAAACAATTGCAAGAACTTTTAGATAAAGGTTTCATCCGTCCTAGTAGTTTACCTTGGGGAGCTCCAGTGTTGTTTGTCAAGAAGAAAGATGGTTCCTTAAGAATGTGTATAGATTACCGGGAGCTAAATAAAGTGACCATTAAGAACAGATATCCCTTGCCACGAATAGATGACTTATTTGATCAGTTACAGGGTGCCAGTTTCTTTTCAAAGATTGATCTTCGTTCTGGCTACCATCAGTTAAAAGTAAAGGAAGATGATATTTCAAAAACTGCTTTTCGTACTCGTTATGGTCACTTTGAGTTTACAGTTATGCCCTTCGGCTTAACTAATGCTCCAGCTGCATTCATGGACTTGATGAACAGAGTTTGTCGGCCCATGCTCGATATCTTTGTTATAGTTTTCATTGATGATATTCTTATCGATTCTAAAAGTGAAGTTGAGCATGCAGCACATCTCAGGCAAGTTCTTGAAACACTTCGTTGTGAAAAGTTATTTGCCAAATTTTCTAAATGTGAATTTTGGTTACGAGAAGTCCAATTTCTTGGACACGTGATCAATCTTCACGGTATTCAAGTTGATCCTTCCAAAATAGCAGCAGTAATGAAGTGGGACCCTCCTACGAGTCCTACTGAAGTCAGGAGTTTTCTTGGCCTAGCTGGCTATTATCGTCGTTTTATCCAAGACTTTTCAAAGATTGCTACTCCTCTGACTCAGTTGACTAGAAAGAGTGTTCAGTGGAAGTGGGGAGAGGAGCAATCCAAAGCATTTCAGATGTTGAAAGAAAAGCTTAGCCAAGCCCCTATTCTTGTTTTACCCGAGGGCAACGAGGATATGGTAGTGTTTTGTGATGCTTCAAAACTTGGATTAGGCTGTGTTCTTATGCAGCGTGGGAAAGTCATTGCTTATGCTTCACGCCAGTTAAAGTCACATGAGCAGAACTATCCCACTCATGATCTTGAGTTAGCAGCTGTGGTCTTCGCTCTTAAAATTTGGCGCCATTATCTCTATGGTGTTAAATTCATTATTTATACAGACCACAAAAGCCTCAAATATTTCTTTGATCAGCGTGATTTGAACAATCGTCAGAGAAGATGGCTAGATTTAGTCAAAGATTATGACTGCGACATACTTTACCATCCTGGCAAAGCGAATGTTGTAGCCGATGCTCTTAGCAGAAAAGTTAGCCATTCCGTTCTTTCAGTGAAATCTCTTCAAATGACTGTGCTTCCTCAGTTATTTGATTCTATTAAATCTGCTCAGATTGAAGTTTTAGCCTCTAATGACTCAAATAACCAACGTTTAGTGGGTCAACTTTCTGAATTAGTTGATGATTCTAGAGGTTTAAAGACTCGTTTTGGTAGGATCTGGATACCAAGAACTAGTGAAGTAAAGAAAATGCTACTAGATGAGGCGCACAAATCCAAGTATTCTATTCATCCTGGTGCTACCAAGATGTATCGTGACTTGAAACGTGACTATTGGTGGCCAGGTATGAAGCGTGATATAGTTAAACATGTTCAGAATTGTCTCACTTGTCTGCAAGTTAAAACAGAGCACCAGCAACCATACGGTAAACTTCAGCCTTTAGATATACCGGTATGGAAATGGGAACACATCACCATGGATTTTGTTACCAAGCCAAAGACCCCTAGGCAACATGACACTATTTGGTTGATTGTGGACCGATTGACAAAAAGTGCTATCTTTCTTCCTATTCAAGAAGCTTCTTCTTCAGAAAAGTTAGCCGATCTTTATGTTAAAGAAGTTGTTGCTAGGCATGGAGTTCCACTTTCTATAGTTTCAGATCGTGATACTCGTTTTACTTCTCGATTCTGGAATAAATTTCAAGAAGACTTGGGAACTCGATTGCATATTAGTACAGCTTTTCATCCTCAAACTGATGGTCAGAGTGAACGTACCATTCAGACTCTTGAGGATATGCTTAGAGCTTGCGCCATTGACTTTGGTGGCAGTTGGGATACTCACCTTCCATTGGTCGAGTTTTCTTATAATAACAGTTATCATTCTTCGATCAAAATGCCACCATATGAAATGTTTTACGGTAGAAAATGTCGAACTCCAATTTGTTGGGGTGAGATTGGTCAGAGAGAGCTTGGAAGTACAGATATAGTACAGTTAACTACTGAAAAGATTGATCAGATTAGAGAAAGATTAAAGATGGCACGAGATCGACAAAAATCATATGCAGACAAGCGGAGAAGGCCCATTGAATTTCAGGTAGGCGATAAGGTGTTACTTAAAATTTCACCTTGGAAGGGAATTATCCGATTTCGGAAGCGAGGAAAGTTGAGTCCAAGGTATATTGGACCTTTTGAAATTATTGATAGAATTGGCAAGGTTGCGTATCGATTGCAATTACCAAAAGAACTTGGTAGTATTCATGATACATTTCATGTGTCTCAGCTCAGAAAGTGTTTAGTTGATGAGGCTTCTTATGTACCACTGACAGAAATAGAAATAAATGATAAGTTGAGTTATATAGAAGAGCCAGTTAAAATTCTTGATCAGAAAGTAAAGCAGCTCAGAAATAAATCAGTTTCAATAGTTAAAGTTCAGTGGCAACATAGGAAGGGTTCAGAATTTACTTGGGAACCGGAGGAGTGGATGATGATATACTACCCTGCGGTGCACCAAGAATGGTTCGTGAGGACACGAACTGAATAAGTGGGGGAGAGTTGTAACACCCCAGTTTTCAAGGTATTACTCTAGTAAATAAAAATAAGTTTTTATAGCTCAGTTTTACAGTATTATTTTAGTGTACGATAATATATACATCTTTTTAATTTTAGATCTCTAAATTATGAGATATGATAGAAAACGCAAACTAGTTGTCCAGTTCCAGACTGTGTAGTATAGTAAATAAACAAAAGATATAGATAATGATACGTACTTTGTTCCTGTATTCTCAAAAAGTCCAGAACCTCAACGGAAGAACTAGAAAAAAATCACAGGAAGCTAAAATCCAACAAGAAATCAGTTTTTCAATCTCAAATTCAAGTTCAAATCATCAAGAGAATCATCCTCTATCATCTCTAGATCTTTGTAAGTTGTTCTTTCTTCTTAAGAACCCTAGAAATTGGGTTTCATGGGTTTTAGCTAATTAGTATGAATTAATCTGAAATTAGGGTTTATAATTGATTAGTTAGTGTTAGTATAACCTATAAACAATGATTAGAATCTTAATTTCTTATTACAAGTGATAGGTTATGATTATGGTTTATGAAATTTCTCATGAATCATATGTTTTAGTTTATAGCATGATTTTGATATGTTAGTAGATTGAATTAGTGATTAGAAAGTAGTTAAATTCATAATAAAGCAATGATTTTGATTATGATAAGTAAGTTAGTTAGTTTAGTTGAAGTGAAATTAGTAAACCTCAAGTGGGGGAGAAAGAAATAGATGATTAGTCATTGAAAGTGTGAATTAGTTGTTGATTATGTGCTATGTGTATGTAATAGGTGCTAAAGAAGAATTGTCATCATTTGATCATCTTGTTTCAATTTGTGCTACAAACCAAGGTGAGTTTATGAATTGAATAGATCATGATCATGTAATTTGTTGTGATTAGTTTATTGTTTATATCATGATTATGATGAAAGCTTGTGATTAGAATGGTTAATGCTTATTAGCCATATTTTGATTAGAATAGCTAACCAAGGTTAGCTTTGTATGATTAGTGGTTAACTTGGGTTAGCCGAATATTGATTAGTTATGTGCACATATGATTAGAATTGTGAAAGTGGAGTTGCAAGAAAAAGGGAAGTAGTTCTTTACTTTGTTCATTATTTGCTTTATGTTAATAATGAATTGTATTGATTAGATTTCATACTCTCACTAAGCAAATTGCTTAATTAGTTTAGTTATGTTGTAGGTACAAGTGAAAGTGGACGAGGTAAAGAAATTGCAAAAGGCTAGAAGTGGAGTTGCTAGCTTGTTGTAAGTTACACAAGCTTCTCTTTAAATTATCGTTTTGAAACCTTGTAAGATCGCCCAAACAATGTTTTGACATGTTTTGGTTTTGAAAGCAATGACTAGATAGATTATGTGTAATAGTATAAAGTTGTGAAAGATTAGTAGATAATGTTTAAAAAGTGTTAAGTTATAAGTTGTAATAGAAGTGATATTTTGATTATGTATATATTGAAAGTTTATTGAAAGTCAAGTAATGCTATTAGTCAAATTGGAAGTGTGTTTAGCTATTGAATGGGTCAAATTAGCCCTTTTGGATCAGCGGGTCAAAATGGTTCAATACGGGTCATAATATCACTTATGGGTCAATTTGAGTTAAGGAAGGGTTTAGAGTATGATGATTAGCCACACAAGTTTGTTTTGATAGTAGAAATGTGTATGTACAAGTTCAGCTCCTAAGTCTCTATGGTTTGAGACTTAGTATGTTACCAAAATGTTGAAATTTAGCTGAAAATGACCCATAAGCCCAAATTCCGATAAAATGAGAAATTTGAGAAAGTGCGAAAATAGAAAGTTTCATTTTGACCTTAGTAAAGTGCCTGCAAAGTTTCATGTCTTAATTCTTAGTCGTTTACAAGATATGCGTGTTCAAAGTTCGGTTTTTGGTATGAAATAGTGCAGGTTCAGGTTTAGTCTGCAGGTCATGGGAATACGATCGTATTCCCATGAATACGATCGGATTCCCAGGAATATGGCGTATTCCGAGACCGTATTCCCTTAATTTGGTTCTGTTTCAAAACTGTGCAAAAAGGGTCAATGAATACGACCGTATTCCCCAGAATACGATCGTATTCCACTGAATACGATCGTATTCCCAAGAATACGATCGTATTCCCAATGTTTCAGAAGTATCAAAATTTTGTTGAGCTTATTTGTTTGACAATGCAATAGTAGATAATAATTAGAGTATTGGGACCGTTATAAGTTAGTAATAGTTACATAAAAAAAAAAAAAATGTTCAGATTTTCAGGGCGTTTCAGCGAGAGTGGAACTTGATCCGCAGGTTGACTAAGTCAACTCGCAGAATTAAATTAAAATGCGAATTAAACACTAAGTATAAATTAAAACCCATCATTTGTACAAGTCTAAAATAAAATTATTTTTCACTTGTATTTGTTACGATTGTTCAACTCAAACTAGAAATTATTCAGTATAATTTAATTCCAAAGGGTAAATTCTAATAAACACAAAAACTTTATTTAAAACATAAAGCTAAAAATAAAATAAAATACGAAACATAAAAACTAACAGTGGTATCAAGTACCATTTTATTAAATACTTCAATAAAATAAAGTACATAATTTAATAAGAATTTAACTGCTTAGGGATCATATTAGTAAGAACAAGCTATTTAAAATTTATTTAAAAAGTCTAAGTAGATTGGTAGTATACATACCTCATGAAATTCAAATAAATTACTATAAAATTACAAATAAATTTATCATTTATACATTTATATTTATAAAACTATATCTTAGGTACCTTTATCCACATAGCATAATTAATAAATGCATTACTCACTGAATAATTTTAATTATAGACAGTTCAAGACGATTACCAGTATTATGATCCACATAAACAAATTATACTCGATTTTCTAAGCAAACATTTTATTGTTAGTATGAATATTATCAAGTGCTTCCTATTATATGACATACTGAAGAATTTCAAGTAAAACTCATAAAACTGCATCATTTAATTTCAAGGTAGCGGTTACTAAATGATGTATCTTTTCGAAACATATAACATACACTTGAATTTTAAGATTAGACAAATATCAGACATACCTTGAATATGCTATGTTATCCAAGTCTGTACTTAGTACAACAGAGGATCCCTTCTAGCATGATTCAAAATATATTTGAGAATATTAATTTAATTAAAGGCTTCAGATCTGTACTCAGTACAACACAGTTACCAATAATTAAGTTAATACCCATATTCCTACTATTTGTCAATTGAAATTAAAAATGCATGATAACAGTGTTTGGCAATACCATCATTCAACAATTAAGACTAATGTCATACATCATAGAATAGTAACACCATATAATAAACAAGTAATTAATTAACTTCTTAAGGCTTAGAAAATTTCATATAATTTGCCTACCAGTACATCATATGATGAAGCCATCTAAAGTTTTCACTAAAAGTAGACAAATTATAACTTGTGGATATAGGTGTATAATTAAATAAATATAAACACATACCTGATAGAACCGCTGTAGTTCTAAAGTAACTTTATTTGAACCTACTAACATATCATACTTAGGACTTAAGCTTATTATTGTGAAGCTTATTCTCCTAATGTACTATCATTTTCCCTTAGTTTTCGCAGATAAAAACTTAAAAAGTTTTAAAGAATGTTATAGTTATTTATATTTTCTTTAATAAAGGCGATTCCCCTTAGGTAACAAGCAAATGAATGTCATACGCCTTTTTTTTTTTAACACATAGAAATACTAACTATTACATAAGATACCCTTGGAAGACTAATCACTCTGGATTTCTCATTCCGTTCAGTTGAACCAACATCTCAAATCTAACTCTGTCAAACGCCTTTGTGTATAAGTCTGCTAAGTTATCCAATGATGGACCTTAACTAACTTTATCAACTTTTTCTCAGCACAATCTCTAATAAAATGATGTCGAATATCAATATGCTTAGTTTTACTGTGCTTTACCGGATTATTGGTGATCGACATAGTTGATTCATTATCAATCATCATAGGAGTATTGGTTATATTTAACCCGTAATCCCGCAGTTGCTGTTGAATCCATAGAACTTGTGAGCAACAGCTACCAGCTACAACATACTCAGCTTCACATGTAGAAATGGCTACCGAGGTTTGCTTCTTGCACTGCCAGGATACTAATTTACCTCCTAGGAATTGACATCCTCCGGTCGTAGATTTCCTATTCTGATTGCATCCTCCATAATCCGAATCAGTATAAGCTACAAGATCTAAGTCTCCATCAATCGGATACCAAAGACCCAGCTTAGGTTTCCCTTTGAGGTAACGAAAGATTCGTTTAACAGCTTGCATATGTGACTCTTTCGGATTAGCCTGATATCTTGCGCATAAACAAACAGAAAACATTATGTCAAGCCTAGAGGCTGTTAGATACATTAGTGATCCGATCATGGCTCTATAAAGAGTTGGATCCACATCGCTATCACTCGAAGTATCTGGACCTAGTCCATGATTGACTGGAATTGGAGTATTGTAGACCTTACATTCATCCATCTTAAAGCGTTCTAATAGCTCATATGTATATTTAGATTGATGAATAAAGAATCCATCCTTCTTTTGATCAGCTTGTAATCCTAAGAAGAAATTCAATTCTCCCATTGCAGACATTTCAAACCTTTTTCTCATGACTTTCTCGAATTCTTGACACATCTTTTCATCAGACGATCCAAAAATAATGTCATCAACATAAACTTGCACGAGAAGAAAGTCTTTCTTTTTCCACTTTACAAACAGTGTACTATCAATTGATCCTCTTGTAAATCCATTCTCAAGTAGATACGTTGATAGTGTTCCATACCACATCCTTGGTGCTTGATGTAATCCATATAGAGCCTTATTCAAACGATATACTCTATCTGTATACTCGAGATCAGCAAACCCTGGCGGTTGTGAAACATACACCAATTCTTCCACTTTTCCATACAAGAAGGCACTCTTAACATCTAACTGATAAACCTTTATACCATAAAATGATGCGAATGCTAAGAACACTCTAATTGCTTCTAGCCTAGCAACTGGTGCAAACACTTCATTATGATCAATACCTTCTTGTTGATTAAAACCTTGAACCACTAGACGAGCTTTATTGCGAGTAACGATTCCCTTATCATCTCTCTTGCACTTAAATACCCATCTAGTTCCAATTGGATATTCTCCCTTTGGTAGGTCAACCAACTCCCATACTTGTAATTTAGAGAACTGAGATAGTTCTTCTTGCATTGCTTCTACCCACGAGCTTTCTTTTAAAGCCATTTGAACATTTTTCGGTTCAACTTGTGAGATAAAGCATGAATGTAGACATTGATTAGGGATCCCTGTCTCTTTCAATGCAGTATACAAGCTTTGGTATTCTAAATCTTCAGACGTACTAGCCTTTAATTGAGTCCTTGTTTGAACCGGAGTATTAATATCGCCGATGATGATTTCAACGGGATGATTCTTACTCGTTCTTGTTGAAGAAACAGGCTCAACTGGAATCTCATCTCCTAAGTTAGTACCGATTTCTTCAAGAACACTATGTTGTTCAGGAATATCTTCCAAATCTGGTACACCCTCTCTAGATAGCTGTGAGTTATCAATACCCATAGATATTCTTAACTCTCTCAGTGGAGTGAGGATTTCATCCACTAATTTATCAGTCAGCTCTTCTTCATTTAGGGGAGTATCTATTTTGGATTTTTGAGATCCACTAGTAGATGGTTGATTTGGATCAACATTTGTCTTGATTCCAGAATTCGGAACACTCGATGTTGAAGTATGGCCAGTATCCACATCTTCAGACAATAAATGTTTAGCAATCTCTGAATCACTAACATAGTCACTAATAGGAACTTTAAATGATGCAAAAAGATTAGAATAATCAAATTGTCAATCTAAGCCCTTATGAACATCCGGTGAATAGCTCGTAACTTCAATGTTATAAACTACTTCCAAACGTCCTGTGACTTTATTAAAGACTCTCTTGTTTGGCGAATTGGGCATATAACCTAGGAAAAATCCTTCGTCAGCCTTCTTACCAAATTTAGCTTGATGTCCAGTCTTTAATATGGTGCATGAAACTCCAAAGGGTTCAAACCCTTTTAAGTTAGGTTTCTTATTGTTCAAAATCTCATAACAAGTCTTGTTATGTCTTTTAACCGTAAGAACTCTGTTGAGAACATAACATGCTGTATTCACTGCTTCTGCCCAAAAGATGACCGGAAGCTTTGAATCAGCAAGCATTGTTCTAGCAGCTTCAATCAACGTTCTATTCTTCCTTTCAGCTACACCATTCTGTTGAGGTTCATAAGGTGCACTAAATTGATGTAATATCCCTTTGCTTAAGCAATAGATATTCAACGTTGAATTCTTAAATTTTGTTCCGTTGTCACTACGAATACGCTTCACTCTCTTTTTATAGACATTCTCTACCAGATCAAAGAATTCAATTAAAATTCCTGGAGTTTCATCCTTAGATCCCAAAAAGAATACCCACGAGAATCTAGAATAATCATCTGTGACAACCAAACAATACCATTTGCCACCTAGACTTCTCTTGCTTATAGGGCCGAAGAGGTCCATGTGTAGCAATTCAAATGGTGAGGAGATAGAGTTTTCAGTCTTAGATCTGTGTGGTTTCTTGTGCTGCTTTCCTTTCATGCAAGGAACACACTTATCTTCAGACTCGAAACGTTTTTGTGGTACACCTAGAACCAAACCATTTTTGGTTATGTAATTCATCTTTCTCCAATTCAGGTGTGCCATTCTCCTATGCCATAATAATGCATCTGCTTTCGAAGCCTTGGATAATAAACATGTAGACACCATTGAAGAGTTAGGAACACCCATGTTGATTGCATAGATGTCCTTCTTCCTTGGTGCCCTCATCAATATCCATTCATCAGGAAATTGTAAATCCTGGCTTCAGGACTAAGGCCTCCTTTTCATTAAAGTAAACTGGATGACCTTTATCATAGACTTTGGAAACACTCACTAGGTTGTGAGTTAGTTCTTCAACATAGTTCACATCCTCAAGAGTCAAAGTTCCATTTGAAACTTTTCCTTTTCCCGTAATCACTCCTCCTTTATCTCCTGCAAAATTGACTTTTTGCTTGAGACATTCCTTGAAGTCTGTCAATAGACTTCGTTCTCCTGTCATGTGTCTTGAGCATCCACTGTCTACATACCACCAGCTGTCCTTGTTCACAGTCTGCTCCTGCACATAACAAGTTGCACACAATTAGTTTTCAAGAGGGACCCAAGCCATTACGGTCTTGGTTTGTCCCTTATCATCAACAATCTGAACTTCCTTGAAATAACCATAACAATTTTCATCAGGAGTCTTGGTTACTTTCACAGGAATTTGAGGCTGTTGATGATCTGAAGTCTTTTGCCTATGAGGAGAGTGAGTAGAAAACCTCCTAGGCACATAACTTTGTCCTTGTGCACTTGAAGTAGAACCACTCTCAAACTGACTGTGGTTTCTAATAGGGGTCCTAAATCTCAACGGTGTCTTATCTCTAGATTTATTTAAAACATTTTCAGATTGAGAATAAATCCTTTTAGGTTTAGGTGGAGAGACACTATGATTACCATTTCTTTTCAGAATATTTACAGGTTTACTACCTAATCCAGGTTTGATACCTAACCTGTCTATAACTGAACTAGAATTGGTCTGTGTCTGTTCATTTATCACTAACTTAGATGATGCTTCCAACTTCTTGTTAGGACAACAAGAAGCCACATGTCCCTTCTGGTGACATTTGAAGCAAGACCTCTGCTTATGTGACTTACCAACTTTTGCATTATCATTCTGATCAACCATAGCATTAGGAGTCTTAGGCACTAAAGGATCAGATGTTTTCTTCTTATTAACCTTATCATTAGTCTTAGTATCATTAATCACTCCACCCGATACGAACTGTATTTTGGTGTGATGTGATATCTTACTATTATCAGATGACAGATTCTTAACAGAAACCTTATGTGCCTCTGACTTTTCAGGTTTGATATTTACTTCTTTCTCAGGATTAGCATCTGTCATTTCAGAATCTTCAAGAGTACTAGTGTAATTGGCATTAAAAGGATGAGGTACATCATTGTATCCTATCCCAATCTTGTCCTTTACACTACGTTGAGCATCTAGCATTTTATCCATTTCTAAAGTTCTGTAGGACTCAATCTTGCGATTTTGCTCAACTAACTTATGCTTAAGCTCAGCTAACTCTCTATCCCTATCAGCTATTGTTTGATTTAAGTCATCAATGTTCATATAGAGACCATCTATGATTATTGCCTTTTCATTTATGGTATCTCTAAGTGCAATCTTATTAGAACATCAGACTTAATCTTATTCTTAAGGTCTATCTTATCTGTACTTAATCTAAGGACATCACTTTTAGCTTGTTCAAGTTCAGATATTATAGTCTTATTAGAATCATTAAAAGTGCTAACTTGAGATGACAAATTCTGATTAGACAGAGTTAAGACACTTAATTGAGATTGTAAATCAGTAACTAGGTAACAAACATCAGCAAGAGTAAGAATATCCAAACATACCCTTTTCTTATCAGTTTGTACTTCAGCCATGCGTGCTAGAAAGTCATCTGGACTCATATCAGCAGTTGAATCCATATACAGCACGTCATTATCACTTGCTTTATCTTGAATCTCCGGCACCTTTACGTCAATATCAGTAGGCATATAGCTTTTGGACTCAGCAGCTATCTCTTGATCTTCAATCTCAGCCATGAGTGCTTCCTCAGACTGAGCTTGCCAATCATAAGATCCATCTAACTGTTTCACAACTAAGGCTTTGGAAGCTAAGGTACTTCCCGAACCTTGTTTGCTATTGCCAGTTTCAACCTTAGGTCTTTGACACTCACTAGCAAAGTGTCCATAACCTTGACAGTTGAAACACTTGATCTTGGTTTTATCAAACCCTGATCGATTTCCCACCACTTTTCTACCAGTTCTCTTCAAGAAATTTTTAACTCTCCTTGATAACATTGCAAGTTGATCCTGGAGATCTATTTCCTCTAGATAATCAGGGTCTATCTGATCATAGTCTTCATCAAACATAATCGTATCATTGATTTTACCCTGAATGTAGTTTTCATAAGAAGCAACAAAGGATGCAAGGACAGATAACTGTTGCTCAGCAGATTTCACACTCATTGGCATCTTTTGATGTCCTTGAGTTGACTTCTCAGCAGGTGTACCTTTAGTTTCATTACCTGATGAGGTAAGAAGGCACACGTCATCCGTTATCATTTCACCATTTTCATCAGTATTACCCACTAAAAGTGCAGTGGTCGAACTAGATGAAGAAGTTGAGAGATTTGTTTTCCCATGATATAGCCCAGGATTCTGAACCTGATCAGAATCAGTTTCTCTCGATTTCTTAGTGAAATCATAACCTTTTAGCTTGTCAATAACCTGCTCTAAGGTCATGGTTGCATACCTTTCATCGTTTTCTTTGAGCATTACACCATACATTTCCCACTTAGACGGTAAACCCTCAATAAATTTGTCGGTTCTTTCAATCTCAGTAGTAACAATCTCATGGTTGTCAAGCTCACTTAACAAGTGATAGAATCTAGTTATATAAGCATCAAGATCTTCTCCCTTTAAAGCTTTTATAACAGTAAACTGTTTCTTAAGAAGATTCTTCCTGCTTGCCTTCACTTGAGGACTTCCCTCACATCTTTTCTCTAACGCTTCCCAGAGCGTTCTAGCAGTTTGAAAAGACTTGAGTTGATGGTTTATCTCCTTGGGTAAACTCATCTTAATTGCAGAATGAGATTTATTCTCCAATTTATATTCCTCTTTTTGTTGATCACTCATCCGGGCGTAAGTTAATGTAACAATTGCATTATTAACCGTTTGAGTAGGTGCAGTGTATCCATTCTTGATACACATCCAGATCGACAGATCATGGAATCTATAGTAAGATTCAAATCTGTCCTACCAGTTATAATAATCTTCGATCTTCAACAACTTAGGTGGAACGTTTGATTTTCCCACCTCATGTTCCATCTCAATCATTTTACCTAAATCAGACATCTTAAAAACTTAAAGTTAAACTGTTTCTCGAATTCAGAAAAACTTAATTCGCAAGACTCAGCTCAACTCGCAGAATCTTGGTTCACAAGTCTCAGTTCGGATTGCAATGATGTCGATTCGCAAGAGATCTTGGTTCGATTAGCACGTCTCAGTTCGACTCGCACGTTCAACTCGGTTCGCAGACTAGGCTGAAACCCTAATCTCGACTTGCGAAACGGCTGAGAAACCCGAAAACGAAAATTTAAGGTATTTTTACGATTGAAACAGGAAATTTCGACCGTAAACTAACCCTAAATCGTCCAGAGAATGATTTTGATCGTTAATATGTACTTATGCACACAAAAACAATCCGAATCAAACGCGATTATCCCTAAAACTTCAAAATTTACTCGTATTTAGCCCGAAAGCTCTGATACCAGATGTAAGTCCCTAGTTCTTAGGATCGATAACTTCGTTATCTGTAGGTATTAAGGTGCGGAATCCCTCAATACGGTGTTATCTTACTAACAACGAATAAGTTCGCGTTTTAGGTTTACTAATACTTAACTTTAAACGTATAAACCGTCAAAACCTAGCCGTTAGGTTATTTTTCTCTGGATATACTGAATTCGCAGGTCTGAAAACAGAATAGCAAAAGTGTTAATGATTTTCTAAAGTGAAAATCATTTATATGTTAATTCCTGGTTCGACTCGCATGGGCCTGCGAGTCCAGCCCAACTCGCAGCCCAAGTCCGCTTATGGACTCGGCTCGCCAGAACCATTATGATCCTTATGATCCTTGCGAGTTCAGTTCTCATCTCGCGACTCAACTCACAGCGACTTGAGAACTCGACTCGCATCAAACGTATATTTATTTATTTCGTTTACGATATTCGTCTAACACTTTAACATGCTAATATATTTAACGAATATTACTAACAAAACAAATATTCATTTACAAATATAAACCAATGTACAAACTTGATAATAATTACACCAGTCCTATTTCAAGCTAGATCTGTTGTCACAAACTATGTTCCAACAACCCACATTCAAAAGATTAACCTGCAAGAAGTAATGAGGGGGATTAGCATAAAGCTAAGTGAATAGATTCTCAACTATCAACCTAACTCAGTTTAACAATTGTCTACAGTAAAGCATCATAAACAACTAGCTTCAAAGAGGATCGGTGGTCCTTGAGGTACCCTAATGCTGCGGTGGCCCCCAAGTAACACTTACAACCAGTGAAGGCCAATTCAGTGATCTAACCGATAGTTTGGTACTATTACTACTTACAACACAATTTCAATAAACAACACATGTACAAGGCACTTGTGTTGTCCAAGTAATAGTACCCAAACCCAATCCATGTTGACCTCTGAACAATTCTGTGACACCCCCAAATTCGGTCAACGCACGATTAGTGGAAGTATTAGTATGTGCGGGGGTGCTGACGTTAACATTGAACATCATGCCAGATCAGAGCTTATGATTATTGCTGAACAGTAAATTAAGATGCCATTTATGAAGTTTGTTTGTAACAAAAAGGACTACAACTCGCTAAAGTCGTAGAATAGTATTATAAAATACAATCTGTATAAAATACACAGTCTCCGAAAGAAGATTTCATAAATATGATTAATGTAAATCATTTATACAAAGAAATCTTAAGTGTCCCAAAATGTGGCATCCTAATTAGTCGCGGGTCACCTAACTCCATATGCGTACAATCTTATCTGTGCTGCTAGTTACCTGAAAAACATAATAAAATGTCAATAAAATTGTTGAGTGAATTCACAGGTTTTATGTTTGTAAAATGGGTTGTTTATCCATGTTCGTTTGCGAGTTGTTGACATGAGAGTCAAATAAGTTTCGTACATAAAGGTTTGTAGGAAAACAAATATCCTATCGTACAGTTCGTACAAGGGCCTATAAG
Source organism: Helichrysum umbraculigerum (assembly GCA_949592205.1). Lineage (NCBI taxonomy): Eukaryota > Viridiplantae > Streptophyta > Magnoliopsida > Asterales > Asteraceae > Helichrysum > Helichrysum umbraculigerum. The sequence continues at coordinate 305,874,440 of CATIUR010000001.1, read as the reverse complement.
TATCCACATATAATCAGTAGCACATAAGTACCAAAGCAATTTAAATAACACATAGGCACCAAAGCAATTATATACACATGGGCACCAAAGCAATTATGAACAGTTATTGCATGTTATAGCAAAAACGTTAGCTATGTTTTTCCCCCCAAGTTTTAAAAGTAAGTAAAACAGTAAAAAGGGGCTATGAACTCACCTTTGGGTGCTAGCATTCCTAAATGCGCGTGTGATCCAAATAGTAATCTCCTAGTGTCCTAAATACACGAGGTTATATAAGTAAGTGGACGTTTAAATAAACTATCCATATGTGTGTTCATTCGGTTTAAATCTTGTCCAAAGTATTCGATTTGTGTTCTTGTTTGAGTTTTGTAAATAAGTACGGTCCGTTGATGACGGAATTGAAATTATATTTCAAAAACATAATTTGTTTTGTTTTCGTAAGAACATTCATCGTGTATATATATGTATATATATAAAAAGTTCGTCGTGAAACTGTTTTGACATGGCTGCACCGTTTTGGCCATATCTCCCTCATACGAACTCGGATTTAGACGATCCACCTTCCCAAACGACCGCGACTCAGAGGGCTACAAAACTACAAAAGATAGTGGGCTGGATGCATGTGACCCGTCCGGGTGGGGCCTCATACCCGTTCGGGTAGATTTTGTGACCCGTACGGGTTTCTTGATCTCACCCATTCGGGTGGGTTAACTCACCCGTCCGGGTTGGGTTTCTCACCCGTTCGGGTCTGAGCCTAGTTCAGGTCTGTTTCTAGCCATTTACACAGAAAATGATGTTTAACTCAATTTCTTGGACACAATCAGTTTGTATAACACTAATATATGCTATGTAATCACTCTAAACGCAAAATCAAAGTTATAGGTGAAGTTTCTTTATGGATCATAAACGGAGTGCGGTGATGACGATGATGAACACGAAGGAGATGATGATGATGATGATGATGATCATCGTGTTGCTATTGATTCTGCTGATCTTGTTATTGTTGATGTTAATCTTGTTGTTGTTGTTTGAATCCGAGAGAAAGAGACCGAGAGATAGAGATATGATCGGTATGTGTGTGTGATATGTGCTAAAAAGTCATGTTTTCAGGCACATATTTCCCGCACATTTGGCCTAATTCTTGGTGAAAACACTTGAATTAAATGTTTATTTACTTAATTTCACAAAGTTGGTCAAATTATAGGCATTGCTGTAAAAAGTGCTAAAAACGTCCAAAAGGCACGCAAATCGAGGCAAATTATTCAAACAACTGATTCTCACATACTTTTAACCACTTTATGATACAAGTTCTTAAATAGTCTCATATGATGTATTAGGTTATTTCAAGACTGTTGAATTAAGAATCGTGCAGATCGGGTAAAGAACGAGGAAGATGGAGCTTTCTGAGCGCAAACCGAGGGCATTCCGCACACGCCAACTCTAGAGACATCCAAATTTGGCACTTTTGGCATCATTAGAAGCGTAGCGGAATTATGAGATCACAGGTGAAATAATCAAGTCAAACGGACGAGAAACGAAGAAGATACGGCATTTCGAAGCAACGAGAAAAGTCAGATAAATCACACGGCCTACCACACGCCCCCCCCCCCCCCCCCCAAGCCGTACACGGCCTGTTTGAAGCTGTACACGGCCCTCAACAAGCCATACATGGCCTGGTTGTAATCTTTCAGCATATATTCAAGCAGCGCACTATTTACGGTTATATCTTTCCTTATCTATCATAATGCATGTTATTATTGCTATTATGCTAGATTTAGGATTACTTGCCATGATTAGTGAGTAGTTATATTATGTGTTTGTTGTGATGTAGTTAGTCGTTAATTGGGATGATGTCATTATGAAACAATGGAGGTAACGTTATACGGCTTTCATTTGTATAGCGCCGAAAACATCACGAATGTGTGGATTACGGAACGTGGAAGCTATGAAAGTAGTGGGCACAATCTGTTGTGGAATAATGTTCCCAACTATATATTATAAATGAAAACTCGGTGTTTTGAATACACGTTCTATCTATGATTTTAAACCGCATTCAACTAATGCTTTTCCACCAATAAACGTGATTAAAACCTTTTTGATAAGACGTCATATCAGGGGTAATTAATTATCTGTGTTCAAATAACATTTTCCGGTTTTAAGCTGTGGAACTACAAACCAAGTATTGTACACCGTGATTAAACTACAACTTAATTATATAAATGTTAAATGGCATGGTCTGGTTTTGAAGCCGTGGAACTACTAATCAAGTATTGTACACTGTGAATAAACTAGGGATTTATTGGTCAAATTCAAGTGAGGGCTGGTTTAAATCATAAATGGAGAATCTTTGATCTTAAATACAAACTTAGTTTATGAATCCAGTAGGGAAGACGAGGAATCATCTGATATTCCAAATATGTCTATCACCCCTGGATTCTACAAAACCATTGATGGAATGTAATCAAACACCAACCAAGTCTTAAACCTAAATGTTTTATTCAATTGAGTATCATTGTGGTGTTAAGAACGGTCGGAACATTAGTGGGTCTGTTACTCTATGCATGCGCCCAGGAATCTTCATATTCCAGAAAAGGGTCACTGTTCCATAACAGGGCAGTGTTGAGAGTTGAGCAGCCTCCTCCGATCAGAATCACAATAGCCTAGTTACTTAGTGACATACTGATTGAGCAATCAATCAGTAGGGTACTAGTGCTTACACCACAAATACTTGAAACAAATAAAATACAAATCTTTAGAAAGACGTTTTCATAACTTAAACTAAAACATCATCCCAATGAAAGGCTAATGAAATCACAACAAACACCTCCTCTATCCTGACTACTATCCATTTATTTTATTGCTTAGTTTAATTAGTATAATTTACTTGTTTAGTTTAATTAGTAGTATAATTTAGAAAAACAAACAAAAACCAAATTTAATCTCTTTTCAAAACCTTCCTTCACTAGCTAGATTTGAACATCTTGATTATTCTGTTTCACAATACGGTTGATTTTTAAGAACGACCCTGAGTTATACTTACTACTGTAAGTAGAATTTAGGCCCCAGCTTTTTATAAATTTAAAACCCCGTTGTGCTACGTAACGACCGTGGTACAACAAGTTTTTGGCGCCGCTGCCGGAGAATCAACTGTAAGACTCAGAGGAGTCATGATGAACTTTCTTTCTAGTGAACCTTTAGGATGGTTCTCTCTTCTTAAACCCCTGAAAATTCTTTCAACACTTCCTTTCATTTATCCCGAAGACGACATCCTACCCATCCGACAAGAGAAGCGATCATCTTCCCACAATCCTACAACCACCGTACGCATAACTCTCGCTGATAGCAACAAACCCTCGATAGGAGTTCGAGGAAGACCCATACGCTACCCGGAGATTAAAGGAGCATCATTCAAGCTTAAACACGACATAGTGCAGCTAATCCCGAATCGCTGCTAATTCAACGGACTACCGAACGATGACCCTTACTCCCACATAAAAAAATTCATCACCCTATCCGACTCTTTCAAGCAAAATGGGGTTGAGCAAGATATTACCCGTCTATATCTGTTCCCCTACTCTCTTTCTCATTGCGCATGGACTTGGTTCGAGGAATTAGAAACCAACTATATCTCCTCATGGGCAGAAATGGAAGATAAGTTCTTAACAAAGTACTTTCCTCCATCCAAACGAATCAAGTTAAAGAAAGACATCTTGAACTTCCAACAGTTCCACGATGAATCAATCTACAGTGCGTGGGAAAGATTTAAGAGGTTGCTTAAAAGATATCCTAACCACCAAATCGAACGATCAACCCAGTTGTGCACATTTTACAATGGCCTTGCACCGCACCACAAAGAAACGCTCGACACCGCTGCTCGAGGCAACTTCACACTTCGCACAGATGACGAAGCCTGGAATCTAATTGAGAGCATGACCATGAATTTCAACGATTGGAACACTGATGAGCATTCCTCATCATTGGCACCGCTTGCCCTTCCCAATCCTGTGCAAACTGAGGTGATCAAATCTCTCACGGAACATATCGGAATACTAACCGAGGAAGTAGGAAAGCTGAAGAAACCTCCTCAACAGGTCTACCATATCTGGTCCTGTCAAAACTGTACCAATCCTCAAGTTGCAAACCCTGTTGATGGCACAGCCTACTACGACCAGTTCCGAACTCATCCGCGTCCACCTGATTATGTTCAAACCTATCCTCCTCGAGCCAACCAATTCCTACCAATTCAACCACCCAACCAATTCCCATACCCAACCTACCCACAACCACCTCAACTCAGCTATAACCAACCACCATTACTTCCTGAAACCACACCTGAGATGGCCCAACCTTATGAACCTACCAGGCTAATTACTAGTCTAGACGACACGCTCACACAAATCATCCAAACGATTACGGCTAGACAAGACCAAGTTGACCTCTTCTTAAGGGACCAACTAACATTACTAAATACTCTTGTAACCCAAGTAGGGCGACTAGCAGAACGTATCGACACTCAACCACAGGGTAGTCTTCCTAGTAACACCTTTACCCAAGAAGCCAACCAGGTAAACAACCAAGACTCCAAGGTGGCACCAAGCCAACCTTCAGTTCCTTCTCCGGTGAAAGAACAATCTCCTGTCACACAGACAGTTGAGAAAAAGTCTTCTCTAAACCCTAAAAAGATAAGCATACCATTTCCAAGATGTCTCAAGCAGCAACCTGATGAAGTCAAAACTTTCAAGTATGCCAAATATGTTAGGAGACTTATTTCAAACAAAGAAAAGGTACCCGAAGTACCTAATGTGCCGCTGACTGCTGAATGTTCAGCTATCCTTCAAAATCGTCTACCGGAAAAACTAGGAGATACCGGACGTTTTACCCTTCCTTGCTCTATCAACCAATCTGGTGATTTCCGCTCTCTAGCTGATCTAGGAGCGAGTATCAATCTCATGCCACATTCACTATTCACAAGACTAGAATTAGGAGACCTGAAACCCACTAAAATGAGTGTCCAGCTAGCTGACCAATCTATTAGATATCCTATGGGAATAGCTGCGAACATCATGGTTAAAGTCGATAAATTCTTTTTCCCAACTGATTTTGTGGTAATGAACATGCAGGAGGATATAAACATCCCTATTATCCTAGGTAGGCCTTTCATGAACACAGCCAGAGCAATCATTGACGTACACTCTCAGACGATTAGCTTGCGCGCTCACGGTGAAAGCATCACATTCAAGATCGAAGAAGACGATTGTATTCCGATGGAGAATGCCGAGCTATTTACTATTAGCCAAGTTAAATCGGATGATGAGGCCCCAGAATCAGAAACTAAGCAGGAAAAAGAGATGAAAGAAGATGAGCCTCTTGCCAATAACGCTTTTGCTTGTACCCTCGAAAGAATGATTAATCCTTTCTTGAATCCAACAAAGCCACTCACTTGCCCTCGACTCTGCAGTCTGGAAGACATCGAACGAACTCTCATACACAATCTAAAAGCGATCTCGGACTTCAAAGCAAGCAGACTAATGAATCTCCAACTACCTATACCTCCTCAAGGGATTCAAACCCTTGTTTCATCCGAACCTCAAACGCAATCTGAGATAGGAGGTATATCTGGGACAGATGATTCAAAAGACAAGAGAAACACTCCAAAGCCATCTTCTGATTTGAATTTCCAGGTAACTAACAATTCTCAGTCACCTCCTGTAACACCCGCCAAATTAGGACTAGTAATTAGTGCCTAATCGTATATTAATACATGTAATTAGTTCTGTGTTAGGCTAATTAATGTATCCAATTATATATATTGTTGAATATATACGAAAAATGCGATTTGATTAAATCGTACGCTTTTCAAAACGAATGTAATTCGATTCAATTAAATACGGACGTTGGTGACCAATTTTATTAAATAACGCAACATTATTTAATAACGCTATTATATCAAAAATATTATTATGATAATATTTCGTATTCATTTCGAATCATACAAACAAAACTTATATGATTTAAAAATGTAAAACGCACAAAACAAACTAACTTACACTTTATAACTCAAATATAAATTGATTTGTAAAATATTTAACTAAAATATCGCGTAATAAATTTGTATTTTAAAACTTACCATTTAATATGTAAAATAATTATTTAACGTTTAAACGACAGAGTAAACGAACACCACACGGAGGACGGAGACTGAAAGTTGGAGGTTAAACCCCCAACTCCCTTTCTCTCTTTCTCATTTCTCACCTCACTCTCTCTCTTTTACTCCCTCCTCTTCCTTTTTCTCTCAATTCACCAAACAACCACAACCTCACACAATCACCAAATAAACATACTAAACGCACTCGGATTTCACTACTCCTTTGGAAGAAAACGCTCACCGCATCCCGATCTATCATCCTATCTTTTCGGATTTTTGATCCGACACTTTGTAAGTTTCCGAAAAATCCCGACACCTCTCTCTTTCTATTGTTTTCGACTTATAATTGTTTGTTTAAGCTTGTAATGTCCATATTTGGTTTGGGTAAAAATATTGGACCGAACGGTGGCCGGGAAACTCGTTTTCGACACAAAATCCGGCCAACAGCCTGTAACGTCGCATCTGGCCTGGAGCCTTTGCGACGTTGCGTATAACTTCGCACAGAAATCAATAACGTCGCCTTAGCGACGTCGCACATAACGTCGCATTGAATTGCGAAGTCGCACATAGCGATGTCGCCTACTACGTCGCTAGAATAAACAACGTCGCGTATAGCGACATCATCCTTAACGTCTCATTAAATTGCTAAACGTCGCCTTTAGCGACGTCATGATCAACGTCGCAATCCTTACCTGCGACGTCACACCTAACGTCGCACAAACCAGGACTTGAAAACCTCAGATTTTACTAAGTGTCGAGACCTAAAATTTTAACACCTGATTTTACCCAAATTCGGATCCAGATGCGTTTTTCGTCAAAGCAATATAGCAGAAATAAAAAATTTCCAAGCTGACCTGGCAGCTCGACCCCAGTTAGGGGCTCTGCCCCTTGGACCCCGCTACCAGGGGCGCTGCCCCCGGACCCCCGTACTTAGATTCCGTAAGTACATTTCTCACCAAGTGTCAAACTTGTATAACACTTTGAAACTAACAAAATAACATCAAGATCATTATTACTAATAATCACCAACGGGCCGTACGCGTTTTCAAACACTTAAACTATCCACCGAATTGGGAACATTTGGACATTATAGTTGGACGAACAACTACAAGGTAGTCTTATTAGATACCTTCGCATATTATAACCATCGCGTGTCGTGGACACCCTCAGGTTACAAGTCTTTGGACTTCGATTCTCGGCTAATCATTCTCAGTTTATTTTCATAAACTCAACGACTCAGGTGAGTCTCATATCCCCTCTTTTTACTGTTTTACTCAGGGGTGTGATATATTGCATATTTTTAACAAGTGAACGCAAGTACAAACATTTCATATACTACATGAGTTTTTCACAACTAATCATTTAAAGTCCTCGGTTAGCATAGTTGTTAATACGTTGTAGCGTGAATATTAGTATATGGTACCATATAGGATTGACCCTCCTCGTTCGGGTTAGCAAGCACTAACCGGGTAAACGGACGTACTAATATTTGGGAAGACGAATGTTGATTAGGCATTTGTGGAGGCACCTCGCCCGGAATTCTCTATAGGGGACCCGGCCCTCGAGTTAAGCTCAACTATGTGCTCATGGCTGTATACATATACATTATCAATTGCTGGATGAAATTCAATTATTAAATCTTGCGGTTTATACGATATTACTTGATTTCAAACCTGTGAGCTCACCAGCTTTAGCTGACCATTTAGCATATATCGCAGGTACCAAGCAGTAGGTTGTTTCTGCTTCAGGACTTCTAGCTCGAGTCAGCATACAAACGTTGAGATTTTCTTGCATTAGTATATTTTGTACAAGTACTTATGTACTGAAATCTCCTTTTATATAAAATTCGAGCTATGTAGAGTTATAAATGTTGTAAACATTTCAATATCAATATATTTTGTTAAAACGACGCATATAGAGTCGTTTACTATTTATCTTTGTGCTTTGTTATTGATTAGTAACACCCAAATCGTGCTTCTGCAAATCATCAAATTTGGGGGTGTTACAGATTGGTATCAGAGCCCAAGGTTATAGCGAACTAGGTTGCATTTAGTGGACCTAGACTATGACCGTTAGGCAGTATTCCCTATTAGGTATAACCAGTTCAGAGATTACAGCATACGATTTTAATTTAACATAGCTTGATCAACTATGTACAATTAAATAAAGATGATGTAAGATCTGAAGGAAGTTATGGCTGAACAGGATACACTAGTTGACTCTGACCTCGAGAGGACCGAAACTTAAACATGTTTGTGCTAGACACTCAATAGGCTATATTATATAGGAACTATATGATCATAGGCCTCACTTTCTCTAACGCTTTGTCTCAGAAATGGCAAACATCCCACCCAATTCATCGCGCTCTCAATCCGGGTCGCAGAACCCAAGGGTAGCAAGGAGGAACGCCAGGTTGCCTCGAGCTGGCCCGTACCCCACTCACTTCACCTTGTCTGCCTTAGCCACTAGGGTGAACCAACACGAGCAGCGACTTCGCACCATGGATGTCGTGTTGCAGGAAACAAACAAAAACTGGAGACTTACATCCCTTGAACGCATCGAACAAGTCACCGAGGATCACGAAACCACCGTTAATAATGTAGACGTTCTTTTCAACAAAGTGGTGGAGATAAGCGTGGAAACCGCTCTTTTGAAACACAGACTAGATGAGTGTGAACAACGCTCACGGGTATCAGATGAATACATTGGCAGTTTGGTTCAACGACTGGCCTTGGCTGAAGACAGTGCCCGACAGGCCAGCAGACTTGCAAATACAGTGGATCGTCTCATTGAAATGATGGAGCAGATTAACCTACGTTAAGACTAGTGTAGTCTTTGTCTTGTAATCTATCTCGTAATCTAATGACTATCTAGCGCTACTCTATAAATTAGTCGGATGTAACAATTCCCGACACCTTTTGTAATATCTCTGTAGGATGTAACCGTTGAACTCGTATTATCAATCAAATATTTCCTTGCCGGTTCTACTTATACTAATTACCATTTTTCTTTTCCATATTGATGTTATGTATTACCGCCTTTATACATGTACATCTGAGACAAATACAATTTTCTTACAAAATCTCATGTATCTTCATTTCTTTTATTGAAGAATCATGCCGCCAAAGACGACACCTTACACCGACGCTCAGCTTACATCGCTCATAACCCAGGCTGTGACTAAAGCCTTGGCTCGAAATACTCCACAAAATTCCACGAGAAACAGCGATGCCGCTGAAACCCCCGCAGCTAAACCTTGTTCTTACAAGGACTTCCAGAGCTGTAAACCCTCAAGCTTCAAGGGTTCTAAAGGAGCCATCGGACTGATCAGATGGTTCGAAAAGATGGAAACTGTTTTCCGTGTCAGCAAATGCGCGGAGAACGACAAAGTAAACTTCGCCACCTGCTCTCTCGAATATGATGCCCACTCTTGGTGGAACTCATATACCCAATCAGTGGGTGCTGACATTGCCTACCAACTAACTTGGGAGGACTTGAAAGCAAAACTCACTGCCAAGTACTGTTCGATCGACAAACTCCAAAAGCTGGACGAGGAGTTCTGGAACCTAAAAGTTCAGGGCAGTAATATCCATGGTTACACCACCAGATTCCAGCAACTCGCTGCCCTCCGCCCAGCCATGGTAAGCATAGAACCTGATAAAATCAGGAAGTACATCCTTGGTCTTCCTGAGCCTGTTCGGGGGCACGTTGCCTCTTCAAACAAAACCACCATTGACGGTGCAATCCTACTGGCCCAAGACCTGATGGCAATGAGCCAAGATTCTGAACCACTCACTTCATCCTCTCACAACAACAAAAGAAAGTGGTCCGAATACCACAACAACCACCCAAACCAACAAAACAAGAAATTCGACACCATCAAAGCCTACAACACCACCACCGACACCCAACGGGGCTACACTGGGAACAAACCCTATTGTTCCAAGTGCAGCCATCACCATGAAGGTTCCTGTGGTCCCTTTTGCAACAATTGTAAGAGGTACGGCCACCTCACCAAAGATTGCCATTCTCCTAACAACAACAACCCTAACAACACTAGGCCACCCAAGGTCTGTTTTGAGTGTGGGAACCCCGGGCACTTCAGGGACACGTGCCCAAAGCTGAAGAATAACAACAACAACAACAACCGCAACAACAACAACAACAACGCCAAAAGTAGAGCCTTCGTGATCAATTCAGGGGACGCCCGTCAGGACCCGAATGTGGTCACGGGTATGTTCCTCCTCAACAATTTAACTGCTTCTATTCGGTTTGATACTGGTGCCGATAGAAGTTTTATTTCCGATGAATTTTGCCTTCTACTTGACATCACGCCTGTTGTTTTAGACGTTAAGTACACCGTAGAGCTAGCAAATGGCAAATTGATAGAAACCGATAGTGTGATACCTAATTGCACTTTAAATCTAGCCGACGAAATCTTCTCCATAGATCTTATGCCTGTTGAGATAGGAAGTTTCGATGTCATTGTGGGCTTGGACTGGTTATCCAAGCATCGCGCCGAAATCATTTGCTATGACAAAATTGTTCGCATACCTCTCGCCGTCGGTAGAACCTTGGTCATACAAGGGGAGACCGGTGGGACGAGGCTTAACATCATATCTTGTCTAAAAACTCGGAAATTTCTGAGAAAGGGTTATCCAGCAATCCTCGCGCACATCATAGAGAAAAAGTCAGAGGAGAAGCGACTTGAGGATGTTCCAATTGTTCGAGACTTTCCAGAAGTCTTTCCCGAAGAACTACCTGGTCTACCACCACCAAGACAGGTTGAGTTCTCAATCGATCTTGTACCAGGTGCTGCGCCTGTGGCCCGAGCGCCATACCGTTTAGCTCCATCCGAACTTCAGGAGTTGTCCACCCAATTACAGGAACTCCTGGAACGAGGATTTATCAGGCCGAGTTCTTCACCTTGGGGTGCTCTGGTCCTATTTGTCAAGAATAAAGACGGTTCTTTTCGAATGTGTATCGACTACCGAGAGTTGAACAAGTTAACTGTCAAGAACCGGTATCCACTTCCTCGAATCGATGACCTGTTCGACCAACTTCAAGGGTCGAGCTGTTATTCAAAGATCGATCTTCCATCAGGTTATCATCAATTACGTGTTCGCAATGCTGATATTCCGAAAACCGCTTTCAGAACCCGTTATGGGCATTACGAATTTCAAGTGATGCCATTCGGTCTAACCAACGCACCGGCTGTATTCATGGACCTTATGAATATGGTGTGCAAGCCTTATCTCGACAAGTTCGTCATTGTTTTCATCGATGACATACTCATATACTCACGAAACGAGCAAGAACACGCGCAACATCTCAAAACAATTTTAGAACTACTTAGACACGAGGAGCTGTATGCCAAATTTTCTAAGTGTGAGTTCTGGATTCAAACCGTTCAATTCCTTGGGCATGTTATGGATAGTTAAGGAATCCATGTCGATCCATCAAAAATCGAGGCAATCAAGTGCTGGCAAGCACCAACCTCTCCAACCGAAGTACGCCAATTCTTGGGTCTTGCTGGGTACTACCGGCGATTCATCGAGAATTTCTCCAAGATAGCTCAACCACTCACTACCCTGACTCAGAAAGATAAAAAGTTCGATTGGACTGATAAACAAGAGTCAGCATTTCAACTTCTCAAACAAAAGCTTTGCAGTGCCCCTATTATATCATTACCCGAAGGCACCGATGACTTCGTGGTATACTGCGATGCTTCCCATCAAGGTCTCGGTTGCGTGTTGATGCAACGAGACAAAGTCATAGCTTACGCCTCACGACAATTGAAAATCCACGAAAAGAACTACACCACCCATGACCTCGAGCTTGGAGCTGTCGTTTTTGCTCTCAAAATTTGGAGACACTATCTCTACGGCACTAAGTGCACAATCTTTACCGACCACAAAAGTCTCCAACACATCTTCGATCAAAAGGATCTCAACATGAGGCAACGTCGATGGGTCGAGTTGCTTACCGATTATGACTGCGATATCAAGTATCATCCGGGCAAGGCAAAAGTTGTTGCCGATGCCCTCAGTCAAAAAGAACGAACCAAACCACTTCGAGTCCGAGCCCTCAGTATGACAATTCACAATGATCTAAACATTCAGATCCTCACTGCTCAACTCGAAGCTCTCAAACCCGATAACATCAAAAATGAGGCCTTGCGAGGCATGGACAAACAATTGGAAATCAAACCTAACGGGATTAGGTATTTCTCAAACCGAATCTGGTTGCCTAGTTTTGGGAACCTGCGAGACTTGGTGATGGATGAAGCTCACAAGTCAAAATATTCAATTCATCCGGGGTCCGATAAAATGTACCACGGAATCAAGGACTTCTATTGGTGGCCGAACATGAAAGCCGAAATCGCCACCTATGTCAGCAAGTGCCTTACTTGCTCGAAAGTCAAAGTCGAATATCAAAAACCTTCTGGTTTACTTCAACAACCCAGCATTCCTGAATGGAAATGGGAACAAATTGCCATGGACTTCATAACCAAACTACCCAAGTCAACGAGCGGTTACGATACCATTTGGGTGATCGTCGATCGTCTCACAAAGTCTGCTCACTTTCTGGCAATAAAAGAAACTGACAAAATGGAACGTCTCACTCAAATCTATCTTAAGGAAATTGTAACCCGTCATGGCGTTCCAATCTCGATTATCTCCGATAGGGATAGTCGTTTCACATCTCAATTTTGGCAATCGCTTCAAAAGTCATTGGGTACCCGTCTCGATATGAGTACCGCATATCATCCTCAAACCGATGGCCAAAGTGAGCGAACAATTCAAACACTGGAAGACATGCTACGAGCCTGTGTGGTTGATTTCGGTGTAAACTGGGAAAGGCACCTACCCCTGTGCGAATTCTCGTACAACAACAGTTATCACTCCAGCATCTAGGTCGCACCTTTCGAGGAACTTTACGGTCGTAAGTGACGTTCACCAATTTGTTGGACCGAAGTGGGAGACAGCCAACTCACTGGTCCTGAAATCGTTCACGAAACAACCGAGAAAATCTTCGAAATTCAAAACAAACTCAAGGCCGCACGTGATCGTCAGAAAAGTTATGCTGACGTGAGACGCAAGCCACTAGAGTTCCAGGTTGGGGACCGAGTATTACTCAAAGTTTCACCTTGGAAAGGTGTAATTCGATTTGGCAAACGCGAGAAGTTAAATCCCAGGTACATCGGGCCTTTTGAGATCCTCGAACGGATTGGCCCTGTAGCTTATCGATTGCAGCTGCCATCCGAACTCAGCAGCGCACCCTACTTTTCACATTTCTAACTTGAAGAAATGTCTGTCTGATGAGACACTAATTATCCCACTCGATGAAATCCGAGTTGACGACAAACTTCATTTTGTTGAGGAGCCTGCTGAAATCATGGACCGTGAGGTCAAACAACTAAAACAAAGTCGTATTCCCATCGTCAAGGTCATATGGAATTCGCGGCGCGGTCCGGAATTCACCTAGGAATGCGAAGACCAAATGCGACTCAAATATCCTCAACTCTTCGCTGATTCTACATCAAACGCGACCTCGAGCTAAATTTCGGGACGAAATTCTCCTAACAGGGGGAGAATGTAACACCCGCCAAATTAGGACTACTAATTAGTGCCTAATCGTATGTTAATACATGTAATTAGTTCTGTATTAGGCTAATTAATGTATCGAATTATATATATTGTTGAATATATATGAAAAATGCGATTTGATTAAATCGTACGCTTTTCAAAACGAATGTAATTCGATTCAATTAAATACGGACGTTGGTGACCAATTTTATTAAATAACGCAACATTATTTAATAACGCTATTATATCAAAAATATTATTATTATAATATTTCGTATTCATTTCGAATCATACAAACAAAACTTATATGATTTAAAAATGTAAAACGCACAAAACAAACTAACTTACATTTTATAACTCAAATATAAATTGATTTGTAAAATATTTAACTAAAATATCGCGTAATAAATTTGTATTTTAAAACTTACCATTTAATATGTAAAATAATTATTTAACGTTTAAACGACGGAGTAAACGAACACCACACGGAGGATGGAGACTGAAAGTTGGAGGTTAAACCCCCAACTCCCTTTCTCTCTTTCTCATTTCTCACCTCATTCTCTCTCTTTTACTCCCTCCTCTTCCCTTTTCTCTCAATTCACCAAACAACCACAACCTCACAAAATCACCAAATAAACATACTAAACGCACTCGGATTTCACTACTCCTTTGGAAGAAAACGTTCACCGCATCCCGATCTATCATTCTATCTTTTCGGATTTTTGATCCGACACTTGGTAAGTTTCCGACAAATCCCGACACCTCTCGCTTTCTATAGTTTTCGACTTATAATTGTTTGTTTAAGCTTGTAATGTCCATATTTGGGTTGGGTAAAAATATTGGACCGAACGGTGGCCGGGAAACTCGTTTTCGACACAAAATCCGGCCAACAGCCTGTAACGTCGCATCTGGCCTGGAGCCTTTGCGACGTTGCGTATAACGTCGCACATAAATCAATAACATCGCCTTAGCGACGTCGCACATAACGTCGTATTGAATTGCGAAGTCGCACATAGCGACGTCGCCTACTACGTCGCTAGAATAAACAACGTCGCGTATAGCGACATCATCCTTAACGTCTCATTAAATTGCGAAACGTCGCCTTTAGCGACGTCATGATCAACGTCGCAATCCTTACCTGCGACGTCACACCTAACGTCGCACAAACCAGGACTTGAAAACCTCAGATTTTACAAAGTGTCGAGACCTAAAATTTTAACACCTGATTTTACCCAAATTCGGATCCAGATGCGTTTTTCGTCAAAGCAATATAGCAGAAATAAAAATTTTCCATGCTGACCTGGCAGCTCGACCCCAGCCAGGGGCTCTGCCCCTTGGACCCCGCTACCAGGGGCGCTGCCCCCGGACCCCCGTACTTAGATTCCGTAAGTACATTTCTCACCAAGTGTCAAACTTGTATAACACTTTGAAACTAACAAAATAACATCAAGATCATTATTACTAATAATCACCAACGGGCCGTACGCGTTTTCAAACACTTAAACTATCCACCGAATTGGGAACATTTGGACATTATAGTTGAACGAACAACTGCAAGGTAGTCTTATTAGATACCTTCGCATATTATAACCATCGCGTGTCGTGGACACCCTCATGTTACAAGTCTTTGGACTTCGATTCTCGGCTAATCATTCTCAGTTTATTTTCATAAACTCAACGACTCAGGTGAGTCTCATAGCCCCTCTTTTTACTGTTTTACTCAGGGGTGTGATATATTGCTCATTTTTAACAAGTGAACGCAAGTACAAACATTCATATACTACATGAGTTTTTCACAACTAATCATTTAAAGTCCTCCGTTAGCATAGTTGTTAATACGTTGTAGCGTGAATATTAGTATATGGTACCATATAGGATTGACCCTCCTCGTTCGGGTTAGCAAGCACTAACCGGGTAAACGGACGTACTAATATTTGGGAAGACGAATGTTTATTAGGCATTCGTGGAGGCACCTCACCCGGAATTCTCTATAGGGGACCCGACCCTCGAGTTAAGCTCAACTATGTGCTCATGGCTGTATACATATACATTATCAATTGCTGGATGAAATTCAATTATTAAATCTTGCGGTTTATACGATATTACTTGATTTCAAACCTGTGAGCTCACCAGCTTTAGCTGACCATTTAGCATATATCGCAGGTACCAAGCAGTAGGTTGTTTCTGCTTCAGGACTTCTAGCTCGAGTCAGCATACAGACGTTGAGATTTTCTTGCATTAGTATATTTTGTACAAGTACTTATGTACTGAAATCTCCTTTTATTTAAAATTCGAGCTATGTAGAGTTATAAATGTTGTAAACATTTCAATATCAATATATTTTGTTAAAACGACGCATATAGAGTCGTTTACTATTTATCTTTGTGCTTTGTTATTGATTAGTAACACCCAAATCGTGCTTCCGCAAATCATCAAATTTGGGGGTGTTACACCTCCCAACGTAGTTGAGCTCCCTAATCTACATAAGGTTGATATTCCTATTACGGATGATGACTCGGGAAACGTACATGTGGATATTCATCCTCTTGATTCTCCGGAACTGCATGATTCACAAGCATTATCTCAAGAAATGATATGCATACTGTAACACCCCCAAGTTTACGGTTTGCGGAAGCATACATTGGGTGTTACTAATCAATATACAAAGCTCAAGATTAACAGTAAACGACCTCTAAATGAGACGTTTGTAAAATAGTTACATTTCATAATTAATAATCGTTTGAAAACCGTAGGTTTTCGTATACAAAAAGTAGTTTCCTAGAGTCCACGCGAATAGCGGGAGATTCTATTACATGACCGTAGTTACAAAAGATAATGCCAAAGAATCTCCGTTAAATGCAGTTTGGAAATCATGCGACTCTAGCTAGTAATCCTGGAGTGATCCTACTCCGTAAGTGTACCTGAGATACAAAGCTAAAAAGTGTCAACCAAAAAGGTTGGTGAATCTCACAGGTTTAGTAATAAGTAGGTGTCATGAACCACAAGTATGTACCCGTATTGCTATCAAGCAAAGTAAGTTAATCAGTATATCAGTACAGTGCCATGAGCTCATAAGTTGAAGCTTAACCGTGTAGTGTGAAATAAATCACGTACCCCCGTGAGTGCTATCCGCACACTCATATGTAACAAATACTAATATGTCTGTTTCTACGTGTAAATCAGTACGTGATGGCGCTACCACCCCAGACAGGGATTGTCAGTCCCAAATGGATCCATCTATTAGTAATCGCGCTTAAGTCCATAACTAACAACTTACGATTAGGAGGCTTTCAGTGGATAAAAGTAACTCATGCGTTTGTTTGTAATCAGTAATGTTTTCAGTTCAGTACATTGTGTTCATACGTAAAACAGTTGCTAAGTATCTCACCCCAAAGTATAAAACAGTAAAAGTGGGGCTGTAAGACTCACCTGAGTCGAGCGGTAGTAATTAGCAAGTAGTAGTAAAGCAAGTAGGTTCTCCGAACCCGTAACCTTCTAGTGCCTAAACACGTAAGGTTAAGTAAGTAGATGTCTCGCAAGACCATCTAGGCTAGTTGTTCATACAACCCGTTGTGTTTAATGTTGGTTCGTTCTCGTTTGTATCAAAGTATATACGGCCCGTTGGTGATTCGTTATATTAGAAATTTATAACGCAATTTAGTGTAATTGTAATAGAAAGTATGTTCTATGACGTTTGTTAAGTCGTATGACATAAGTATTTGAAGTTGTGTAAGTTCGACACTTAGTAAAATCTGAGTTTTCAAGGTTCTGTCATGTGCGACGTAGGGTGCGACGTAGGGTGCGACGTCGGGTGCGACGTAGGGTGCGACGTCAGGAGCGACGTCGGGTGCGACGTCAGGAGCGACGTCGGGTGCGACGTCAGGTGCGACGTAGGCATGTACGTCGCATGATGCGACCTTCGCAAATCAATGCGACGTAGGAGGCAGCGTCGCTAATGCGACGTTGAGGTTTTTGTGCGACGTAGGCCGCGACGTCGCAGAGGCCCCCGGCCAAATGCGACGTAGCGGTCTGATGGCCGGAATTTTTGTCGAAAACGAGTTTCCCGGTTTCCGTTGGGTCCAAATCTTTTACCCAACCCCTATATGAACATATTAAGCCTATTTAAACCATAAACTATTAAAAATGATCAAAAACGAGAGATATCGGGATTTGTCGGAAACTTACAAAGTGTCGGATTGAAAATCCGGAAAGATAGGAATGTGGATCGTGTTGTCGTGGTCACTTTTCTCCAAACGAGTGGTATGTTTCGGCGAGGTTTGATGGTGTTATTTTGATGATTTTGGTGATGAAGGTGGTGAGTTAGTTGAAAGAAAAGATGAGAGGAGAGAGAAAGTTGATAGATGAAAAATGGGGAGAAAAAGAAGGTGGGTGGGGTTTTGATAAAACTCCCCCACTTTCAGTCTCCGCTCCGCGCTCCGGGTGGTGTTCGTTTTCTCCGTCGTTTTTCGTTAAATTATTTATTTTACGCGTTTAATTATATTTGTAAAATCACAACTCTTGTTAAATAATTTATTTAAATTATTTCCTTAAATCTTTAACAGTTTAAATTAAATTTAATTACTTTCGTCTTTAATTCGCGTAAGTTTTAAATCGAGTAGTACAAGACAGCTATTAACTATTATAAAATAGTATTTCGGTCATAATTGCGTTATTTTAGTTTATAAACATTTGTTCACCAACGTCCGTGTTTATCGAATAGAATTTCATTCTATTTAAGTCGCGTACGATTTAATCAAATCGCAAAGTTGTATATATTAACCAACATATAATCCGATACATAAATTAGCCTATCGCAGAACTAATTACATGTATTAACAAAGAATTAGGCGCTAATACTAGCCCTAATTTGGCGGTTGTTACATTCTCCCCTTGTTAAAAGAATTTCGTCCCGAAATTAGCTTAATTGCACGGTCGGTGCGTTGTCTGGGAAGAGATGTGGGTATTTCTGTCGCATTTGGTCTTCCCGTTCCCAGGTGAATTCAGGGCCACGTCTAGAATTCCACCTGACTTTTACGATGGGAATACGACTCTGTTTTAGTTGTTTGACCTCGCGGTCCATTATTTCCATGGGTTCCTCGACAAAATGAAGTTTATCATCGATCTGAATTTCGTCGAGCGGTATTATTAGTGTCTCGTCAGACAGACATTTCTTAAGATTAGAAATGTGGAATGTGTTGTGAACGCTGCTAAGCTCAGCAGGAAGTTGTAGGCGGTACGCCACTGGACCAATCTTTTCAAGGATTTCGAATGGTCCGATGTATCTAGGATTTAGTTTGCCTCGTTTTCCGAATCGAATGACACCTTTCCACGGTGCCACTTTGAGAAGTACCTTGTCCCCTACTTGGAACTCAAGGTGTTTGCGTCTCACGTCAGCATAGCTTTTCTGACGATCACGTGCGGCTTTTAGTCGGTTTTGTATGCTGATGATCTTTTCAGTTGTTTCATGTATGATTTCTGGACCGGTGAGTTGTGTATCCCCCACCTAAGTCCAACAGATAGGTGACCGGCACTTACGACCGTACAGTGCCTCAAAGGGTGCAGCCTTTATGCTGGTGTGATAACTGTTGTTATACGAGAACTCGCACAACGGCAAGTGATTTTCCCAGTTTTTACCGAAGTCAACTACGCAGGCTCGTAGCATGTCTTCCAGTGTTTGTATGGTTCGTTCGCTCTGGCCATCGGTTTGAGGATGGTAAGCCGTACTCATATCCAGACGAGTACCAAGAGATTTTTGCAGTGATTGCCAGAAGCGAGAAGTAAACCGAGCATCTCGGTCGGAGATGATTGAGATGGGCACGCCGTGTCTTGACACGATTTCTTTCAGGTAGATCCGTGTCAAACGTTCCATCTTATCAGTTTCCTTGATGGCTAGGAAATGAGCAGATTTAGTGAGTCGGTCGACGATCACCCAAATGGTATCGCAACCGTTAGAAGTTTTCGGGAGTTTAGTAATGAAATCCATGGTGATCTGCTCCCATTTCCATTGTGGTATTTCGGGTTGTTGTAACAAACCGGAGGGTTTCTGGTGTTCAGCTTTAACTTTGGAACAAGTAAGACACTTGCCAACATAAGTTGCAATGTCAGATTTCATGTTGGGCCACCAGTACATTTCTTTGATGCCGTGATACATTTTGTCGGCACCGGGGTGTATAGAGTATTTAGACTTGTGAGCTTCATCCATCACCAAGTCTCGCAGGTTCCCAAAACTTGGTAACCAGATTCGATTCGAGAAGTATTTGGCCCCGTTAGGTTTGGTTTCAAATTGTTTGTCCATGCCCCGCAAGGCCTCGTTTATCAAGTTTTCTGGTTTGAGTGCTTCGAGTTGAGCGGTGAGAGTTTGATTGATGAGGTCGTTGTGAATGGTCATACCGAGAGCTCGAACTCGAAGTGGTTTCACTCGTTCTTTTCGGCTTAAGGCATCGGCGACAACATTCGCCTTGCCCGGATGATAGCGAATCTCGCAGTCGTAATCAGTAAGCAACTCGACCCATCGGCGTTGCCTCATGTTGAGATCCTTTTGATCGAAGATATGTTGGAGACTTTTATGGTCAGTAAAGATTGTGCACCTGGTACCGTATAAGTAGTGTCTCCAGATTTTCAGAGCGAAAACAACAGCCCCCAACTCTAGGTCATGAGTTGTGTAATTCTTTTCGTGGACCTTGAGTTGTCGAGAGGCGTAAGCAATGACCCTGTCTCGTTGCATCAATACGCAACCAAGACCTTGGTGCGAAGCATCACAGTATACCACGAAGTCATCGTTGCCTTCGGGTAAGGATAAGATAGGTGCACTGCAGAGTTTCTGTTTTAGTAGCTGAAAAGCTGACTCCTGTTTGTCAGTCCAATCGAACTTCTTTTCCTTTTGAGTCAGTGCAGTGAGAGGTAGGGCTATTTTCGAAAAGTTCTCAATGAATCGCCTGTAGTATCCGGCGAGCCCTAAGAATTGGCGTACCTCGGTCGGTGTAGTAGGTGCTTGCCAACCCTTGATAGCCTCGATTTTTGAAGGATCGACATGAATCCCTTGATTGTCAATGACGTGTCCAAGGAATTGAACGGTTTTCATCCAGAACTCACACTTAGAGAATTTGGCGTACAACTCTTCGTGTTTGAGCAGCTCTAGGATGGTTTTCAGGTGTTGCGCGTGTTCTTGTTCAGTGCGTGAGTAAATCAAGATGTCATCGATAAAGACGATAACAAACTTGTCAAGGTAAGGTTTGCACACCCGATTCATAAGATCCATGAATACTGCCGGTGCGTTGGTTAAGCCGAATGGCATCACTTGGAATTCATAATGCCCGTAGCGAGTTCGGAAAGCTGTTTTTGGAATGTCATCGTCACGAACTCGGAGTTGATGATAACCTGACCGTAGATCGATTTTTGAATAAAAACTCGATCCCTGGAGTTGGTCAAACAGGTCATCAATGCGAGGAAGTGGGTAACGGTTCTTGACAGTTAATTTGTTGAGTTCACGGTAGTCGATGCACATGCGGAAAGAACCGTCTTTCTTTTTCACAAACAGGACCGGAGCTCCCCAAGGTGAGGAACTTGGTCGAATGAATCCCTTGTCCAGGAGTTCCTGTAATTGAGTAGACAACTCCTGAAGTTCGGATGGGGCTAGTCGGTAAGGGGCTCGTGCCACAGGTGCTGTGCCGGGCACAAGATTAATAGAGAATTCGACTTGTCTAGTTGGCGGTAGACCAGGCAAGTCTTCAGGAAAGACTTCCGGGAAGTCTCGAACAATAGGCACATCCTCAAGTCGCTTCTCCACCGACTTTTTCTCCATAACGTGTGCGAGGATTGCCTGGTACCCTTTTCTCAAGTATTTTCGGGTTTTCATGCAAGAAATGATATTTATCCTCGTCCCACCGGTCTCCCCTTGTATGCTCAAAGTTCCACCGGTGACGAGAGGAATGCGTACAATTTTCTCGAAACAAACGATTTCGGCTCGGTGCTTGGACAACCAATCCATACCGACGATGATGTCAAAGCTGCCGATTTCGACAGGTATCAAGTCAATGGAAAAGAGCTCGTTAGCTAAATTTAGAGTGCAATTAGGTATCACACTGTCGGCCTCAATAAGTTTTCCGTTTGCCAATTCTATTGTGTACTTAGAATCTAAGGCAATAGGTGTAATGTCAAGAAGTGGGTAAAATTCGTCGGAAATAAAGCTCTTATCAGCACCAGTATCGAATAATACAGATGCAGTCAAGTTGTTGAGAAGAAACGTACCCGTGACCACATTCGGGTCTTGACGGGCTTCCCCAGATTTCAGTACAAAAGCTCTTCCTCGAGCATTGTTATTGTTCCTGTTGTTGTTGTTGTTCAGCTTCGGGCAGTCTTTCTTGAAATGCCCAGTTCCATTGCACCCATAACAAGTCTTTGGTGCCGAGGTGTTGGTGTCAGTGGTGTTTGATCTACAGTCCTTAGCCAAGTGTCCAAATCTCTTACACTTGCTACAGGGACACGAACCAAAGTGGTGTCGTTGGCACTTGGAGCAGTAGGGCTTGGTTCCCTTGTACGCTCCCTTGTCATCAGTATTGGAGGTGTAGGCTTTAATGGTTTCAGGTTTCTTGGTTTGGTGGTTGTTGTGGTTGTCGGACCATTTTCTTTTATTGTTGTTGTTGGAGGATGGAGTGGGTGGTTCTGGGTCCTCGTTCATGGCTAGAAGTTCATGGGCCAACCGAATGGCGCCGTGAAGAGTGGTTTGGTTTGATGAGGCGACATTTCCCCGGACAGGTTCCGGGAGGCCGCGGATGTATTTCTTAATCTTGTCGGGCCCAGTACCTGCCATAGCTGGGCGAAGAACAGTAAGTTGTTGGAATCGGGTGGTGTATCCGACGATATCAGTTCCTTGTACTTTTAAGTTCCAGAACTCTTCGTCCAGCTTGTGAAGTTGTTCGGACGGGCAATACTCATCAGTGAGCATTTTCTTCAGGTCCTCCCAAGGGAGTAGGTAAGCGGTGTCAATACCCACAGACTGGGTATAGGAATTCCACCACGAGAGGGCACCATCTTCAAGGGTGCAGGTGGAGAATTTGACCTTGTCGTCTTCCGCACATTTGCTGATGCGGAAAACTGATTCCATCTTTTCGAACCATCTGATAAGTCCGATGGCTCCTTCAATCCCCTTGAAGCTCAAGGGTTTGCAGTTTTGAAAATCCTTGTATGAACAAGGTTTAGCAGCAGAGGTTTCAGCGGCATCGCTGTTTCTTGTGGAACCTGGTGGAGTATTCCGAGCTAAGGCTTCAGTAACAGCCTGGGTTATGAGTGACGTGATCTGAGCATCAGTGTAAGGTCTTGACTTTGGCGGCATGACTCTTCAATAAAAGAAATGAAGATACATGAGATTTTGTAAGAAATTGTATTTATTTCAGATGTACATGTATATAGGTGGTAATACATAACATCATAATGAAAAGGATTATGGCAATTAACATGAGTCGAAACAGCAAGGAATTTTTAATAGGTAACACGAGTTCAAAGGTTACATCCTACGGATGTGTTACAAAAGATGTCGGGAATTGTTACATCCGACTGGAACATAGAGTAGTGCTTAGATAGTTACTAGATTACATGATAGTTTACAAAACAAAGACTAAGCTATTCTTAACGTAGGTTAATCTGCTCCATCATTTCGATGAGACGATCCACAGTATTTGCAAGTCTACTGGCTTGTCGAGCATTATCTTCAGCTAATGCTAGTCGCTGTACCAATCCGCGGGTATATTCTTCCGTTTCCCGTGAGCGTTGTTCACACTCCTCAAGTCTGTGTTTCAAAAGAGTGGTTTCCACGCTTATCTCCACCACTCTGTTGAGAAGAATGTCCACATTTGTAACGGTGGTTTCGTGATTCTCAGAGACTTGTTCGATGCGCTCAAGTGCTGTAAGTCTCCAGTTTTCGTTTGTTTCCTGCAACACGACATCTATGGTGCGGAGTCGTTGCTCGTGTTGGTTCACCCTAGCAGCTAGGGCTGGCGCGGTGAAGTGAGTGGAGTACGGGCCAGCTCGAGGCAACCTGTTGTTCCTCCTTGCTACCCTTGGGTTCTGCGACCCGGATTGAGAACGAGATGAATCGGATGGGATGTTTGCCATTTCTGAGACAAAGCGTTAGTAAGATTGAGGCCTATATTCATATAGTCCCTATATAATATAGCCTATTGAGTGTCTAGCATAAACATGTTTAAGTCTCGGTTCTCTCGAAGTCAGAGTCTTCTATTGTACCCTGTTCAGCCATAACCCCTTTCAGATCTTACATCATCTTTGCTTAATTGTACATAGTTGATCAGGCTATGTTAAATTAAACTCGTATGATGTAATCACTGAACCGGTTATACCTAATAAGGGATACTGCCTAATGGTCATAGTCTAGGCTCACTAAATGCAACCTAGTTCACTACAACCTTAGGCTCTGATACCAATCTGTAACACCCCCAAGTTTACGGTTTGCGGAAGCATACATTGGGTGTTACTAATCAATATACAAAGCTCAAGATTAACAGTAAACGACCTCTAAATGAGACGTTTGTAAAATAGTTACATTTCATAATTAATAATCGTTTGAAAACCGTAGGTTTTCGTATACAAAAAGTAGTTTCCTAGAGTCCACGCGAATAGCGGGAGATTCTATTACATGACCGTAGTTACAAAAGATAATGCCAAAGAATCTCCGTTAAATGCAGTTTGGAAATCATGCGACTCTAGCTAGTAATCCTGGAGTGATCCTACTCCGTAAGTGTACCTGAGATACAAAGCTAAAAAGTGTCAACCAAAAAGGTTGGTGAATCTCACAGGTTTAGTAATAAGTAGGTGTCATGAACCACAAGTATGTACCCGTATTGCTATCAAGCAAAGTAAGTTAATCAGTATATCAGTACAGTGCCATGAGCTCATAAGTTGAAGCTTAACCGTGTAGTGTGAAATAAATCACGTACCCCCGTGAGTGCTATCCGCACACTCATATGTAACAAATACTAATATGTCTGTTTCTACGTGTAAATCAGTACGTGATGGCGCTACCACCCCAGACAGGGATTGTCAGTCCCAAATGGATCCATCTATTAGTAATCGCGCTTAAGTCCATAACTAACAACTTACGATTAGGAGGCTTTCAGTGGATAAAAGTAACTCATGCGTTTGTTTGTAATCAGTAATGTTTTCAGTTCAGTACATTGTGTTCATACGTAAAACAGTTGCTAAGTATCTCACCCCAAAGTATAAAACAGTAAAAGTGGGGCTGTAAGACTCACCTGAGTCGAGCGGTAGTAATTAGCAAGTAGTAGTAAAGCAAGTAGGTTCTCCGAACCCGTAACCTTCTAGTGCCTAAACACGTAAGGTTAAGTAAGTAGATGTCTCGCAAGACCATCTAGGCTAGTTGTTCATACAACCCGTTGTGTTTAATGTTGGTTCGTTCTCGTTTGTATCAAAGTATATACGGCCCGTTGGTGATTCGTTATATTAGAAATTTATAACGCAATTTAGTGTAATTGTAATAGAAAGTATGTTCTATGACGTTTGTTAAGTCGTATGACATAAGTATTTGAAGTTGTGTAAGTTCGACACTTAGTAAAATCTGAGTTTTCAAGGTTCTGTCATGTGCGACGTAGGGTGCGACGTAGGGTGCGACGTCGGGTGCGACGTAGGGTGCGACGTCAGGAGCGACGTCGGGTGCGACGTCAGGAGCGACGTCGGGTGCGACGTCAGGTGCGACGTAGGCATGTACGTCGCATGATGCGACCTTCGCAAATCAATGCGACGTAGGAGGCAGCGTCGCTAATGCGACGTTGAGGTTTTTGTGCGACGTAGGCCGCGACGTCGCAGAGGCCCCCGGCCAAATGCGACGTAGCGGTCTGATGGCCGGAATTTTTGT
This sequence comes from Helichrysum umbraculigerum, assembly GCA_949592205.1. Lineage (NCBI taxonomy): Eukaryota > Viridiplantae > Streptophyta > Magnoliopsida > Asterales > Asteraceae > Helichrysum > Helichrysum umbraculigerum. The sequence goes on along the minus strand of CATIUR010000001.1, from coordinate 305,848,825 downwards.
CGAAAACGAGTTTCCCGGTTTCCGTTGGGTCCAAATCTTTTACCCAACCCCTATATGAACATATTAAGCCTATTTAAACCATAAACTATTAAAAATGATCAAAAACGAGAGATATCGGGATTTGTCGGAAACTTACAAAGTGTCGGATTGAAAATCCGGAAAGATAGGAATGTGGATCGTGTTGTCGTGGTCACTTTTCTCCAAACGAGTGGTATGTTTCGGCGAGGTTTGATGGTGTTATTTTGATGATTTTGGTGATGAAGGTGGTGAGTTAGTTGAAAGAAAAGATGAGAGGAGAGAGAAAGTTGATAGATGAAAAATGGGGAGAAAAAGAAGGTGGGTGGGGTTTTGATAAAACTCCCCCACTTTCAGTCTCCGCTCCGCGCTCCGGGTGGTGTTCGTTTTCTCCGTCGTTTTTCGTTAAATTATTTATTTTACGCGTTTAATTATATTTGTAAAATCACAACTCTTGTTAAATAATTTATTTAAATTATTTCCTTAAATCTTTAACAGTTTAAATTAAATTTAATTACTTTCGTCTTTAATTCGCGTAAGTTTTAAATCGAGTAGTACAAGACAGCTATTAACTATTATAAAATAGTATTTCGGTCATAATTGCGTTATTTTAGTTTATAAACATTTGTTCACCAACGTCCGTGTTTATCGAATAGAATTTCATTCTATTTAAGTCGCGTACGATTTAATCAAATCGCAAAGTTGTATATATTAACCAACATATAATCCGATACATAAATTAGCCTATCGCAGAACTAATTACATGTATTAACAAAGAATTAGGCGCTAATACTAGCCCTAATTTGGCGGTTGTTACACATACCAATTGTCTCTACTCATGAGCAAATGATTTCTGTGATAGACGAATATGATGGTGACCCTTACATCATAATAGCAGCTATTAGAAACTCCACCAATGATTACTCTATGCATCAAAGGTGGCTGATAGAGGTTATTGAGGCAGCATCCACTATTCGTCTTGCTAGCAAAGGAACCAAAGATCCGCTCAACCTTAGACATTGCATCAGAGTCTTCGCTGAAGCACTCAAAACTCAGCTCAATGAAGAAAGGATTAACGCAGAAGAACTACTCTTCTACATTGAACGAAGACAAATATACCGCAAGGTGTATGATGTTCTCATGGGCTCTGCGTTTCCTTATTCCTTAAAACAGAGGGAGATATTGGGTGTCATCAGAAGAAATATTGAAGACGCTACTGGAAACCCCAGTAACCATGCTGACTTCATGGTAATGAGCAATCTTCGGGAATTCCTTGACTTGTTAGCTGAAAAAGATCACTTGAGTACCAAAGAAAGCAATCGATTCATCATCAAGGATACTATAGAACATCATATCAGATTGATAATCGAAGAGCTTCGGTACATCACTTGGGAAGAAAGGAGGCGTAATCATCCCATCAATGTTAAAAACATGTCTCTTCTCGATATTGTCACTTATGTGATAACTCGATTACATGAGATATTGAATGCAGAAGACGCCGAGAAAGCAGAGTTTATCCTTCAGGCTGGATATCGCGAGATATTCAACAAAATAATTCATATTTTCAAGAACTCTAGCTTTCCCTTCACCCTTCATCAGCACCAGCTAATCAAAAGCTTGTGCAAGTCAACATCTGAATTCGGAGGAAATCTACACACTGAAGAGTTTGAAGAGCTGAAGATGAAACTACTGGAATTTATGGACTCCTTCAGACTTAAGCATCCATCTCGAGAAAATATCACGACAAGCACAACCACTATGATTGACCCTAATGGGCCAGTTACTAAGGCGGTTGACTACATCATCAACGGATTGCTAGGTCTTTCCAGAGCAGCCTCAGAACAACTTCGAAACTTCAAAATAGATGCCATGGAACCATCAGACCTAATCTCAACCATGGCTACCACTTCCAAATGATCTATCCTCCGCGTTACACATTTCCACAACCCAGGGCATATAATTTCACCATCACTCGCCCTGGGAGCTCCTTCCCTAGCATCTGATCTCAGAGGAGTATAGTCGAGCTCTCGACTATAAAAGCAGCGCTTCTCGGGAGGCAACCCGTGGAATAAGAAGTATTGAGATGTTGTGTGTCAATAAGTGAAGAAGAATATCCGACTATCCTTCACACTTGGTTATGCCTAAAATATCTTCAAAAACGTCTCTAAAAAACAACTCATTTTGCAAACAAACCACTTGTCTCAGTTAAACAGGAAGTAAAAACAAATAATTCATATGTTTCGAGCATTTGAGGTACTTGCATACTACTTTTATGCATTATGCTCGAACTCGTTTAAAAACACATGTTTTTATAAATGATTAGTCGTAGAAAACATCTCTTCAAAATCTGAGACAGTGATTTCACTTTCATTTGCAAAAATACATGAGTTTGTGAAAAGGCATATCCAAAGTGTTCACACCTACGAGATCATTTCACAAAAGAAAGAGTTTGAAAGAAGTTTTGAAGTATGTGGAAAACCCTAGCAAGAGTCTCGAAGATAAAACTAGAAGAAAATGCAGAAATGGATCCTAGCAGCTTCTATTTCAGCAATTTTCAAATCATAAGCATCCGAGCATCTCGCTATCCGGGGAGTTTCCTTACACTTTCTTCACTTTTCAATAAATAAATAATCTGTTTTGTTTTGTGTGTTATCTATGCCGTATCCTAAACTTATCACTAAGTGTGGGATTCCAGCCCAAAAACAACACTTGAGAAACATTTTCGATATGTTCAAACTCTAAGTGTGAGATTTTACGTGTAAAATCCCTACTCAAGAAAACATTAGGGACAATGTTCCTCTAAGTGTGGGATAGCAGGTATAGATACATTGGATTGATTTTATGTCTTTTTGTCCAAATGGCATACTCAGAAAATGTTCCTCAAAATTTCAAAATTTTTCAAAAATAAAATAAAAAGTACGAGTTTTTAACTCTGCTATTTTGAATTCTAAAGTTTCTAAAGAGGAATCATTCCCGTATATGAGTATGCTATTTTGGAATCTAAGGAAAATAAGGTAGGAATCTCTCAAACAAAAATGATAATCTAAAAAAGGCATCGTATGACTAGGCATATATAACCCAAAAACTTGCAGTGAGGTATCTTGAGCCCTATAGCATTCATTTTTAATGCTTCACTTTTCGTTTGTTGTGTGTGCCGATGTATGCATCTCTGAATTAGAACTTGCTCCTGACATACGTTTCGAGACCATATTAGTGAGTACCGTAAGCGGAATACAGGTACGTTCACCCTCATGTAACTAGACCATTCTTGCATTACCTATTTGATAAACTTTAAATTGTGCGTAACATCTATTCTATTTCCTTAGACTATAAGTGTACAATCGGTTTATCAAACGGTAATTAGTCAAGTTCGGCAGTGTGATACATAATTGCACTTTAAATTCAACGGCTAGAACTCCATCCTATTTATCTCACATCTGTTGAGATCAGTAACTGGGATATCATTATTGATATATATCGGAAAATTAGTCATCGTGTCGGAATCATTCATTCGGAGGAAACTATTCGTTTTCCTACCCCTCGGATAATACTGTAGTCGTGTGTGCTATAGTATCGGTAATTGTGAGTTAAACATCGGATTGAGTATAATTCAGGTCAAATATCGGAAATTTATATATGTTAATATAAAACGGTTATCGGAATATTATTTTAATAAGACGTTTGCCTCATAGGAAATGAGGAATCCTTGTAACAACAATCGTGTGTTGAACGATGACCCACTCAGTGCGGAACAATCGATGTTCCCATACCTAACCACTCTAGATGACGATACGGAACTGCTGGGAGATGAACTATCGGAAGAAGTAACACCTGCTCAAGGAACTGCAGAAAACCTGTCTGAATCAGTGACAACAGGTGCATTATCTCCTGATACTACCATCTCATTCTCTGCTAACGACCCTATCACTATTAACATAAGTGCTGAAGATGCTCACCTTATCAATGAAACCCTCAACACTCTACGCAATCAACTAGCTAATGCGCAAAAGGAAATCACTGATCTCCGTCACCGCGCTGACCAAAGTCATGACCGACTTCTCGATCAGGGGATACGCATGCTAACCATGGAAAACAACATGAGAATGTTATTGCTACTTCATCCAACCCTTCAAGACACAAGTCTCTTGACTGGCAATCTGACGCCACCAATGACTCAACCTGGTACTTCGACTAAGAGGATATGGGAAGAGAATGCCAACAACAACTCTCCTCAACCGCTGGCCAAAAGGACAAAACAGTCAAGGCCTGACATTACTGAATCAAAGAAAGAACAAAGTTATGCTGGGAATAAACCTTTTTGCTCTTCATGCAACCGACATCATAAAGGGCCATGTACCACCCCTTGCGGCTAATGCAACAAACATGGACATCTGACCTTGTTTCGGGTGTGGAACCATTGGGCATTTCCTAGCAAGATGTCCACAGTTGAAGACGAGGAACAACAACCCAAACAACACTACGGGTACGTCTTATACAACGGTCTAAAATCCCTCGTATGGTATCGGTAGAGTTTAGTTCACAGTATAATATCATTAATTATAATAAACTCTAGGAAAAACGATAGAACTTATAAAATCCGGTGAATTATAAACCCAATTCCTACTTATACTTAATAGTACGGACCGACCTTGTCACATAGACATAACGGTCAAGTAGAAGTCGGACCCCCTCATTTTCTTTAATGATTGGTAGGCTTAAGCCTAACAAGGGGAGAAAATAGTATAAATCGGAAGTCTTAATTAGTAGACTTATTATATAGTCGAATTTTAGTAACACTCGAACTTCGACTTCGGTTTATATTCGGGACGAAATTCTTCTAACAAGGGGAGAATGTGACAACCGGCAAAATTAGGTCTATAATTAGTGCCTAATCAATGGGTATTTACGGATATTTAGCTTATATTAAGCTAAATATATACGGTAAATTGTATATTTATAAATACAATCGGATAAGAATTATTTAGAATTCGTACAAAGTTCAGAATGAACGCGAAAATATTTTTTTAGTAATTATTTATTTCAAAGTATTATGTGAACAAGGAAAACTAAAAATGAAACGAAAACAATTATACATTTTATATAAAATGTATCATACGAGACTGAGACAATACAAAACGTACTCAATAACCAAAAATAATAGAAATTATATTTTTATTATTACGAATAAAGTATTTGGAGAAATACTTCAAAATAAATTTACAAATATTAAATGTAAATGTACACAAAATTGGACCCGTACATGAAACTAAAGGGCTAACTACCTAAACTTATACTACAAATAAAAATATTCGGGGAACACTACTATGCTACACCGTACCACCCTTTGAAAAGTTAAGCGGTATCATTTTTATATATACATACATACATACTGAGCCATACACACACTACACCAAACACCAATTATTTGTGTTCCTGTGCATTTGATCGGAAGCAGAAGTAGAACAAGCAGAAGCAGCAACTCGACGTCATCATTCAACACCTTCAACTTCAAACTAAATAACGCAAATTAACAACAACAACATCATCCTTATCATCTCGCCATCATCATCATCGGCTCATTATCATCATCATTATCTCGGATCATCATCATCACCATATCAGACCTTCATCATCATCATTCTAAAACCATTGTGAGGAAACTTTCTTATACTTTTCCTTTATAAACTTGTTGTTATATCACATATATAATTCATGGTTATGATAAATTTAAACTAAAAAGCAAATAGAAAAATGTGTTGTTGGCGATGATGATTTTTGAGTAAAAATATATACTCTGTACACAATTTGAGCATGTATACAAGAAAAATTAATGTGTAAAATCGCTTGAAGAAACACATATAATGTAGCTATAACAATTGCAAAAGAACATAACAAAAATCATAGCAAAAACATGTTTTGATGCGGATTAAAAACTGGATTACGGACTAAATTTCTGAGCAAGAGGCGCCACACCCGAACGGGTGACTCAAGAAACCCATCCGGGTGAACACTTCAAGACGAACGGCTATAGCATCTAAACCATACGGGTTGCTTTAATTATTGTTACTTACTTAACTTTCCTAATGTAAAAATTACTATTTATAGTAAGTATTATTAATTATATATTATTATTAATATTAATATTAATGTTTATTATTATTATTATTACAATTAAATTATATATATATATATATATATATATATATATATATATATATAACGACAAATAATACGGGTATATATATATATATGTACATACGGATGAATAAACAAAATTCAAATTTATGTATTTATACATATGTTACGTACTAAAATGTATATATATATTTGTACGACGACTTTATCTATATACATGTATATATGCAACGAACCTATACGATATGTATATATATAATATATATGTATATATATATGGATATACATACGCATAACAAATGACACAATTAGAGAAATACAGATGATTTTCAAGAGTATCATCACCAATGAATAATACACATTCTTAAAATCAAACGATCTTTCAAAACAATCAAATCATTAACATAATTTCAAATACTTATGTTAATATATCTCTTGCACTTAGGACGCTAGAGGTTACTCTTACTTGATTTCTGCTTTACATTGCTCGGTGACTCAGATGAGTCTCACAGCCCCATTTTATTGTTTTACTGTTTTAAACTCGGGGTGAGATACAACACTTAACTGTTTTCGTGATCACAAGTATTCGGTTAGTTAATACGGTATATAATTCGGTATGCATAATTCGGTTATTATATTCGGTATTTATATATGGATTTTTAATTAGGTTATATATTCGGTTATTATATAATTTGGGTATCATCTCGGTGATATAATTCGGTTATCACTTCGGTGATATAATTCGGTTATCACTTCGGTGATATAATTCGATTATAATGTTCGGTTATCTATGTCGGTTTTAAATTCGGGATATACATGAGCTGTTTTAATTCGGGAAAGTCCTCATCGGACATGATTCGTTAACTTCAAAGGCGCGATTACTAAAGGATAGATCTATCATGGGAGTGACGTCCCCGTCCGGGTTGCTAGCTACAACCACTTCAAACGGGCACTTTAGTAGTTGTAATAGGTGTTTCGACACCACTCGGGAGGCAGAAATCGAGTTAGGCTTCGAACTATGGGCTCATGCTATGTCAGTAAAATTCGGTATGTCGGTATTGTCGGTAGTGTCGGTTATGTCGGTTTATCGGTAATGTCGGTATATATATATATATATATATATAATCGGAAACCTTAATTGGTTTATCATTAATTCGGTAATATAATCATCGGATATTTCTTGTGTATCACAACATACTTTAATTTAAACCTGTGAGATTCACCAGCTTTATAGCTGACCTTTTAGTGTTGTATTCTCAGTTGCTCAGCAATAGTAGATTTGTCCGATGGATATGCTAGCTAGTACGAGTCGCATGCATCTATACACTTATGAAGATTTTCTAGCATTATCTTTTGTTAATCGGTTATGTATTAGAATCTTCAGGATAATTATGCGAACTCACTACTGTTGTAAATTTATAACCTAAACGATATAACTACTTTTGTATGTATGTATAAACGTCTCATGTAGAGTCGTTTGCGTGTATCCCGGTGTTTTGATTATTGATTAGTCGCACACAAATGATCGCTTCCGCAAATCATAAAATCGGGGGTGTGACACGTATATATTTTAACTACGTACGATGTTACAAAATAAAGCTTTAACAATAAGCATTTGATCACTTCACATCATCAATATATACATGATACTATATATACTTCTTTTGACAATGATATATAGTCAAAGTTTTGTATCCCAAACAAAAATGGTTTCGTTTATTTGGAACAAAACTGTAAATTCATTATTGCATTCATATAAAAATGAATAATTCCAATGATATACTGTTACATTTGATTTTGGATTGATGAATATTAAAAGCGACAGAGAATTTATAAAATAGTATTTAAAACTCGGCGGCCAAAACAGGTATCTATCTGCAGGCCAACTTCTTACTATATTATAAACCCACCACCTTTTTCATCCACCATTTGACCACGTAAAATCTATTTCAATGGAACACGAACACGAACAACCGCCCTTAGAAACCTCCGACGACCCAAAACAGCCAGAAGAACCACCACAACCACAAGAAATGACCGTAACTATTAACCCTACACCAAGATCTTATGAATGCAATTTTTGCAAAAGAGGTTTCACTAATGCACAAGCACTTGGAGGCCATATGAACATTCATCGTAAGGATAAAGCCAAGTTCAAACACTCGTCCTCCTCCTCGACCACCTCAAACGCTACAATTGAATCACCCTCTAACACTCGTCCACGACTACTTAGTCCACCCGCCACAAATCCTTTCTCGATCTCTAATCAAGGAAACTGGCTTTCTACCCCTACACAAGTGGTAGGTGAACATGTAGTACCACTGATCCCACTTTCGGGACATCACGACACGGGTGTTCCAACAAACGTTCACCAACCACCATTACCGGATCGAGAAGTAGACCTTGAGCTACGATTGGGACATGTTGAACCCGAACCTGAATCTTCTGTGGAAAACAAGACTACAACAACTACAAGAAAATTCTTTTGACGACTAATTCAATTTAATCTTCAAGTACACTGGTATTATTATTTGTTTATTAATGTTGACTTGGTGTTAATTAAATTTCTAATCATTTTGTGATCATTTTTGTTTCGCAAAAAACAAGAAATCCGTTGTTATTGTCTAGGGTTTCTTTTCTGTTTTGTATTTTTGATTCTTGAATTCATTCCATCTTTTGTTCATGTTGTGTCAATCTACCTTGTTTGTTATTATTATCTATGTCAATGTCAATATATATAGTTATATACCTACTCAAGCACTGTATTTGTCTTGTGATTGGATATGATGATGTATATATTGATCTTGCATTTTGACAAAGGGTTTATTGTTTCGTTATGTATTAAACTTTATACTTTCTACTATTGTATGAGCTGAACTTTGAAAATTACTATTGTATGTATTGAACTTGTAAATATGGTCGATCTATTGTATGTAAAATTTCCTTTTTAGGTAAGGACCAAATAAGAAAGTTTCTTTTTTTGGCCGAACCCCAAAAAGAAATAATACATACAATAAATCATATTTTCAAGTTCACTACATACAATAGAACAAATCAAAGTATATCGCATAAATAGTAAAAAGTGTAATGTTTAATACATAACGAAACAATTCCCTTTGACAAATTCATACACCATATGAATATACATATATACATGCATTGCCTATCGTATATTAATTTAAGTCCTAAAATTTTACTAAAATATATAATTGTTGGTTATTTATGTATTGAGATTGAGATACTCTTGTAGTAAAAGAAAATGATAAGTCATGTTGTAAGAGATGAAATAAGTACTTTTTTATTGTAGGCACTTTTTACTTAACATTGTTTCCGTCTGCATAACATGAGACACGTCACACGTATACACTACCTATGTTCCACTATAATTGTTTATATTTCTATTTTGAGTTGTCCCAGTTTCACATACAACCAATTAAAATGAACTTTAGTGGATAGATAACTTGATATGATGCTATTTCGTAGGTGAAAAATATAATTAATGGACATTGTTAAAACTATGTGAATCAATTTGACTCGAACGGAATGTGTCTTATCTTATATTTAATCACAAGACGATAAAAATCGAAAATTTTATCTAAGGTAATTTTCTAAATCTGAAAGTGTCTTATTTTATATTTAATCACAAGAGGATAAAAATCTAAATTTTTATCTAAGGTAATTTTCTAAATCTGAAAGTGTCTTATTTTATATTAAATCATAAGAGGATAAAAATCTAAATTTTTGATCTAAGATAATTTTCTAAATCTGAAAAATACAAAATAAAATCTTAAATATAATATAAGAATCATGTGATGATGTCATTAAAATTTCAATTAGCCAATAAGATTGCATAGTTTTGTCTAATTGGCTAAAACTTAGGTAATTCAATGACATCATAAATATAATAATCTATTTATACCTATAAAACAAAGATTTATATTGATGATTTGGCAAATTAATATACAATTAATTACCTCCTTAGTCCACGTGTCAGATAATTTGAAAAACAATGTCAAATAACCCATTCCTACATATGCCACGTCACCTCAAAGAATAAAAGCCCTACCTAATACTCCTCTATTATCTCTTCAAAATCGAGCATCATCACTTTATTTCGACTCTAGATCTTCAAAACCTTAGTATGAGAACATATATAAATAAACTGCTTTTCTTTCCAGAAAATTCGGTTTGGAAGAAAAATCATATAAAATCAAAAACACAAAATAAATGTATGAAATTTATACCAAAATCTTTCTTAACATGATGGCTACAACTTTCATTTAGGATACATCTCCTGCAAACACACCGATTTTGAGATTAAAACTAATTAGTAAACATATATATATAAACAGTTTGCTGGACAGAAAAATCATCTCACACTTTAAACTATATCTCGAGTTCTAGGCCACTAAAATGCATGAGGTTTGAGCCAAAATCTTCCTAAAGATGTTGGCTACAAAAAGTTCTTCTATGACTTGCTCTAGAAATACACGAATTTTTGTATAAAAATCAATCTTTGAACAAAGGTTATTTTCGGACCAAACTGGACCTTTGGTCCTTCTCGATTTTTTTACCTAACCAAATGATCTCTAAAAATTATGAAAAACTTACAGGAAGTAGCCAAAACATAGGGGAACATTCTTGAATTTTTAGACAACTTTAAATTAGTCAAATAAAAATCACAAAATCAGCCTGATTTTTACTCCGAAACTTTGACTTTCGGATTTTTGCGCAAATTTCGAATTTTGACTCCGAAAGTCAACTTTTGAAGTTGACTTTTTTCGAGTGTCGGATGAATAGTGTTTTTGACCCTAAACTTTGGATTTTTACACTTTCAGATACATATACACTTTCAGATAAGTATACTTTCGGACATATATAGATATATACTTTCGGACATATATATATATGTATACTTTCGGATATATATATATATATATATATATATATATATATATATATATATATATATATATATATATATATATATATATATATATAGGGTTTAGATCTAATAGAATAGATGTTAAAATAGAATAAATAGAATAGTGTTAAATGATGACATGTGTCCTTAAATTTAAATAGCAGTCAAAGGGTATTTCTGGAATTTGCATTAATAATAATAATTATTGAATTCCCTTTTTTCCATTCTTCCTAGCCGTTCCCACCTCTTCCCCAAAACCCCTTTTTTCTCTCTTTCTCAACCTCTCCATGGATACCAGCCGCCATCCCCTTTAACGGTAAATATCACCACGACTTAGACATACCACCGCGACTCAATCTATTCTCGTATTCCATCATAGTTGTTTCTACTTGAAACCCGACCTTTAATCCATGCCCGATAAAGTTTTTTGGTGGAACAATATGTTGGTTTGGGTGTCTCAATGGCCGGCGAATGTATAACATGATAACATCTACGTGCAATTAAACACCACAACGATCAACAATCGGATATGAGTTACGGTGTGCATCATGTGTTTTCCGGTGTACATCAATCTTTACCGATGTGCATCAAGTGGTTTTCGATGTGCATCAAAATATTTTTGACGAGCAATAGTCTTCTGGTTGTTGTGTATCAGTGTTCGATCTATGGTGTGCATCAACTTTTTCCGATGTGCATCAACATGTATGAACTGTGCATCATATGCCCATAAGTTTTATTTGTAAAATGAATGAGTTAAGTGTGTATTTTTTTTAGTTTGTAGTGCCTGTATATTTTGCAAACGATGAATTTATGTTGCAGTTGTTTATAATTCTTTTTGTATTGATTTTTTGATTAAAATATGTAACATTATAAAAGTGGATGTCAAATGCCGACTTTGCCCAAGGAAAGCCTTTAATGCAGCTTTGACCAAAAAAGAAACTGATATCTATCAGATTTTGATCGAATGGTCAGTATTTTATTTTACTTATTCTATCTTAAAGGTTATTTCACAATAACCACACCCTATATATATATATATATATATATATATATATATATATATATATATCGGTATACTTTCGGATAAAAATACATATACTTTGACAAGTATACTCGAACTAATTTATATACGATACAACAACGAATATTACTCGACACTACTAATACATGAAAACACTTATACTTTGGAAAGTATACACTCACACTAATACGAGTTTACACTCGCATCAATTGTTATACATATGAGATTACACTCGCACCAAATGATATGCATACGAGATTACACTCGCACCGACTGTATTATAATACAAGCTTACACTCGAACTACTACGAGCTTACACTCGAATTCATTGATTATACATACGAGCTTACACTCGCTCGAACTTATATTCAAACAACGCTTACACGTCGCGATACAAATGACAAACTTACAAATATACTTTACAAGTATACGACACAATGAACTTTATAATAATAATACTTGAGTTATTATTACACGCCGTCACCAACGGACCGTACATATTTACAAACTACAGACTTAAATTATTACAAGTACGTACAAACAAACATTAGACATTAACTAGTTGAGTGGACAACTAGAATGGATAATCTTTAAGATATCCATTTACTTACTTAACCTTATGCATTTAGGATGCTAGAGGTCACTGGTTCGGGGAACCACTTTGCTTGATTTCTGCTTTACACTGCTAGACTTAGGTTAGTCTCACAGCCCCATTTTTACTGTTTTTACTCTGGGGTGAGATGCATTACTTGTTTTACTTGAACACATGTAAAGACTTAATGTTGTATCGATTTACCGACATATTGTTTTACTGACTTACAGACTTACTGTTTTACCGACTTACAGACTTACTGTTTTACCGACTCACAGACTTACAGACTTACTGATATACCGATTGCATGAGTTACATTTTAATCCATTGAAGTCCTCTGAATCATGGTTGTTAATTATCGACTTAAGCGCGAGTTTTAGTAAATGGATCCATTTGGGACTGACAATCACCGCCCGCGGTAGCACGCACTACCACGAACCGTACTCGTATAAACGGGCGTTTCTTACTCGTTACACATGAGTGTTTTTGGATTAGCACTCACGGGGGCACATTACTGGTACTTGGTTGTACCTTACCAACTTGTTAAGCTTCGACTATGATGCTCATGGCAATGTATATCTACCCCATTGCTTTCGTGCAATCACATTTACTACCTTATTGCATTCGTGCAATCGCATTTACTACTTTATTGCTTTTATGCAATATATACTACATGATGTGTTCACACTGATATTTACTACAAAAATGTGAGATTCACCAACCTTTTGGTTAACCTTTTAGTGATGCATTCTCGGGTACACATCAACAGTAGGGTTGCCCAGCAGGATTTGCTTACTAGCTCGAGTCGCATGCATTTACACGCTTGGAGATTTTTATACATTACTTTTGTATTAACCGTTATGCATTATAATTTCTAGGAATTTACTCGTGAATTCGACACTTATGTATACTTTTGAATACTTATGTAATGTACTACTTTTCGAACGTCTCATATAGAGTCGTTCACTGTACCATTGTGTTTGATTACTTGATTAGTCGCGCCCGATGTATGATTCCACAACAGTAAATTTGGGGGTGCGACAATATCCATCATTAAGTGGATGGATCGGGTGGATATCTACTGCATCAGGTGAAATCGCCATCCAATTGTTATACATCGTATCAACAAGAACCAACTTTATTTGCTTGAAATTAAAGGTAAAATCCAACTAAAAGATCTGATTATGATTCAATCTAGTTTACTTTAGTTATTATTATTTATTTTAATTTTTATTTTTCTTTTCTTGTTTTTTATCTTTATTTGTTAAAAAGGGCTATATATAGTAGGATTTGAGAATACACTCAAGGTGTGTTTAGTTTGCAAAATATTTTTGATTAAATTGAAAGTCATAAAAGTTACAAACTCAACACCACCATTAATTATTTATCTTAGGTTTAAAGTTGCAAGACGTAACACACATGAATTATTGAAAGTCATAAAAGTTACAAACTCAACACCACCCCCGCAGAAACCACTCGCATGCACATGAATTATTATTTTGATTCAACACAACAACAACAATTGGTTTGATTCGTTTAGTAGTAATTCTAAACTTCCGTTGCACTTCCAATACTCATCAATTTTTGATGTTATCTTGATTAAGTTAATTGATTCATGGCTTCACCGGATCATTTCTGAATAGAATTTATCAACAAGTCACAGTTTAATGGGTACGTATCTGACTGTTCTACGAAGTTAAAAGTCGCCAACATAGATTATGTTGCCGTCAACCGCATCTTCACAGCCGGAAACTGTGACACCCGACAAATTAGGGCTAGTAATTAGGTCTTAATCACTTCGTTAATACATATAATTAGTTGTGTTTAGGGCTAATTATGTGTATCATTATATATATGGGATTATATACACACGTATGCGATTTGTTTAAATCGTGCATTTTACTATCGGATTGAATCCGACACATACGGACGTTGGTAAAACTTTTTAATAAATAACATAAATCTATTTGATATTTAAATAGTAGTTATTTACATCATATTATTATGTATTAATAATATACGAAACAATGTACGTTTTGTTTAAAACGTAACCGACACGAATTAAACGCGCAAATCGAGAACGATAACGTAAAAAAACATTTTATAAAATGTTTACTAAGTATTTTAAATAATACTTCAATCGAAAAATTAACAAATTTATATCGTTCACAAAACGCGTATAACAAACGTTTAACGTTTAAACGAACGACGAAACGATCGGGTAAACAAGCGTGGGACATTACATAAATTTGGAAAACATTTTACCCACCCACATGGGGTGGGGCCCAACCGAAAATCAGCCAAGGGAAGGGGCATGGCACCCCATACCCTTGTTTCTTCCTTGGCACTTAACCACCAAACACACCATCACCTTAATCGTTTAACCAAATCCATTCCTCTCTCTAACTCAAAAATCTATCCCTCTCTCCCTCTAGAATCGGCAGCCCCTCCACCACCAAAAATCACCATCAAAACCCCTTGGTTCATCAAGCTCGTTTGGAAGGAAACGGTTACCACGCACAGCTCTACGTTTCTATCTTTTCGGATTTTTAAACCGACACTCGTAAGTTACCGACACCTTAAAACTACTTTATTATGTTTATTTACATGTTAGTATGTTCATATAACTAGAAAATGTCCAAAACATAAGTCGAAACGCAATTTAAATCTCGAAAATGTGTGTTTTGTTTCCTGCCCAGATTTTTATTCCCACTTCAACGATTTTTGTAAAATTCATTTCTTAATGAAAAATGATGTTTCTTAAGTCTAAAATGTAGTACAAGAAGTTATCTTTCCAACAAAATTAGTCTCGTGACTTTTCGACTCGGTTTACTACTCGAAAACATTTTTCTCCGGTGACATAGGGCTACTGTTCTGGAGGACAGAAACTTTCAGTAACTTCTCGAGGCCATATCTCGAGTTCTAAACCTCAAAAACGTATGCAATCACTTGGGAAATCTTGGTAATTTTGTTATATACAAAAAGTTCTTCTTTGACTCATTCCAGAAATACACCAATTTTTCCAGAAAATCTGATTTGTGAGAAGTGGTCTAAATTCGGACTAAACTGAACCCTGATATTTTGTGAATTTTTAAAAAATAGCAAACGACCTCCAAAAGTCATAAAAAAATTAAAGGAAGTATAAAAGATATGTGGGAACGTTTTGTAAAAATTTAGCAACGTTTCGTTAAGGTTTGCTATTTTTCATAAAAATCACAAATTCGGACTGAATTGCACTCCGAACTTTGACTTTCGGATGAATAGTGACTCCGAACTTTGACTTTCGGATGAACAGTAACCTTGACCTCTTGAACTTCCGATGAACAGTAGTTTTGACTCCGAAAGTCAACTTTTGGAGTTGACTTTCGTTGACTTTCGGACTTGTATGCTAAATTCGGATTTTGTAGTTTCGGATCAACACTTTCGGACCAAAAATACACATATATATAATATATATACATTCAGATCACACTTTCGGACTAAACCATAATTTCGGACCAAAAATTATATATAAGTATAAGTATAAGTTCAGACATGTATGCGTATATACATTCAGATATATATATATATATATATATATATATATATATATATATATATATATATATATATATATATATATATATATATATATATACTTCCTCTTTTATTATGGTCCTGTACGCATTTGGTATCAGAGCCATGAGCTCATTTTTTTGAGGTGGTAGTAGTTATGGATTATATTCTTATGAAAATTATGAATTGTTCGATTTCATCATTGTTGAAAGAAAAAATTAATTTATATGTGTTGAGAAAATATACATCTGCGTTGGTAAGCCCTGTCGATCAGCCGGTTGGAATTAGTCGCAGACGAACAGTAAGACGACCGTACCACGGCGATATAGGGGTGTTCCAGGAGAAGGTATGTTCAATCAACATTATAAGTTAAAGTTTTCAGAAAACAAAGTTTAAATCAAATAGCTAATAATTAAATATGAATAGAATCACAAGATTACTATCAAATCAAAAAGGTAGTTCTACTTCTGAAATCGAAGAAGAACATGATCATACAAATTCTATGGAAGTTTCTATTTCAAATATTGAAAACAATTTGAAAGATTGGAGTATACCTAAACAAAAGATTAGTAATATTTATAAGATTGGTTCTTTTGATTATTTCCAGGGATATTTTATAAAGCAAACAGAAAAAACTTTACCTCTTCTACAAAATAATCAAAATATACAACTTTTTTCCAGAAATACTATTAAAGATCATATGAAAAATTATAAATTTCTACATATAGGATTAATACAGATAACTATTAAACCTTTGACTAGGATAGGGTTAGATGTACATACTCTAGTTGTATTAAGAGATGCTAGACATTTAAATTTTAGAAATTCTTTATTAGCTATGGCAGAATCCAATATATGTAATGGCCCTATATATTTTAATTGTTATCCTAATTTCACTATATCTTTATTCGATAAAAATGTATTAGATACTTTAACCCTAACAATTAAAAAAAAAATTTCGATATTAAACAAGGAACTGACCCTATACTTGTTATATATAGAGTTTTATATAAAACAATGACCACTACTGTAGAACCAAGATCAAAATTAATGTCACCAAAAGATGAAACTATAATATTTGAAGCTAATACTAGAAATTCTAGGATTAATATACCTAAAAGATAAAAATGGGATGAAATTACTCAAAACCAAAATTGGAAATTAGAAGATATAAGTTCACCCAAACCTTTAGAAACTATTAGCAAAATATCAGATATTACAGAACATACTGACGGAAGTATAGAGATAGATTTTGGAAAAGAACCACCTAGGTATTCTACATATATTCCTGAAACCTCTAGTTCAAAATCTAGTGAACCTTTATTAAGAAGATCACAGTCTATGAGAGTTAAAGGAGTTGATTTTAATAGATCTATACCTAAACCACTATATGCAGATGATAATATAAGTGAAGATTTTAGTAATACTTATAACCCTTCTAAGTCTGAAGTAGATTATTATAGAGAAGAACAATTATGAGTAAAATACAAATGAATAATGATCATAATAGGTTTATATCAGTTTATTTAATGTTCTTATATGAAGAACGAAAACAATTAATTCAACAGTTAGAAGAATTTAGAATAAAAAGAGATAAAAATTATAAATGGTTAAGTAAAAATCAAATAAAACAAATAAAAAATATTACATCAAAACATATAGATACAATAAATATACTATTAAAAATAAATGCAAATAAACTAAAAACGACAAGGTCTAAATTAACAATTTGTTAAAACAAAGAATAAAAAAGATTTAGATTATTTAATGGACGAAAGACTTAATAACTATAATAATGAAAAACTTACATGGTATGATTTTAATTTTAAAGATAAAAAGATCATTCATGAATTAAAATGGATTATTTATATGCAAGATAATAAAGAAAATATACCGTTTTTTACATGGTTTGAATTATATTGTATAGAAGAAAATATAGAATTTCTTTATAAAACCTAGATTGAAACAACGACTAATATAAATAGATCATATACTGATTTAACAACTAATGAGAAGATCATAAGTATTAAACTACCTTGTAAAGATATAATTATAAAAAAGGAAGAAAAGGAATATATAGGAATCCCCTTTTCAAAAGCTGATAAACCAGATAATGATAAAATATTAAAAAACATTGTATATCAAAATAATCATACTAATGAAATGTTAAACACTATAGGACAACAATTAGATAGAATAGAAAATAAAAATGAAGAAGCAAGTACTTCAACTAATAAACAAGTAGAAGAAAACCATATATTTATACCCTACAATATAGAAACACCAATAAATCTAGGAGGACAAAGTAAACAATTAAGAGAAATTGAAGAAAAACTACAAAGATTTACTATATCAAATCATAATGTAAATGTTATAAATGAAGACGAAACCTCTGATATATCTGAGATAGAAGAACAATTTCATGCTATAGAAAAAATAAAATACAATCCTTATACATCCAATAAGACTTATACACCCCGACTAGAAACAAGAAATTATTATTATAGACCAACACCACCAGATTTACAATATGAAAAAAGAGATAAAATTGTACAATCTAGATACGATGGTAACTCAATATATGAATGGAATATAGATGGTCAAACAGAATATCAAATTTTAAACTTATTACAAGAAATGACTATGGCAGCAACTTCATATAAAGCTCATAAAAATCCAGACAATAAAATAACACAAATGATAATATCAGGATTTACAGGAGTATTAAAAGGATGGTGGGATAGCTATGTAACTCAAGATGAAAAAAATCATATATTAAATTCAAAAAAATTAATTATAAAAACAGAAAATGGATCAGCTGTTCAAACACAGATTGATGATTCTTTAAATACTCTAGTTTATGCTATAATAAAAAATTATGTAGGAAACCCAGCAGAATATCAAGAAAGAAATTCAACTATACTATTAAATTTAACATGTAGAAAATTACAAGATTTTAGATGGTATAAAGATGTTTTCTTAGCAAAAGTTATGACTAGACCAGATTGTAGAGAATCCTATTGGAAAGAAAGATTTATTGCCGGATTGCCAAAATTATTTGCTGAAAGAATTAGAAATAAATTAAGTAATGATTATAATAATGAAATTCCTTATAAAGAATTAACTTATGGAGAAATCATAAATTATGTTAATAAAGAAGGATTAGCTATATGTTCTGATCTAAAACTAAAAGCAAAAATTAAAAAGGAAGGAATTGGTGGAAGACATGAACTAGGAAATTTCTGTGAACAATATGGTTATGAACCTTTAATATTGCCCCCTTCCAGTTCTAAGAAAATAAAATATAAAAGATATAATAAAAAGCCTATAAAAAATAATCAAGAATACTATCAAAATAAAGACTATAAAAGAAAAAAGAAAGTATCATACAAAAAATATAATAACAAATATAGAAGAGAAAATAAGAAACAAAACAGTCAAGATATTATTATTTGTTATAAATGTGGCAGACCCGGACATATGTCAAAAGATTGTTACTCTAAAACTAAAATTAATGAAATCGATATAGAAAATCTTAGACAAAAACTTAGTAAAATGATCAAAGATAATGAATCAAGTATATCTGATTACAGTGAAAATGATTTAAATAAAATTAAAGAAGAATCATCTAAAAGCAGTAGTAGTTCTGAAGATTGCGAATGTATAGGAACATGTAATTGTAACTATAAAGAAATTAATGTTATTACTAATAATGATGAATTACATTTATTAATAGATATGATAAGTAAAATCAATAATAAAGAAACAAAAGATTTATATATGAAACAATTAGAAGGAAAATTAAAAGATCAAAGTAATACAGAAGAAGATTATACCATATATAATTTTAATGAAATATGCAAAAGATTTAATAAAACCAAACCTATAACAATACAAGACTTACAAGAAGAACTTAATACAGTTAAAACAGAGATAAGAATTTTAAAAGAAAAGGTTAAAACTATAGAGGAAAGTAAAAATGAACAAAATATAACCTCAGATGATAAACCCTTGATTGACCCTATAATTAATGAAATCCAATATACTAAATATCAAAGATGGCATACAAAAGTAAATATAATGATAAATGGAGAATTTAAAATAACCTTAATTGCTTTAGTTGACTCTGGAGTAGATTTAAATTGTATACAAGAAGGTTTAATTCCAACTAAATATTTTGAAAAATCTACTCCGAGACTGTCCACAGCTAGTGGATCTAAACTTAATATAGGTTATAAATTATCCGATGTTCATATATGTAAAGAAAATTATTGTTTTAAAACTCATCTTATATTAGTAAAGAATTTAACTTCTCAAATTATATTAGGATTACCCTTTATAATACAATTATATCCCATAAGTGTGGACGAAAGAGGTATTATCACAAAAGTATTAAATAAAATAATAATTTTCGAATTTACTACACCTATTGTTACCCATGAATTACATTTAATTAAAAATAAAAGAAAACAAGCTGAATTTTTAATTAACGAAATAAATGATAAAAGAATATATAATCAATTACAAGACAAAAATATACAAAATAAAGTAAAATTTATTGAAGAAAAATTTAAAAATAATGTGTGTTCAACCATACCCAGTGCTTTCTGGAAAAGAAAACAATACACAGTAGGATTACCTTATATTAAAGAATTCAATGAAAAGAATATACCTACTAAAGCAAAATCTATACACATGTCTATCGAATTAGAACTAAATTGTAAAAAGGAAATTAAAGAATTATTAGAAAAAAGACTTATTAGACCCTCTAAGTCACCATGGTCATGTTCAGCCTTTTATGTAATCAATAATGCAGGAATTGAAAGAGGTATTCCAAGGTTAGTGATAAATTATAAACCCTTAAATAAAGTTTTAGAATGGATTAGATACCCTATACCTAATAAAAGAGATTTATTAAAAAAATTGTATGACTCAAAAATATTCTCGAAATTTGACATGAAATCTGGATTTTGGCAAATCCAAATAAAAGAAGAATATAAGTATAAAACAGGATTTAATGTCCCTTTTGGACACTTTGAGTGGAACGTTATGCCCTTTGGATTAAAAAACGCTCCATCAGAATTTCAAAATATTATGAATGATATTATTTTACCAATTGGAAATTTTGTAATCGTTTATATTGATGATGTTTTAATATTTTCAAAAAACATTGATCAACATTTTAAACACTTAAATATATTTTATGACACTATTTATAAAAATGGATTAGTTGTTTCACCTACAAAGATGTTATTATTCCAAACAGATGTAAGATTTCTAGGTCATAATATTATTCAAGGAACTATAAAACCCATTGAAAGAAGTCTTGAATTTACCAATAAATTTCCTAATGAAATAAAAGATAAAACTCAATTACAAAGATTTTTAGGATGCTTAAACTATATTCATGATTTCTTTAAAGATTTGGGAATTATATGTAAACCACTATACGATCGATTAAAGAAAAATCCAAAACCATGGACCGAAGAACATACAAAAATTGTCAAACATATTAAAGAAAAGATAAAATTTCTTCCATGCCTAAATATACCACATCCTAATGCAAGTCTTATCGTTGAAACTGACGCTAGTGACTTAGGATTTGGAGGAATATTAAAACAAAAACTAAATAATGAAGAAGAAAAATTAGTAAGATTCTATTCTGGTTCCTGGAACGACACTCAAAAGAATTATTCTACTATTAAAAAGGAAATATTAAGTATTGTACTAAATATTAAAAAATTTGAAGATGATTTATATATGAAACCTTTTTTATTAAGAATTGATTGTTTATCCGCTAAATATATTCTAGAAAAGGATGTTAAAAAATTAATTTCTAAACAAGTTTTTGCTAGATGGCAAGCTATTTTAAGTAATTTTGATTTTTCAATCGAATTTATCAAAGGAAAATACAATTCTTTGCCCGATTTTTTATCAAGAGAGTTTTTACAGGGAAAATGAGTGAAAAGAAGAAAGTCATTCTATCCAAACATACTATGAGCCAACCTTCATCGTCATCAACCTATATTTCAAGAAATTTTCCAGAATTACCTATACACCCAAATCAATTTGGACCTATAGCACCTAGGGCAAGACCACCATATTCTGCTCTTGCACAAACCATTCCAACTCGAAATCCTATACAACCAACCACCTCACCTACAATTAGACCAACAGCAATTCAATCCAAAAATACACCAACAAACACCCCTGAATACTCTATTAATCCCAATAGACAAATTGTTAAGATTCTTGAACCTATAGAAGAACAGAAACTTGACCAAAGTTTCCTCACTCTTATTGATTACCTATACCCAAGAGGTTCCCATTTCTATATTGATGAATATAAGACAAGAGAATATTATCAAGCCATTCTGGTTGATAGTGGATCTGTCATCATTGATCATACCCTCAACCAAAAGAATCCCAGTCACATTGATTGCAGCAAAGTAAAGATTCTCAAGATTATATCTCCAGAAGAATGGTCTTTAAGACCTTTTACTCACAAAACACTTGCCTGCTATCCTCAATATCCTATCTATAATTATTATCATTATCAAGACGCCTGGTTCCATGCCTTTTTACTAAGAAATTTTAATCATACCTGGTTTTTCTATTTCGCTGAAAAATTTTCCAACAACTACCCCAAATGGTTTATTAAATGGTTCAGATATTTTGGAAGCATTCCAACTATATTCCCTATCAAGATATTAGAAGGATTCCATAAATATAAGAATATACTCTTCAATTTTCAGCTATATTCAAGTTACCATGGATCATTCTATTTACCTATAAGAAACAAGAAGCCAGAGATACCTCTCCACCACTTCTATATAGACAATTTAGTGTTAAATGGTGGAAAAGAATCGAAGAAAGTCAAGCATATATTAATGCCGTCACCAACTATTACAAAAGGTCTATTTCTCAAGAAAGTTGTTCTACCACAACTCCTACAGTACAAGATAAGGATTTTATTAAAAGATTACAGGAGTGCTCTTCTCTTGAAGAATTGCATAAAATTATAAATGAGATCAAAAGTTCCCCTACGCCAAGTGAAGATCTATTTCAAGATGCACAGGATCCTTATGATGACATATCTCTATAGTCATCAAGTGTCTATATTAAGAAAGTCTAATGAAAGTCTATATTTAAGAAAGTTATGGTTGTGTGAGTTTATTATATATACCAGAAAAATTGATTACTTATGAACCAGATTAAATTACATACATCTATATTTTGAAACGATATTATTTGTC
Organism: Helichrysum umbraculigerum; assembly: GCA_949592205.1. NCBI lineage: Eukaryota > Viridiplantae > Streptophyta > Magnoliopsida > Asterales > Asteraceae > Helichrysum > Helichrysum umbraculigerum. Next base: position 305,825,327 of record CATIUR010000001.1, on the reverse strand, counting down.
CATATGAACAAGAAAGTTTACAGGTGACAAGCTTAAAATTATTAAAGAAAAAGAAGATGGAAGACCCTACTAAAAGAAAAAGTTGCTATCAGAATTATTAAAGAAAAGATGACAAGAAGATTTGAAGATACGACAAGCTTCAAATTATCAAAGAAAGAGAAAGTGGAAGACCCTACAGAAAAGTGGTTATTTTTAAAAGCAGAATTATTAAAGAGAAGATTCCCCAACAAATTTCAAATTATTGATAAAGCAAGATAGGAAATGCATCATTACGTTCAAATAATTGAAGATTTTACAGATTGACAAAATTATTGAAGACTTTTACCGAAGAATGCCGGTGATGAAACCGAATGATCTATCTATAAAACGAGAAAGATTTCAAGAAAGAGGAGAGCCTTTTTTATGAAAAAACCTTCAATAAAATTCTCTACAACCAGATGTACAAAAACCTTAGATTTTAATATTTGTATATTACCAGAAACCCAATCTATAGATATCGAGAAGAAAGATCCTTGCATATTATCCAACTGTCCCTGTATTAATTCAGATTCTATAAATAAAGGTATCTTTTATAATCTTTTATGTTCTTATATTTCTCATATTTTCATACTTTTTATTAACTTCCTCTTTTATTATTGTCCTGAACGCATTTGGTATCAGAGCCATGAGCTCATTTTTTTGAGGTGGTAGTAGTTATGGATTATATTCTTTTGAATATATATATATATATATATATATATATATATATATATATATATATATATATATATGGGTGTGGTTATTGTAAAAAGACATTTAAAGTAAAAAGGATAGGAAACAATGTTAGAATTCATATTTACTTTAAAGAAAATGGTTCATATGGATCAATACAAAATAAAGAAACGTATATTAAACTTGTACAAACATATTTCGCCAAGTTGATACAATTTCATTTAAAGAATGATACATATTCTTGATAAACCTTAAAATATGATACATATTCGATTGTAGTTGATACATCGTGATTTTGATACATAGTGGTTTGATACATGATTATATCTTCATTTAATATAATTGAATGCTATTTGTAAGGGACACATGTCACTATATCATGGCTTCTTACCCCTTTTTACGTTAAGCTTCTTTTTATTTGAACCAAAACGTAATATATATATATATATATATATATATATATATATATATATATATATATATATATATATATATATACACTTTCAGAACTAATATTGCAAACAAATACGTACTTTTACATACGTATAAACTTTTATAAGTATGCAAAATAAAAAAACACATAATAATAATACTTTGTAATTATTATTACAAAAACTCACCAACGGGCCGTACATGTTTTCAAAAACACAAATTAACAATCAAAGTATTTGGACATAACTAGTTGAATGGACAACTAGCATAGGTAATCTTTTGAGATACCTACTCATTATCATAACCTTGCGCGTTTAGGACTCCCGGCAGGTTACAGTCGCTTGGACGACCTCACATCTTTGTGCACCATCATTATTTGCTATTTGCAAACGCATCAGACTCGGGTGAGTCTCATAGCCCCGACTTTTACTGTTTTTACTCCCGGGATGGGAATACATGCTCAGATTTGTTTTACACATGAACACAAGTACAAAACTCAATATATTGACTGCATGAGTTTGTTTTCACTAATCATGAAGTCCTCCACCACATAGTTTGTTAATATGGATTTAGTGTGAATGTTAGTGTATGGTACCATATGGGATTGACAATCCCTGTCCGGGGTAGTCGCGCTACCATGAATGTGATATCAAACGGGCACATTATCATTTGTTCACACGTGTGTTGATTAGGCACATGCAGGAGGCACCTTGCTCAGGTCCTTGAATGTGGATCCTGACACCCTCAGTTAAGCTCGAACTATGGGCTCATGGCAGTAATATACATATTTATTTGATTGATTTCAAACACGATTAAATCTTGTGGTTCATACAATATTGTTTCAACATTACACCTGTGAGCTCACCAGCTTTTAGCTGACCATTTTAGCATGTATTCTCAGGTACTCAGCAGTAGTAGGACTGCTCAGGATATTATGTAGCTCGAGTCGCATACAGACACCAGGAGATTCCCCTGCATTTCTACATTTTGTAAATTAGATATGCCTTAGAATCTCTAAACATTAATTACGAGCTTTTGTAAACATTACAACTTTGTAAAACTTTTACATTATATTAATTTAACTTGTAAACGACGCATATAGAGTCGTTCATTATATATCTTGTGTGCTTTGATTTCCTTGATTAGTCGCACCCGATGTATGCTTCCGCTAATAATGAATTTGGGGGTGCGACAGATTGGTATCAGAGCCTAAGGTTATAGTGAACTAGGTTGCATTTAGTGGGCCTAGACTATGACCGTTAGGCAGTATTTCCTTATTAGGTATGACTGGTTCAGGAATTACATCATGCGACTTTAATTTAACATAGCCTGATCAACTATGTACAATTAAATAAAGATGATGTGAAGTCTGAAACGGTTATGTTGAACAGGAATACACTAGTTGACTCTGACCATGAGAGAAACCGGACCTATACATGTTTTGTGCTAGACACACTAGGCTATATTATATGATATGATATGATATGATATGATATGATATATATATATATATATATATATATATATATATATATATATATATAGTAACGGGATCAAAAAAGAAGAAAAATTAGGTGGAGAAGAGGGAGAAAGCAATATGATTCAGTGTTTTTATACTATGATTCATTTTTTTATTATAATAGTAAAAAAATGAATCATAGTATAAAAACACTGAATCATATTGCTTTCTCCCTCTTCTCCACCTAAATTTCCTTCTCCCTTGATCCTAATCCTATATATATATATATATATATATATATATATATAGGCCTCACGATATTCACTAAACGCTCTTGCACAGACATGGCAGACATTCCTCATCTAGCATCAGCTGACACAAACGACGAGACTCAAACTTTACCAACTACTGAGGAGGTAACCACGTTACCTGTCTCACCGACACTAACTTCTCCCGAACCTCTCTACTATATCACTGGAGAGGCACGTGTCACACGAAATCACATGAGGGGTACCAGATCTGTCCGTGCTAGCCCTTATCTCAATCACACTAGTGATACCTCAACCGGAACACGCCATCCAACTTACCCTCGTATGTGGGATTTGCTACCCACAACTCTAAACACCTGGAGGTCTGAGGAAGACATATAAATTCCTGCTGACTCCATGGACATCTCCCCATATACTCAAGAACCCATCCATCATACCGTTCCGGTGTTAACCGCTAGACTACACTGCCATGAAGAAAAACTTGAAAGTCTGGAACGGGAACAACACATAGCGCGCATGTACTGGATGCGCCAAGCTCATGACCGCATTTCAGGAAATTAATATCGTACACGGATATATTTTTATTACGAAATATTATTATGCAGATAACGAGATATAGTGAAAAACGTAAACGGTTTTATTAGTTCTAGACTGTAGAGTTTAAAGGGGATAAAATAATTAGACCGACTAAGATAGATATGTACGTATAAATTGGGATTTATCTAATTTATTCTTAAAAAGCTCCATACACAAAAGAAAAACACAGGGATGATTCTAGCTTCAAATTTCTTTCAAACTAATTCATGATTCATGGTTTCTAGGGCTTAATTCTTCTTCCTTTCAATCTCCTTTATCCTATGTAAGTGATTTCTTATTTGTTCTTGACATAGTTTTTGGGGTTTCATGGGTTTTGGTAAATTGAAGCTTGTAATAAGAAATTAGGGTTTTAATTAGATGAAATTGATGTTAATAAGTGTTTTTATGATGGTTAGTAATCATATAACATGTTGAAATTGATGAATTTATGATTTAGTGTTTATGAGAAATTCTAGGGTTTATGTTAAATTGTATGGAATAATGGAATAAGCTTAAATACATGATGGGTGATGCTAATAGAGTATAATCATGTGGATAGAACATGAATTTAAGGTAGTAAAGTTGATAAGTGATAAATTATTAAAAGAGTGTTTATGATGATTCATGTAATTTTGTTAATATGATGTTAATGAGTTTAATTATGAAACTAATGATACTTATAGAGTATGATTATGATGATGAATATTATGTGCTAAGAGTTTGATTAGTGAAAGTTAAAAAGTGATTAAAGAGGTAGTTTAATGTGGTTAATTAAAGATTTAACTAGTGTAATCAAAGTGGGGGAGGGATTGAATATGATTAAAGTGAATGATTGATTAGTGCCTAAGTATTTTTATGATGATATGTATGATTATGTAGGTGTTAGAGACATGGAGAGCTTTCATTGGTGAAATCATCTAAGAGATTGTGGTGAGTGATACGGGGGTTAAACAGGTGATGTGATTGTGTAGTACCGGATAGCTTGCGGGCTAGAGGTTTACACAATCAGGAATAAGTTATTTGTTTATGTTTGTTTAATTATGTTTATTGCTTAATTTAGTTGTTGTGTTAAATTACTTGTTATTCTTAATTGTTATGTGATTAAATGTTACTTGGTAAGAAAAGTAGTGATTTCCTCATTAGCTTGATGTTAGCCAAGTAATGAGTAAGTCACTAGCTTAAAGGTAAAGGAAAAGAATTGATGATGAATAGTGTATGATTCGATTGTGTTGGATCCGGATTGCTTTCGAATAAGAGGCTACACAATCGGGTGGAAGATGACTTATTGATATATGTGGATTAAATAGTGATTATGTGGTGAACCGTGTATGAATTGGTTGTATGTGTTTCCGGATAGCTTCCGAGATAGAGGATCATACAATCAAGTGAGAGTTGCTTGTTATATGTTTTGTTTCTTATGTGTGTGTGTTTAAGATTATGTTAAAAAGGTATTGTTGATTAGTAACTTGATTGTTGTTGGTTAATGATTATGTGTAATGATTCAGTGGTGATCAGAGAGTTAACTGCGGTTAACACAGTGTTCAGTGTTTAGTGTTCAGTGTTCAGAGCCTAGTGAATTTGTACTTATGTATTGTGTTGATATGTGCTAAGTGTTATGTGTGTATTGCTTGTTTGATTACCTGTGTACTCACTAAGCAGTTGTGCTTACCCGTTTCAGTGTTTATGTTGTAGGTTGATGTTACGCTAGCAACATGTGGATAGAAGGGTTATGAGAAGCTAGTGACATGGTAATGGAGCATGCTTGTGGTTAGAATATGCTTCTTTCTTTTGAATTGTTGTTTTGATGCTCAATTGTGTAAATCGCCCCAACAAAGAGTTTTTGAATTAAATATGTTGGTCAATGTGTAGTAGTTGACTTTGAAAGTCAAACCGAGTTATGACGTCTAGTGTATGTGGTTGTCAAGTGTATGAAGTTATATGATTGGTTTGGTTTGGGTCAAAGTGTTGAAAAGTGATTAAGTGTCGAATGTGATTGGTTGGTCAAATGAGAAGTTGACATATAGTCAACAATGTTGTAAGAGTCAAACATGTGTGGTATTGGGTAATGTGGTGGTGTTATGTAGTAGATTTGGTGAAAGTGTCCAAATGGACACCAAAACGGGTCAAAAGGGTTAAATCGGGTTAGAATGTACTTATGTGGGTTTGGTCAATGGTGTTAGACTTGTTTTGGTATGTTGATCATGTGTGCAAAAAGTTAGAGTCTAAGTGTTCATGGTTTGTGATTTGAGTTGTAGTCAAAAAGTGGTTAAAATGGTCGAAAAGTGGTTATATGTCCGTTTTCTCGTAAAACGTAAATTTTGGAAAAATGCAAAAATAGAAAGTTTCATTGTGGCATTATGGAGGTGCCTGCAATTTTTAAAGTCTAAGTGTTTACGAGTAAAAAGATATGCGCGTCGGAAATTCGTATTTTGGTATTAGTTTGTGCAGCCCTGATTCCTGGGGAATCGGAGTCATTCCTGAGGAATCTGAAATTAAGTGTTTACAGCAGCCCTGATTCCTGGGGAATGAGAGTCATTCCTGGGGAATCCGAATCCAAGTGTTAACAGCATGCATGATTCCTGAGGAATGGGAGTCATTCCTGGGGAATCTCTTGTAAATTCACATTTTTGTTATTTGAGTCATTATTTGATTAAGAGAACGATATAACGAGTCTATAATGTCATATTTTAGATGTGGGACCTAATAGAGTGTGTTTTCAGTCTTAGGTAATAAAAAATATGGTTCCGTTTTCATGGCGTTTCAAGTTGGTATCAGAGCAATGGTTTAAGAGAGTTAGGTGATCCATGATAAGATTGCTTAAACTTAAACCATGTATGTTGTTTGATTTTTTATGATTATGATTATGTTTAATAGTTAATGTGATTTATTTGGATTAATCTGATTCTGTGATAATAAATGGATAGTTGAGTACAGAGATGGTTGCCAGAGGTAAGAGTAAGTGTATATAAGGAGTTATTAGTTGTAGTTTTGTATATGCGTTCAAAATGGATAATATGGTGAAGTAGTTTTTAACTATGTGTTTAATTGTTAAATTGTTAGTTATTGTGTGTTAACTATTAAATGAATTGTATGTTATGTGTTTATGTGGAAATCACATTAGAAAACGATGATATAAGATAGCTTGGGAATGAAGAGTGTATAACATAATATGTCTACGCCTGATCACCGTAGTTGTATTATGCTAGTTCACATGGAATTGTTGGAGTTATCAAATATCAAAGTGATTTAGTGTGATTGTTAGAATAGAGTGTAAGAGAAGAGGTGTTTAAACTATGTGAATTACGTGTTAGATATTATGATAAGAGGAGATAATAGAGAAAGCAAGAATAATAGACTTGTATCTAGTGATACGTTGATGTGACCCAAAAAGTCATGTTTTTAAGTACTTATTTCCGCACTTTTTGGACTATTCTTTGGTGAAAACATTTCAAAACAATCATTTATAATCAAAAATCACCAAGGTAGTCTAAATACGGGCGTTGCTACAAAAATCAGTAAAAACATCCATTTTGCACGCAAACCGAGGCAAAAACAATCACCTTAAAAATCCATTCTTGATTATCCTATCAAAGTAGATCTTAATGCATATTTTATGATTCAATAGGAAAATCCAAGATCGGTGGTGAAAGAATCAAGAGAAACGGGTGAAGAACGAAGAAGATGTGCAGTCTAGAAGCCCGCCGATCGTCATCCGGAACACGCAAAAGTCAAACACTTCCAAATTTGGCAAACTCAGTGTCATTAGAAGCGTAACGGAAAAACGAAGCCAACGGCGTAAGAATCAAGCAAATCTGAGCCCAAACGAAGAAGATACGGACGAACCAAGCAACCGAGAAACAAGCGGAAGCCAAACCAAGCACCAACCCCCCCCCCCCCCCCCCCTTGGCCCTAGGTACTATATACGGTACCCTATGTGACAACCGTCAATTTAGGACTATAATTTAGTGCCTAATAAAGTTTTAATACATGTAATTAGTTCTGTGTTAGGCTAATTAATGTATCAATTATTATATATATATTGTTGAATATATATCTACAATTATGCGGTTTGTTTAAATCGTACGAATCTCAAATCGAATGAATTTCGATACAATAAATACGGACGTTGGTGACCAACTTTTATTAAATAACGATTTTATGTCAAAAGTATTATTATTATAATACTTCGTATTCATTCGTACCGTACAATCAGAAAGTTACACAATTTAAAATGTAAAACGCGCAAACAAATTAACTTACCTTTTTATAATTCAAATATAATGTGATTAGTAAAATATCTAAATAAAATATGGCGTAATAAATTGTATTTTAAAATGTTCCAATCAATATTTAAAATAATTATTTAACGTTTAAACGACGGACCAAACGAACACCGCACGGAGCGGGAACGCGGGGCGAAAATGGGGATTTAACCCCCACTTCCACCCACTTTCTTTCATTTCTCTTTTTCTCTACCTCTCTCCTCTCTTATTTCTCTCAACTAAACCAACACCAAAATCAACGAAAAACGCAAAATAAACCTACTAAACGACCTCGGATCTTCAAGCCCCTTTTGAATAAACGACCACCACGCGACGATCTACACTCCTACCTTTCCGGAATTTCATTTCGGCGATTTGTAAGTTTCCGACACGACTCCGAAAACTCTCGTTTTTAAGTTTTATAACTTGCTAGTTGTTTGTATAACCTTGTAATGTCCTAAGATGGGTTGGGTAAAAATATTAGGCCGATCGATGGCCGGAAAATGCGTTTTTGAAGCTTAAATTCCGATCAGACCCCGTACGTCGCATTTGGCCTGGAGCAAATGCGACGCAGCGACCTACGTCGCACTATATCCCCAACGTCGCATATAGCGACGCAACTTACTACGTCGCATTGACTTGCGAACGTCGCACATAGCGACGCAGACCTTAACGTCGCAAACCGAACCTACGTCGCATTAGCGACGTAGCACCCTACGTCGCTATTGATTTAGCACTGTTGTAACAACCCCGAAATTAGGACCAATTTAAAATTTTCCTAATTACTTGTTTATTACTTGTATTTAATATGAAATAGGATTAAATACATTACTTACTATATATATATATGGATGAAATATATGTATATATACGCGTATACGATTCGTACAAATATCGTATAAAATTACAATCGTACAAACTTGCGTACACTGATAAAACAATTATTAAATAAGGTGAAATTATTTAATTACTTTGATTGTTACTTCATATTATGTTTATAATATAACGGAAAACGTACGTTTTGATTAAAACGTCACCGAACTCTCCGAAAACTCGACCAACCGACAAAACGAAACTAAGTTATATTTTATAACTTAGAATCAAGTATTTTATTTAAATACTCCAACAAAAATACCGGGGAACGACTCGTATTTTAAAACGTATATTAATCGCGTATAAAAACTATTTTAACGTTTAAACGACCGAGGAAACGAACACGTATTTGCGTAAACTAGGAAAAGACCAAAATACCCTTGTGGGACCCACTAGGGGGCCGGCCACATGGCTAGGGGATGGCCTTCCCCTTTGTTGCTTGTTTGACTCCATTCAATCACCACCATACCACTCCCATCCCCTCACTCATTCATTCCCACACTCCACTCAACCTCTATTCTCTCTCAACTCTCTCTCTAACCCCTCTCTCTCTCTAATTTTCGGCAGCCACAAGCCACCCAAAACCACCATCAAAAACCCCTTAAAACACTAAGCTCATTTGGAAGAAAACGATCACGAGGAGGAGCTTCACGTTTCCATCTTTTCGGATTCTCGATTCGTCGACTTTGTAAGTTTTCCGGCGACTCGTAAACTCTTCCGATTATCATTATTTTACATGCATGTTGTTCCCCTAGCTTTATAATGTCCAAATTATACGTTAAAACTCGTTTTTGGAACTCGAAAACTTAAACCGAGAACCACCACTGAAAACAGTCCACTTCCGGAATTTTTATAAAATCGTGTGTTCAAAATCAACGAAAACTTTCTAAATAAGAAATCTTCGTCTCTTCGTCGCCTACGACTTTCATGAAGGGCGTTTTGCCCAGAAATACACCCATCTCCGGCTAATACTAGAACTTTGGACTTAGTTCTGTTTGGAACCAAATCTGACCACACATCACTTTTATTTTTGTTTAAAATAGTAAACGGACATATGAAAATACCTTAAAATGCAGAAATGAACATTTCATATAGTAGAACATGTGTGATTTTTGGTTAGACTTGAATCGGTTTAGAAGTTGGTTAAATAGAGTGTTCATCGAGTTCAAAATCTAGAAACTATAACCTTCGGCAGAAACTATAACCTTCGGCAGAAACTATAACCTTCGGCAGAAACTATAACCTTCGGCAGAAACTATAACCTTCGGCAGAAACTATAACCTTCGGCATAAACCTTAACCTTCGGTAGAAACTATTCGGCAGAAACCATAACTTTCGGCAGAAACCTATAACTAGCAGTTTTAGCTATAACAATTTAAATACGATACAACAATCAAAGTATAATAATAATAGTTGAGATTATTATTACCAAAAAAATTCACTAACGGGCCACACTTAATTACAAAAGATTACAAACGTACAAACAAATACTTGGACATTAACTAGTTTGGGAACAACTAGCATGGATACCTTACAAGTATTCCATTTACTTACTGAACCTTATGCGTATTAGGACGCTAAGGGCTGCTAGTTCGGATACTACTTTGCTTGCTTACTGTATTGTCTGCTAAACTCAGGTGAGTTTCACAGCCCCTCTTTTTACTATTTTTACTGTTTTGGGGGAGATGCATTACTTGTTTTCATAAAAACTAACAGTGGCCGAGTTATCGCATGATTAGCATGACCTGCAATCATGGTGGCTCATGGCCGAGTTATCGCATGATTAGCATGACCTGCAATCATGGTGGCTCATAGCTGTGTTTCTTACTCGTTACATATGAATGTTTTGGATTAACATTCACGGGGGGACGATATTTACTGTACGTTAAGCTTCAACTATGGTGGCTCATGGCGATTGTATCAAACGGTTTGCATGACTTGCGACCACCCACTTATTAAAACTTATGTGAACGATGTGCATGACTTGTGATCGTTACATACTGGCTAGCTGTGATTTACAAATACTACTTGTGTGTTCAAACTGTTTACTTACTTACAAACCTGTGAGATTCACCAACCTTTTGGTTGACCGTTTTAGTAATGCTTCTCAGGTACACAGCATCAGTAGGGATGCCCAGCAGGATAAGCTTACTTAGCTCGAGTCGCATGCATTACAAGCTTGGAGATTTTATTACATTACTTTTGTACTTACTGTTATGTATTAGAATCTCTAGGAATTTACTCGAACTCGAGCTTGTATTTTGAAACTACTTATGTATTAATGTAATAACTTTTCGAACGTCTCATTTAGAGTCGTTCACTGTATCCTTTGTGCTTGTGATTATTGATTAGTAACACCCAAAACATCGCTTCCGCAAACTGTTAAATTTGGGGGTGTTACAACTGTCGACTTTAGCGACGCAACCCTCTTCGTCGCAAAACCCTACGTCGCAGCCTACGTCGCAGGCTACGTCGCACAAACCAGAACCTCAAAAACACATATTTTTACTAAGTGTCGAGGCTCGAAATTTTATCACTTGATTTCACTCAAATTCAAGTCCAGATGCGTTTTTCCTTAAAGCAATATAGTAGAAATAAAAATTTTCCAAGCTGACCTGGCAGCTCGACCCCAGCCAGGGGCTCTGCCCCTTGGACCCCGCCAGGGGCTGCCGCCCCTTGGACCCCGCTAACCAGGGGCGCTGCCCCCGGACCCCCGTACTTAGATTCCGTAAGCACATTTTTACACCAAATGTCAAACTTGTACAACTTCAAAACGCTTACGCGATACAACTTTTCAATCATAATTGGAATTTACTTTTCAAGTATAACACTTCTAAATCAATGAGATAACATCAAGACTATTGTTGCAAGTAATCACCAACGGGCCGTACACGTTTTCAAAACATACTTCAAAGATCAAACAAGTCGTTGTAACTTGTATCAAGTCAATCAAACAAGTCGTAGTAACTTGTAACAATACAATCAACCAAATCGGGGTAATTTGGACATCAAGTTAAACAAACAATTTAAATGGTAGTCTTTCGAGATACCGGCACAATTAATAACAATTCAAGTGTCGTGGACACATTCAGGTTTCAAGCCTTTGGACTTCAATTCACCGCTAATAACTTCAAGTTTATTAAATTAAACACTTCAAGACTCAGGTGAGTTTCATAGCCCCATTTTCACTGCTTTACAACTAGGGGTGTGATATTACTACTCGATTTTGTTTTACAAGTAGAACGCAAGTGCCAAACTTCAAGTACTACATGAGTTTCAAGCTAATCAATTTAAAGTCCTCCATAAGCATAGTCTCTAGTATTTTATAGCGTGAATGTTAGTATATGATATCATATGGGATTGACAATCCTCATCCGGGTTAGCACGCACTAACCGGTCAAACGGATGTATTAGCATTTGGGAAGACGAGTGTTGATTAGGCACTCGTAGGAGGCATTTCAAGTTAGGTTTCCTTAATTGGGCCTGACAAATCAAGTTAAGCTCAGACTATGTGCTCATGGACAGTATAACTTTTATTTTGCTTAATTGCATTTTAAATTCAATATAAATCTTGCGGTTCTTACAACTACACATTGACATACAAACCTGTGAGCTCACCAGCGTTTTCGCTGACCCATTTTAGTATTTATCACAGGTACCCCGCAGTAGGTTGGCTACACAAGCAGGAACTATTAGCTCGAGTCAGCATACATACAACTAGAGATTTGATTGCATTATTATATTTTGTAACAGTAATTATGCTTTGTAATCTCTCAATTTCAGGAATCGAGCTAATGTAACTATATTTTGATGTAAACATTTACTTTATCTATACAAGTTTAAAACGACGCATATAGTGGTCGTTCATTATATCTTATGTGCTTTGTATATTGATTAGTGACACCCAAATCAAGCTTCCGCAAATCATTAAATTTGGGGGTGTCACAGATTGGTATCAGAGCCTAAGGTTATAGTGAACTAGGTTGCATTTAGTGGGCCTAGACTATGACCGTTAGGCAGTATTCCTTATTAGTTATGACTAGTTCAGGGATTACATCATACGACTTTAATTTAACATAGCCTGATCAACTATGTACAATTAAAGAAAGATGATGTGAAATCTGAAAGAGTCATGTTGAACAGGAATGCATTAGTTGACTCTGACCTCGAGAGAAACGGGACTCAAAACACGTCTGTGCTAGACACTCAATAGGTTATTATGTGATATACATATATATATACATGAATAGACCTCATTACAACTTTAGGCTATATTATATTATATGATTATAGGCCTCTTTCTTTCAAACGTTTTGTCTCGAAATGACAAACACACCACTAGTTCATCATACTCGGACTAGTATCTTATTTCATTTCCTTGTTCTTTCTTACTCAGCATCATGCCTCCACGTCGTCAAATTACCCTTAGCGAAGCTGAGATCGCAGGAATCATTGCCCGCAGTGTGACCGAAGCCTTGGCTAACCGAACACCACCCGGTAGCGAGGACACAGCAGCCAATACTCCACCACCCAAACCCTGTTCCTATAAGGACTTTCTTAGCTGTAAACCGCTATACTTCAAGGGCACGGAAGGTGCCATTGGCTTGATCCGTTGGATTGAGCACATGGAATCTGTTTTCAGTCTCTGCGACTGCACTGAGAACAACAAGGTCAAATTCGCTGCTTACACCTTTCAGGAAGGTGCACTCACGTGGTGGAAAACCCACGCAAACTCCGTAGGCCTTGAGGTTGCAAACCGACTTCCTTGGGCCGAACTGAAAAAGAAACTGACAGAGAAATACTGTCCTGAAGAGGAATTGCACAGGCTGGAAGAAGAATTCTGGCATCTGGAGGTGCAGGGAAATGATGTCACTGATTATACCACCAAATTTCAGCAGTTTGCTTTACTATGCCCAGGCTTGGTTGAACCAGAAAGTAAGGGCATTAAGAAATACATTCGTGGACTTCCAGAGAACATTCAGGGGAACGTCGCCTCATCCAAACCAACAACTACTGAGAGTGCCATTCGATTGGCCCACGAACTCATGGCTCTAGTTGTCAGCCGTGAGACCTCCAACACCTCATCCCCTAACAACAACAAACGCAAATCCACTGAACACCACCACAACTCCAACAAGAAAAACAACGCCATCCAAGTCTACAACACCAACTCTGAAACCACCCGCAACTACACCGGGGACAGACCTTATTGTCCCAAGTGTAACTACCACCATTTTGGTCAGTGCGGTACTCCTTGCAACAACTGCAGGAGGCAAGGGCATTTGACTAAAGATTGCCGAGCTCCCAAATCCAACAACAACCCCTCTGACAGAAATACCCGACAACCTAAGTCCTGCTACGAATGTGGAAACCCAGGACACTTCAGGGATTCTTGCCCAAAGTTGAAGAACAAGGGCAACAACAACAACCACCGCAACAACAACAATGCCAAAAGTACCGCTTTCGTGATCAACTCAGGGGACGCCCGTCTGGACCCGAATGTGGTCACGGGTATGTTCCTCCTCAACAATTTAACTGCTTCCATTCTATTTGATACTGGTGCCGATAGGAGTTTTATTTCCGATGAATTTTGCCCTCTACTTGACGTTACACCTATTGCTTTAGACGTTAAGTACACTGTAGAGCTAGCAAATGGCAAATTGATAGAAACCAATAGTGTGATACCTAATTGCACTTTAAACCTATCCGACGAAATCTTCTCCATAGATCTTATGCCTGTTGAGATAGGAAGTTTCGACGTCATCGTAGGCATGGACTGGTTGTCCAAACATCGCGCCGAAATCATTTGCTACGACAAAGTTGTTCGCATACCTCTCGCAGTCGGTAGAACCCTAATCATACAGGGGGAGACCGGTGGGACGAGGCTTAACATCATATCTTGTCTTAAGACCCGAAAATTTCTGAGAAAGGGTTATCCAGCAATCCTCGCACACATCATGGAGAAAAAGTCGGAGGAGAAGCGACTTGAGGATGTTCCAATTGTTCGAGACTTTCCAGAAGTCTTTCCTGAAGAACTACCTGGTCTACCACCACCAAGACAGGTTGAGTTCTCAATCGATCTTGTACCAGGTGCTGCGCCTGTGGCCCGAGCACCATACCGTTTAGCTCCATCTGAACTTCAGGAGCTGTCCACCCAGTTACAGGAACTCCTGGAACGAGGATTCATCAGGCCGAGTTCTTCACCTTGGGGAGCTCCGGTCCTATTTGTTAAGAAGAAAGATGGTTCTTTTCGAATGTGTATCGACTATCGAGAGTTGAACAAGTTAACTGTCAAGAACCGGTATCCACTCCCTCGAATCGATGATTTGTTCGACCAACTTCAAGGGTCGAGTTGTTATTCAAAGATTGATCTCCGATCCGGTTATCACCAATTGCGTGTTCGCGATGCCGATATTCCAAAAACCGCTTTCAGAACCCGTTACGGGCATTACGAATTTCAAGTGATGCCATTCGGCCTAACCAATGCACCGGCTGTATTCATGGACCTTATGAATCGGGTGTGTAAACCTTACCTGGATAAATTTGTCATTGTCTTTATCGATGACATTCTCATATATTCACGAAACAAAGAAGAACACGCTCAACACCTCAGAACCATCCTTGAACTACTTAAACACGAGGAGCTCTATGCCAAGTTCTCTAAGTGTGAGTTCTGGATCAAAACCGTTCAATTTCTTGGTCACGTGATTGACAGTCAGGGGATTCATGTCGACCCGTCAAAAATCGAGGCTATCAAAGATTGGCAATCGCCAACCACTCCAACCGAAGTACGGCAGTTTTTGGGACTTGCCGGGTACTATCGACGCTTCATTGAAAATTTCTCCAAGATAGCCATACCACTCACGACTCTGACCCAGAAAGACAAAAAGTTTGACTGGACTGAGAAACAAGAGTCGGCATTCCAACTCTTAAAACAAAAGCTTTGCAGTGCTCCTATCCTATCTTTACCCGAAGGCACCGATGACTTCGTGGTATACTGCGATGCTTCTCATCAAGGTCTCGGTTGTGTGCTCATGCAACGAGACAAAGTCATAGCTTATGCTTCCCGACAGCTCAAGATTCATGAAAAGAATTACACCACCCACGACCTCGAGCTAGGAGCTGTCGTTTTTGCCCTAAAAATCTGGAGACATTACCTTTACGGTACCAGATGTACAATCTTTACCGACCATAAAAGCCTTCAACACATATTCGATCAGAAGGATCTCAACATGAGGCAACGTCGATGGGTAGAGTTGCTTACCGATTACGACTGCGAACTCAAATATCATCCCGGCAAAGCAAATGTTGTTACTGATGCCCTCAGTCGAAAAGAGCGAGTGAAACCACTTCGGGTTCGAGCCCTCAGTATGACCATTCACAACAATTTAAACATTCAAATTCTCACTGCTCAACTCGAAGCCTTAAAACCCGAAAATGTCAAAGATGAGGCCTTACGGGGCATGGACAAACAATTTGAAATCAAATCTAACGGGATTAGGTATTTCTCAAACCGAATCTGGTTGCCTAAAATTGGGAACCTACGAGACTTGGTGATGGATGAAGCTCACAAGTCTAAATATTCTATCCATCCGGGATCCGATAAAATGTACCACGGTATCAAGGACTTCTACTGGTGGCCGAACATGAAAGCCGAAATCGCCACCTATGTCAGCAAATGCCTTACTTGCTCCAAAGTCAAAATCGAATATCAAAAACCTTCTGGTTTACTTCAACAACCCAGTCTTCCTGAATGGAAATGGGAACAAATTGCCATGGACTTCATAACCAAACTACCCAAATCCTCGAACGGTTGCGATTCCATTTGGGTGATCGTGGATCGTCTCACAAAGTCTGCTCACTTCCTGGCAATCAAGGAATCCGACAAAATGGAACGCCTCACCAACATTTATCTGAAGGAAATTGTGACCAAACACGGTGTTCCAATCTCAATTATCTCTGATAGAGATAGTCATTTCACTTCACAATTTTGGCAATCACTTCAAAAATCTCTGGGTACTCGACTTGATATGAGTACCGCATACCATCCTCAAACAGACGGCCAAAGTGAACGAACCATTCGAACACTTGAAGACATGCTACGGTCCTGCGTAGTAGACTTCGGTGTAAACTGGGAAAAACATCTACCATTGTGTGAGTTTTCGTACAACAACAGTTATCATACCAGCATCAAAGCTGCACCCTTCGAAGCACTGTACGGTCGTAAGTGCCGGTCACCTATCTGTTGGACTGAAGTTGGGGATAGCCAACTCACAGGTCCAGAAATCATTCATGAGACGACCGAGAGAATCGTCGAAATTCAAAACAAGCTCAAAGCCGCGCGTGATCGTCAGAAAAGTTATGCTGACGTGAGACGCAAGCCACTCGAGTTCCAGGTTGGGGATCGAGTTCTACTCAAAGTATCGCCTTGGAAAGGCGTAATCCGATTTGGCAAACGAGGGAAGTTGAATCCCAGATACATTGGACCATTCGAGATCCTTGAAAAGATTGGTCCAGTGGCTTATCTATTGCAGCTGCCATCTGAACTCAGCAGCGTGCATCCCACATTTCATGTTTCAAATATGAAGAAGTGTCTGTCTGATGAGACACTTATCATTCCACTCGATGAAATTCGAGTTGACGAGAAACTTCACTTTGTTGAGGAACCCGCCGAGATCATGGACCGTGAGGTCAAACAACTTAAACAAAGTCGTATTCCCATTGTCAAGGTTAGGTGGAATTCGCGGCGCGGTCCGGAATTTACCTGGGAACGGGAGGACCAAATGCGACTCAAGTATCCTCAACTCTTCACTGATTCAACGTCAAACACAACTTCAACATAAATTTCGGGACGAAATTCTTCTAACAGGGGGAGAATGTGACAACCGTCAATTTAGGACTATAATTTAGTGCCTAATAAAGTTTTAATACATGTAATTAGTTCTGTGTTAGGCTAATTAATGTATCAATTATTATATATATATTGTTGAATATATATCTACAATTATGCGGTTTGTTTAAATCGTACGAATCTCAAATCGAATGAATTTCGATACAATAAATACGGACGTTGGTGACCAACTTTTATTAAATAACGATTTTATGTCAAAAGTATTATTATTATAATACTTCGTATTCATTCGTACCGTACAATCAGAAAGTTACACAATTTAAAATGTAAAACGCGCAAACAAATTAACTTACCTTTTTATAATTCAAATATAATGTGATTAGTAAAATATCTAAATAAAATATGGCGTAATAAATTGTATTTTAAAATGTTCCAATCAATATTTAAAATAATTATTTAACGTTTAAACGACGGAGCAAACGAACACCGCACGGAGCGGGAACGCGGGGCGAAAATGGGGATTTAACCCCCACTTCCACCCACTTTCTTTCATTTCTCTTTTTCTCTACCTCTCTCCTCTCTTATTTCTCTCAACTAAACCAACACCAAAATCAACGAAAAACGCAAAATAAACCTACTAAACGACCTCGGATCTTCAAGCCCCTTTTGAATAAACGACCACCACGCGACGATCTACACTCCTACCTTTCCGGAATTTCATTTCGGCGATTTGTAAGTTTCCGACACGACTCCGAAAACTCTCGTTTTTAAGTTTTATAACTTTCTAGTTGTTTGTATAACCTTGTAATGTCCTAAGATGGGTTGGGTAAAAATATTAGGCCGATCGATGGCCGGAAAATGCGTTTTTGAAGCTTAAATTCCGATCAGACCCCGTACGTCGCATTTGGCCTGGAGCAAATGCGACGCAGCGACCTACGTCGCACTATATCCCCAACGTCGCATATAGCGACGCAACTTACTACGTCGCATTGACTTGCGAACGTCGCACATAGCGACGCAGACCTTAACGTCGCAAACCGAACCTACGTCGCATTAGCGACGTAGCACCCTACGTCGCTATTGATTTAGCACTGTCGACTTTAGCGACGCAACCCTCTTCGTCGCAAAACCCTACGTCGCAGCCTACGTCGCAGGCTACGTCGCACAAACCAGAACCTCAAAAACACAGATTTTTACTAAGTGTCGAGGCTCGAAATTTTATCACTTGATTTCACTCAAATTCAAGTCCAGATGCGTTTTTCCTTAAAGCAATATAGTAGAAATAAAAATTTTCCAAGCTGACCTGGCAGCTCGACCCCAGCCAGGGGCTCTGCCCCTTGGACCCCGCCAGGGGCTGCCGCCCCTTGGACCCCGCTAACCAGGGGCGCTGCCCCCGGACCCCCGTACTTAGATTCCGTAAGCACATTTTTACACCAAATGTCAAACTTGTACAACTTCAAAACGCTTACGCGATACAACTTTTCAATCATAATTGGAATTTACTTTTCAAGTATAACACTTCTAAATCAATGAGATAACATCAAGACTATTGTTGCAAGTAATCACCAACGGGCCGTACACGTTTTCAAAACATACTTCAAAGATCAAACAAGTCGTTGTAACTTGTATCAAGTCAATCAAACAAGTCGTAGTAACTTGTAACAATACAATCAACCAAATCGGGGTAATTTGGACATCAAGTTAAACAAACAATTTAAATGGTAGTCTTTCGAGATACCGGCACAATTAATAACAATTCAAGTGTCGTGGACACATTCAGGTTTCAAGCCTTTGGACTTCAATTCACCGCTAATAACTTCAAGTTTATTAAATTAAACACTTCAAGACTCAGGTGAGTTTCATAGCCCCATTTTCACTGCTTTACAACTAGGGGTGTGATATTACTACTCGATTTTGTTTTACAAGTAGAACGCAAGTGCCAAACTTCAAGTACTACATGAGTTTCAAGCTAATCAATTTAAAGTCCTCCATAAGCATAGTCTCTAGTATTTTATAGCGTGAATGTTAGTATATGATATCATATGGGATTGACAATCCTCATCCGGGTTAGCACGCACTAACCGGTCAAACGGATGTATTAGCATTTGGGAAGACGAGTGTTGATTAGGCACTCGTAGGAGGCATTTCAAGTTAGGTTTCCTTAATTGGGCCTGACAAATCAAGTTAAGCTCAGACTATGTGCTCATGGACAGTATAACTTTTATTTTGCTTAATTGCATTTTAAATTCAATATAAATCTTGCGGTTCTTACAACTACACATTGACATACAAACCTGTGAGCTCACCAGCGTTTTCGCTGACCCATTTTAGTATTTATCACAGGTACCCCGCAGTAGGTTGGCTACACAAGCAGGAACTATTAGCTCGAGTCAGCATACATACAACTAGAGATTTGATTGCATTATTATATTTTGTAACAGTAATTATGCTTTGTAATCTCTCAATTTCAGGAATCGAGCTAATGTAACTATATTTTGATGTAAACATTTACTTTATCTATACAAGTTTAAAACGACGCATATAGTGGTCGTTCATTATATCTTATGTGCTTTGTATATTGATTAGTGACACCCAAATCAAGCTTCCGCAAATCATTAAATTTGGGGGTGTCACACCCTAGGTGCCGTATACGGCCCTTGGGGTGCCGTATACGGGGCCTGGTGGCTTGTGAGGTGTCGTTTGCCCCCTTGGTCCGATGGTCCCGTATGCAGCTTGGATGCTTGTATTTCATGCTTCAAGACTTGTACCAAGACCAACTAGCTTCTCCTATAAATACCTCACTCATTTCACCATTTCAAACACACCTTACACCTCTCATTTCACACACTTCTCTTTCTCTCTCTAAAATTCTCTCTTTAGCACTACTCTTAGGAGTTAGAGGAGAATTGTTCTTGTAGTTAGTTCTCTCTCTAGTTTCTCTCTCTAGCACTACTCTTAGGAGTTAGAGGAGAACTAGAGAGATATAAGTTAGCGGTTAGAGCTAGAGGAAAGTTGTAATTGGGTAATCAAGCTGTAGCAAGGTTATTCAAGTCAGACTGTTGTAATCCTCAGTATTACTCTTATAATCCGGTGATATTATCTTACTTTCTTACTGTTATAATGTTTACTTTGCATATTATTTCAGTACGATTTATGATTGTTGCCATGCTGATTAGCTAGATTAATATATGATTGTTGAAATGTAGATGTTAGGATTAGGGATGATGTTTAATTAATATATCTTATATACGATCGGTAGTTGTTATGATGCATACATGTTTAGACGTATCCTGGATGTAGACTTAATTAATCACCCTTTCTGGTCTCTCACGTGACTGTTGCCTTAGGATAGGATCTGATCAACCCTAACTACGAATACACAGTTATCTCCTGTTTGTATGAAACTGTGAGATCGCCATAACACGTCAGAATACTTGGTATAGCGTTGGAAATACCACTGGTAGAGTACAAATTCGTGGAAGCCAAGGAAATGCCGGTGGACTATCTCACCGTGGATTACCTGGAAGCAACCCTTCCAGACACGGGTTTAGGTCTTGTTAAGCCGTGAAAATGCTATAGTACACCGTTAAACTACCTCTGGTTATAAAGCTGTGTAAAGATATAATAGGTCTTTAAAACACCGTAGATATACCTAGGGTTAGAGTACTGTAGAAAATAAGGTCACTATACACTGTACGCATGCCTAGGGATGAACGACCGATGGAAAAGGAGGGTCTAATCCATGACGGAAGCATTAGAACTAAAACATATAAAACATGAGTTAGGAAATGAAAGCAAGGATGCCGGCTGTGTTCCCAGATGCTTAAAACCCCTAAACTCTACTTAACCGATAGTTTAACTTATTCAGCATACAACCAGTATTACTCTGTTAAAATTGGATAGACATAGGTGTTAAGAAAAGTCAGTGTTGTGGATTGTCGCCTTATTCCTTAACCCCATTTAGAGGGTCGCTTGGTCTCCGAAAGAGACGGTGAGGTGGGTCTGAAGACAGTCCCATCTGATCAGAATCAGGATAGCCTAGGATTCAGTGACATATGCTTTAGGGTTACACCTAGACGTAGGGTCCTAGTGTTTACACCGACCGTTTAGAAGATTCTTAACCAGAGTAATCACCTATCATCAATATAATATCATCCCGAAACCCTAATCGTCGAAATTTCAGCAATCACTCTCTACATGCTGCTTATATTCTCGTTTACTTTTCTGCACTTTAATTTCTGTCTTTAGGTTAGATTCGATAAAACAAAAACCCATACCTACCTTGTTTTAAACCCATCCTATTGTCAAATTATCTTTGGAAGGTTCCAATTCGTTCCGATTTTGGACGACACTCGAGTTATACTTGCCGCCTTACCCACAAGGTAGGTAGCTCGCATAGTTTGAGCCCAGCAAATATAAATTTTTAAAACTTCAACCGCTCGCGCGTCTCGGTGGCCGTCGGTGCAATGACTCGGATTCTAAAACCCGACCGACCGCTGGGACCGCGACAAGTTTTTGGCGCCGCTGCCGGGGATCGGTTTCGTCAAGAATTGAATTTTGCCTTAGATAATTAACTTTAGGAGATCCTTCCCTAAGATTATCATTACTTAGGAAGTTAATTGCTTTATTTAGATAACTTAGTTCTTAAACCCTAGAAAATACATAAAAATTAAAAAATGAAAAACCCTAATTCTCCTTCAAACCCCATCTCCAATGGGGTTTGAACCCTGCTTCCTTCAAACCCCATCTCCAATGGGGTTTGAACCCTGCTTTCTTTGCAAAAAGAAAACAGATCCATATCCAGCTAATCCAGTTATTCCAAAAAACCAAATTCCCGTTTACTAACCAACAGAAGATTTATATCGAAGAGCTTTCGCAAGCAGTTCACACTACTTACGGAAATCCCGATTCTTGTTAGTCCATGTTTAACTTAATAAACAATCTTATATAATAAGCCTTGAATGTATTATTGAGAAGTTGCGGAATCACACTCAATAATATTAAGAAGATCAACGAATATAAATTAATATAATGAACACAATAATATACTGAAATCTTCAATCTTATTAATGATATAAGACGAATACACTTAATGTATTAGGGTTATAGAAAACCTTGAAGCTGCGCAAAACCTTAACCTATCTAGGTCTAAAGGATCTCTATTTATAACACATAGAGTCCTATACAATCTCCTACGAATATGGAATGAAATAACTTCCATAACCGACTCATACTTATCACAAAATCATAAACAGTTGTAACTACCATTCTGAAGTAAACAGTTGTGACTATTACACATTCAGTGGTAACTGCTTCAATTGTAATATAAGACTAAGTACAAATATATAATCAGTGTTAACTGCTACATATATAACTAACAGTTACAGATACATAAGCAGTTTTAACTACTTACAAACACATAACTATCAGTTGAAATCTATCTTCAATCAGTTGTAACACTTGTCTTCTCTTCAGATTTCTTCTATCAGTTGTAGCTTTGTAAAGACAGTTTTATCCTTCAACACAAACAGTTTTAAACACTTTGTACTCTGTCTTCTCATCAACAACTTCAATTCAGAAACAGTTTTGACCCAACAATCTCCCCCTAAACTTAATCTGTTCTTCACGGCATTAAGTTTCTTCTAATTCTCCATTATGAGCTTCACAAAATTCTTTCAAAACTGTCAGTCTTTTCTTTTCTTCCTTCTATCTATCTCCTCCTTCTTATAAATATGATTCAGCACCATATATACCAATTCCAGAGCTACATCATCTAAAACTGCAGCTTGTAACCTTACATTTCTCATACTCATCAAAAATCTCATATTTACATCATAAAATCTATCTGTCAGCAACCACATAAACACTGCATCATCCATAACAATCTGATGTACTCCTGGTTTGGCATGATAAATCCAATTCCTGACCTTGCTCAAGGTAGTAAATTGAAATGGAAACTCTTCTGGTTCAAACATAGCTTTAATCCAATGCCATGTAACCTTCTCAACCAGATTATCAAACTCCTTTAAATCCAAATTCTTCTCCATCCCAATCTCATATATTCTGACCAAATCAGTTCTACTGATCCTCTTTATCAAATCCCTAAAAGATCTCCACCAAGATACATTTCCATCTGCTCTTTCAATTTTAATCTTGTGAATCTTAACAGGATTAACAAACTGTTCAATGGACCAATCAATAATCCCAGACAACTCAACATTAATTACCTCTGACTCCACTGGTTGTAACAGAATAAATTCCTTCAACTCATCAACATTCCTTTTTCTATCAGGAATTTCATCCAATTCTCTTTTCTTTCTTTCAATTTCATCTTTCTTTCTCTTCTCAGCTTCTTCCTTTTCTCTCTTTTCCTTTTCTTCCTTTTCTTTTAACTTCTTTTCTTTTTCTGCTTTTTTCTTTTCCTTTTCAGCTTCTTTCTTTTCTTTTTCTTTCTTCTCAATCACTTCAAGATTCATATCATCCTTATCCCACAAATTCTGCAATCTCTCCAAGCTCATCTGCTTCAAAGCATTCATAGGAATATACCCACCTTTCAGCTTTGCAATCAAATTCTTCCTCATCTGAGCTTTTGTTGGTGGTTTAGCTGCCTTTTTCTTTCTAGCTTCTTCTGCTTTCTTCTTCTTGAGTTGATCTACCAAATACTCAATATCATCTTCCTTTTGCTCTCTCAATAAGTACTCATCCCATTCTGCCACCTGTTCCTTGGTCATTTTAACAAACTTACCAGGCTCAATCTCAACATCAATCAAATCTTCTGCATTGAGCTCAGCATGTAGTCTTTGTGCACATTCTGGATCATGAACAGTTGCATCAGCTGGCACAGGCTTTTGCTTTTTCTTCTTTAGTTCTTCTACCAGCTTTCCCTTGCCTTTATCTTTTGGATCAATCTTTGGCAATTCTTTCTTCTGATGAACAGGAGCTGCAGCAGGTTCTCTGATAGTAAATCCAGGTAAAGATGGTTGTGTAGATTTATTCTTTGGTGTTTCAACCTTCTTCCCTGTACCTGTCATCTTAGCAGTTTTAACTGGAATGCTCTTCTTTCTAGTTTTTTCAACTTGTTGTTGAGCATCAGTCTTTTCTTTTTCCAATGCTATCTCTGGTTTATCAACCTCATCACCATCATCACCATCAATCTTTAGCTCCTCAGTCTTATCACCCATATCAACCTCTGCAGTTTGATCCACTGAACCAATAACCTCAGTATGTTCAGATACATTATCATCTGCCACTGGTTCATTCATCTATGTTTCCACTGATTCATGTACTGACTCATTCATCTCTGGCTCTGTTGGTGGTGTTGGAGGTGTATGTACAAACTCATCATCCTCTGGTTGTTCCATCTCTATTTCTTCATCAACCTTCTCATCATCATCCACCACCTTATCATCCTTATTTATCTTATCACCCATGTTTGTCCAGACATTCTCCCCCTTTTTGAAAGCATTTTGTTGAAACTGATAAGCATCCTCAGGTTCAGAAGTATCATGAACCACATACTTTCTTCCTTTCTTCAAACACTCAATGACAATCAACTCCAACTGCTGCACTCTCCTCTGCAATTGAGCTACAATCTCATCTTTAGCTCTATTCTTCTTCCTCTCCTTGACAAATTTTGACCAAACATAGTCAATCATAGCTATCAATTCTGAGTTAGTTCTAGCCTCAACACCTTCAGGATGTGAATCCTTTGGTGAATCATTGA
The DNA here is from genome assembly GCA_949592205.1 of Helichrysum umbraculigerum. Lineage (NCBI taxonomy): Eukaryota > Viridiplantae > Streptophyta > Magnoliopsida > Asterales > Asteraceae > Helichrysum > Helichrysum umbraculigerum. The sequence goes on along the minus strand of CATIUR010000001.1, from coordinate 305,800,171 downwards.
CATTATCAAACTCTGACTCATGCCTAGCATGATCATCAAAGTCCCCTTGGTTCTTGGTACTGGGACCACTAGGATCATCTACAGGTGTAGAATCATGTCCAGGTGTTGCCTCTGATTGGGTCTTATTGATGTTACTTCCGTCCTGCTCTGCCAGTGGGCTAGAAGTAGTAGAAGCAGCCCTCTCAGAATGATCAACCTCCTCCTCATTGATCATCTGCTGTGGTGAATCATTTGACTAAGACATCTGAGCAGCAGCATCCTCAAATGCCCGTTTTCTAGCCTTTTTGGCTCTAAAAGATTTAGCTGTTGTGGTCCCTTGTTTTCTTTTAATACCCCCAGCTACTGTGGGTTGAGAAGTGGTGGGTGGAACCATTCTCTCAGTAGCTAGTTCAGCTTCAGTTGGTTGTACTGATGCTGTGGTGGAAGGTGCAGGAAGCATAGTAGAAAATAATGCTGTAACCTTCCCAGAAAATTTAGTATCTCTCTTCATATTTACAAAAACTTTTGGTTTAAAAGAGACAATACCAATAACTTTATCAAGTGCAGTTAAATTAGGAATTTGTTCATTTAAAAACAACTGCACAAATCATGGATACATCAAAAATTTAATCTTTGGTTGCTCAATGTTTCTAAGCATACCAGAAAATATCAGATTTGAAAAATTAAATCTTTGACCAGTTGCAAGACAAGCAATTGCATAAGCAATGTTGCTTCCATACTGTTCAAAAGATGATCTTTTAGATGATAAACAGTGTAAAATTGTATGTATCAAAAACCTCCACTGATGATAAAATAAAGTTTTCTGAAAAGTTAAAACTTCAAAAGAACCCCCATATCCCATCAAGCGTAGAGTATCATACATAACAGAATCATCTAAAGAGGTTATACCTGCCTCATCATCTAGTTGTAATGAAGCTCTAACAGTAGCTTCAGTAACTACAACTCGTGTATCCATGACTTTTGAAACGATCCGTTTAATACCCTGTTCCTCTTCAATCGTAGCATTTACCCAGAAATTATTGATATGTTCATGAGAAATTCTGGGTGCAACAGTAAGAGCATGACGAATATGTGAAGCACGAAGGAAATCAGTGATTTCCACATACTCGTTTGCCTCAGCAGGTTTCATCAAGAATGCGATCATATTATGATCTTTTCCAATCGGTAGTTGAACAGTAGACGAAGTAGATGCCATAATAAGAAATCACGAAATCGAAGAGAATCGAAGATGATTTACAGTATTGAGAATCTATGAGACTTAGCGCAGTGGTTTGTGTGTGTAATTTTGAAAACGTAATGAAAAACCCTAAGTGTTGAGAGTTAAGTACTGAAATTAAATCAGTTGTAAACCCTAAATTGACCAGATCCCCAATTATAACTAAAACAGTGTTAATTAAGAAAAATAACACGTTCAGTGGTAATTGTGAGAATAGCCATCAGTGGTAATCAACACTTGGTTTTTCAAATGCATCATTTACATAATAAAGCTAGCAGTACCAACCGACCAAGGCAGTGCTAACTTAATACAAGTAGTACTTCAGATCTAGCAAAATCATATAAACAAAGCAGTGGTTGAAATTTTTTTTTTTTTTTTTTTTTACTGAAAGCTAAACTCTAACAAGCAGTAAAACGCCAAAGTATACACCTGCAGTGATAATACAAACAAAAATACAAGTATACAGTGTTAACTATACACAAACAGTGGTGAAGTGATTATTACCACTGTTTATACATAAAGTAATAAACAGTGATAACTATACACGATACACACTATCAGTGTTTAATTAACAAATCAGTATTAACCCAAATTGAAGCACAGTAAATATTATTCATAGAAAGCAGTGATAAGAAAAAAATACTTAAGACAAATTGATCATTCCAATACTAGTAACCAAGAATGTGAATCTGCCTACATCAAAAGCTTTAGTAAACAGATCAGCAAACTGATTATCTGTAACACCCTCAAATTTCGGTTTGCGGAAGCTGTCGGGTCGGGTGTTACTAAATCAAATATCACAGCATAAGATACATAATGAACGACTCTAAATGAGACGTTTGAAAATGGTTATACATTTCGTAGATAAAAATGTTTACAACGTTATAAGTTTAACAACAAATTCCAAATACATAATTGGAAAATATGAAAGTAAATGCAGAGTAGTCCCATTTGTTGAAAATATGCGACTCGAACTAGTAAGATCTTGTAGTAATCCTAATCCTGCTGGGCACCTGAGAACACATGCTAAAACAGGTCAGCTATAAAGCTGGTGAGTTCATAGGAAGGTTAGTTGAAAGCATAAAGTAATAAAACAATTTATGTTTTGTAAAGTTGTTTCCAAAATCAGTGATTTTTGATATGTAATACGTTGAAGTTTATAACACCAATGTGTAAAAGTCTAACTTAATGTCCAAAATACCCCGATTTTGGTTGATTGCACTGTTACAAGTTACTTAGACTTGTTTGTCTTAAATTGATACAAGTTACAACGACTTGTTTGATTGAAGTTATACAAGTTACAACGACTTGTTTGATTGAATACTGATACAAGTTACAACGACTTGTTTGATTGAAGTTATACAAGTTACAACGACTTGTTTGATTGAATACTGATACAAGTTACAACGACTTGTTTGATTGAAGTTGTGCCCACTGCAATATCGTGGCATCGTTTTGTACCCACTTTACCGTGGTATCGTTTTGTGCCCGCTGCAATACCGCGGCATCGTTTATGAAGTGCTCGAGAGCATAGTTGAAATGTAGAGCCAGCAGTACAACGACATACTAGCTATTGCAAATAAGAGCCGACCGTACAACGACGCGTCGGGCTTGAATGTGTGTATGATTGTATGTATACTAATATACATAAATACTATTGAAGTTAGCACCAAGTGCTAATGATAATATCTAAACATGTAGATATATATATATATATATATATATATATATATATATATATATATATATATATATATATAATTATATATATATGTTTGTCGAATGAGCAAACGTAAGTAACAATCATGACACGCATGAAAATAATTGATTTTATCTAAATACGTATAAGCAAATATTTAGATATTAAGTAGTACGTTGGTCCTAGGTATGAATGCTCATTACCTAGTTGAATTGTATTAGTATGAAGAATCTATACTAACATATTATGTTATCGTATACTTCTAGCCTAAAGCCTAGCAAGTATATTGAGGTTCCTGAATTGTATTGAAAATATTAGTTCCTAAAAGAGCAACTAATCCTGTAATTGTATCTATATCATCTAGTGTAGGTAGAACTAACTAGTTCTAATGTATTGGATAATATTGTCCATCGACAATATGGCCAATGAATAGTACTAACTATATCAAGTTATGTCTAGGTAATTGTTTTCCAACAATCTGATAGTGTACGATTGTGACCTATCTAGATTAGGTCTTGATATTGTTCTAAAACGACGTGTTGGGTGTAATTCATAAGTATTACACATTTGTATTACATACAGTAATATAATTGATTGTGAATTATAAAAGATTATTAATATAATTCGAAAACAGTTGTTGTGCATGTGTTTCACCCCAAAAACAGTAAAACAGTTGAAAGAGTGGGGCTATGAAACTCACCTGTGAGTTGTTAGCGATACGATGATACGCGCGACGTCCGAATGGTAACCTTCTAGTGTCCTAAACACGTGAGGTTATATAAGTATGAGACAAATCAGTTTGTCTAAGCGAGTTGTTCATGTATGCATTTGTTGTTGAAGTCTGGGAATGGTGTACGGGGGTCCGGGGGCAGCGCCCCTGGTTAGCGGGGTCCAAGGGGCGGCAGCCACTGGCGGGGTCCAAGGGGCAGAGCCCCTGGCTGGGGTCGAGCTGCCAGGTCAGCTTGGAAAATTTTTATTTCTACTTTATTGCTTTAAGGAAAAACGCATCTGGACTTGAAATTGGGTGAAATCAAGTGATAAAATTTAGGGGTGGAAATGTGAGTTTTTAAACTTTCTGTTTTCTGCGACATAACATGCGACACAAAAACGTGTCATGCGACACAAGGGTTGTGTCGCATGGAGTGCGACATAAGAGCTCTGCGACACAGTGGTTGTGTCGCAAAAGCTTGCGATGCTAAATCAATAGCGACATAAGGGTTGTGTCGTATGGAAATACGACACAAGGTGCGACATAGAGTACGACACAAGCGTTGTGTCGCATGGGTAGTTTATGCGACATAAGATACGACACAAATGGAATTATGCGACACAACATGCGACACAAGCGTTGTGTCGCATGGATGAACACCAGCCCAGAAACTCGCGGCTGTCGCGTTTTTCCGATCAAAATCGCAAATCTAACGTATTTTCAAGCTGTAAAATCATGTTTTCCTTGTTGTTTAGGTTATAACTAAGTTGTGTAAGCATTATTACACCCAAACATTACACCAAAATGATTAGATCTAAAGATTTAGAAATTTCTTACAATTGCGAATCGAGGCCAAACGAGGAAGAAAACGAAGGTGTGGCCTTTGTTAATGTTGCTCCTCTCTTGTTGGTGATTCCGAAAATGTAAATTTCGTGTGTCGATTTGTAGTTCCGAAAATTTGTGGTAATTGGGTGGAGAGTGTTTGTGTGTGAAAAAGTGAGATAGAAAGAAATGAAATGAAATGAAATGGGAGGGGTTTGGGGGGTTGGGTGGCTGATCCAAAGGGGTGGGGAGGAGTTTTCCCCCACTTCGTTCCTATTTTGCAGTGTAAAATACCCGTATTTCGTACTCGAATAATATATATAAATTTAATATTTTTAGATTTATATTTCCGTTCTTTCGATTAGTAATTAATTAAATTAAAAATAGTTTTATTCAATTTAAAATCTAATGTGACTTCAAATGGTTTTATTTGTGATTATTACATAATCACTATTCATTATATAAAATGTAAAGTTTTCGCTCGCTGAGTTATAATTGTATATAATAATACAATTATAAAAAGTTTAAATTAGACGCGCAAGTTGACTTTTTGACCAGGTGTTACATTATCAGTATGAACTTTCAAAATTTGAATAAGTCTTTTCTCATTACAGTCTCTAATGAAATGATATCTAATTTCAATGTGCTTTGTTTTAGAATGTTTAACTGGGTTATTAATAATACTGATTGCAGAACTGTTATCAATAAAAATAGGAGTATTAAGAAAGGTAAAACCATAATCTAACATCTGATTCTGAATCCATAGCACTTGAGCACAGCAACTTGCAGCTGCTACATATTCTGCCTCTACTGTAGATGTAGATACAGTGGTTTGTTTCTTGCATTGCCATGAAACCAATCTATCTCCCAAAAATTGACAACCTCCTGATGTAGATTTCCTATCCAGATTAGTTCCTCCATAATCACTATCTGTATAAGCTATCAGATCAAAAGAAGTAAACTTTGGATACCAAAGGCCCAATTTTTGTTGACCCTTTAAATATCTAAATATTCTTTTGACTGCAAGAAGATGTGACAACTTTGGATTAGCTTGAAGTCTTGCACATAAACACACTGCAAACATGATGTCAGGCCTTGATGAAGTGAGATATATAAGAGACCCGATCATTGATCTATAAAGATGTTCATCCACACTCTCCCCATCAAGATCTGCATGTAATTTCTTGTTTGTCTCCACTGGTGTGCTTGCAACCTTTGCATCTTTGTATCCAAACCGATCCAGAATATCATTAACATACTTACTTTGATGAATAAAGATTCCTTCCTTCTGCTGCTTCACTTGTAGCCCCAAGAAAAATGTTAATTCCCCCATGGAGCTCATCTTAAACTTTTCATGCATCAGTGATTCAAACTCCTTGCAAAGACTATCCTTTGTCGAACCAAAAATGATATCATCTACATAGACTTGAACCAGTAGTATATCATCCTTAATTCTTTTAGTGAACAAAGTTTTATCTATTGCACCCCTTTTGAATCCATTCTGCAACAGATAATCTGAAAAAGTATCATACCAAGCTCTAGGTGCTTGATGTAATCCATAAAGAGCTTTTTCAAGTTTGAAAAATTTATCAGGAAACTTGGAATCTTCAAACCCTGGTGGTTGGCATACATAAACCTCTTCCTGTATAGTGCCATACAGAAAAGCACTCTTTACATCCATCTGATACACAATGAATCCCTTGAATGAAGCATAAGCCAAAAATAATCTGATTGCCTCTATTCTTGCAACAGGTGCAAAAACTTCATCATAATCAATTCCCTCTTCTTGTGAATATCCCTGTGCAACCAATCTAGCCTTGTTTTTTTTATCACTATACCTCTTTCATCCTTCTTGTTTTTGAAAATCCATTTAGTAGCAATTGCCCTATTCCCTTTAGGCAAATCAACCAATTTCCAGACTTCTTGAATCTTAAACTGAAGCAACTCCTCTTGCATAGCTTCAATCCAACTAGGATCTCTCAAAGCTTCAGTAACCTTCTTTGGTTCTGTTTGAGACAGAAAACAAGCAAACAAAGAAGTATTAACTGCTTCTGTATCAAGATTTACTTCATCCTCATTTGCTGAAGCTTCAAACACCTGACTTTGATTTCTTGTTTTAACAGCAGATTCAATATCTCCTATTACATTCTCAAGTGGATGATCTTTATGAGTAATGTATTTAGATGCTGATGTTTCTTGAATCTCCACCTCCAAGTTGGTATAATTTCCTTCTTGTCCAGACTCACTACTTGACACTTCTCTTGAAATTCTCTTTGACAAATGAGTAGAGCTCATCAAATGTAAATAATTCAATTGTTCCTGCTCCTTGTCAAGTTGCTTTGTTGGTGTCTGATCAACATTCACATCTACCTTTGAATACTTCTGTGCTGGACTCATATCACCGTCTTCTGCACTGTCTTCCATAACTGGTCTATCAGAATCATCAACATGAGTAAATGATGTTTCATCTGAATTTTCTGATTCCAAATTCTGTGATGTCTTTGATTGATCAGATTCAAAAACTTCTGGGGGATCAGGAGACCAAATTGGAAACAATATGTATTCCAATGAATCATTCTTCTTTCCAGCTGGTATTCCTGAGTCTGATCTACCTTCTCCAGCACATGTTCCTGTATTTGTACCTGCACTTGTACCTGCACTAGAATCCACATTTGTATATCTAAAAGCAGTATTAAGTGCATCAATATCAAACAGTGATTCAGGACCTTTTCCATCAGGGTTAACAGTGTTTTCATTAAAAGTGATGTTCATTGATTCTTCTATGATCCTGGTCCTTTGATTGAATACCCTATAAGCTTTACTTTGAATAGAGTAACCAAAAAATATCCCCTCATCTGCCTTACTCTCAAACTTACCTAAGTGATCTTTGGTATTTAAGATTGTACAAGGACACCCAAAAGATTTTAAGAAACTAACCAAAGGCTTTTTCTTAAATAACAGTTCATATGGTGTCTTGTTATGAGGCTTAACAACTAATACCCTATTCTGAACATAGCAAGCTGTGCTAACTGCCTCTGCCCAAAAGGACATAGGTAGCTTTGCATCAGATAGCATGGTTCTAGCAGCCTCAATCAGTGTCCTATTCCTCCTTTCAGCTACTCCATTTTGTTGAGGAGTTCTAGGTGCACTAAATTCTCTCTTAATACCTTTAACTTCACAGAATTTATCCATCTCATGATTTTTAAATTCTGTTCCATTATCACTTCTGATGATCTTTACTCTTTTATCCAATTGATTTTCCATCTTAGTTATAAATGATCTAAGTATTTCACCTGTCTCATCCTTTGTCCTAAGAAAGAAAACCCATGTAAATCTAGTGTAATCATCAATAATCACAAGGCAATAAGATCTTTTCCCCATACTACTTATACTGGTTGGTCCAAATAAGTCCATATGCAATAAGTGTAAGGGTGTGCAGTTTGTGTTCACAGTTTTGGACTTAAATGAAGATTTGTGTTGCTTTCCCTTTTGACAAGAAGCACAATGATCATCACATGAATAGACCTTTTCAGGCAAACCTCTAACAAGCTTGTTTTTGACAAGTTTATTAATGGTTTTGAAATTCATGTGACATATCCTCCTATGCCACAGTTCAGATTCATTCACACTTGCTTTAGAAATAAGACAGTTTAAATCAGGTTGAGGTGTCATATTTGCTAAGTCACACTTATATACATTATCTTGCCTTGGAATTCTCATTAAAATCATGTTTTCAGGTATTTTGAATTCCTTGGACAAGATAAGGCATTCAGTGTCAGTAAAATGAACTGGGTTCTTTTTATCTGTGATTTGACTCACACTTAGCAAATTATACCTCAGTTGTTCCACAAAATAAACATTATCAAAACTTAGCTTTTCACTCTGAACTGTTCCTTTGCCTGTGATCTTGCCTCCTTTTGGATTGCTTCCAAAAGCTACATATCCACCATCAAAAAATTTGAAATCCTGTAGCTTTTCTTTGTCTCCAGTCATGTGCCTTGAGCATCCACTATCAATATGCCATAAGCTCTTTGGCTTGCCCTGCACAAACAGTCAAAAAGAGAATTAATTTCTCTTGGGAACCCAAACCAATTTGGCTTTGGGTTTCCCATGTGCGTTCACATACTCAACTTTCTTGAAGATTATTGATTGTGATGCACTGTTGATATTTGGATATGTTAAATTATCAGAATTAATAGGTGTCCAAATCCAACTTATTTTAGACTTAACAGTGTTTTTTGGCTTAACAGTTTTAACTGTTTTACCAAATGAAGAGTCACTGTTAATTTTGTTAACACTGTTTTTGTATTTGGTTACCACTGTTTTAGTCTTTAAACTTTTGGCTAAATTTGTTATTACTGCTGCAGTAGTTTTATCTGTAACAGTGTTTAACATGTTAGCCTTTGAATTTATCTTCTGAACTCTGGCAGTATGATTAACTTTTGATTGAAAATTTTGTTTGTTAATCATATTTGCTTTTGTCCATGACTGTTTTCTAATCCTTTGAAGATTCTCAGGATTATGATAACAGTCATATTGAAGATGACCCATTTTTCCACATATAAAGCAAGTCTTTTCTTTTATCACAGTAACATTATTACCCAGTTTCTGTGAAATCATTTGATTCCAGTTTCTTTGATTACCTCTGGGTTTTTGATTTTGAAAATAATGTGAAGAGGAAGTACTTTCTTTACATTTACAATTAACACAGTTATTCACAACAGATTTAACAACAAGTTTATAACTGAATTAACTGTATTACTAACATATCCTAACCCATGTTTAGATTTGTTAGTGTTCATACTCACATTTTCTAAGGCCAGTTTAGCCTTTTCCTTAAACATTTTCTTACCCTCTTCTAGTTTATCAGTTTTAAGCTCAGAAACTAGACCAGTAATTACTCTCTTCACATTCTCACATGTTGACTCAGACTTAGATGATTCAGATTTTACACTCTTCTCACTAACAGATGTCCTATCACTCTGATCATCTTCTTCTGTCCAATCACTAACTTCACCTTCTACAAACAACTCATCATCAGATAAAGTTTTAATTGGATCAGCCTTTTTAACCTCATCTGTCATTCCTCTTTTAAGTGAATTGATATCAATTTCACTTTTAAGAGGAAAGTAGGTGTGATTATAAGGTGGAGGTACATTATTGTACCCTAATCCAGTCTTTATTTTATCATGAATCTGTGAATCAATAAGTTTATTGACACTCTTAGAAGCATATTCTAATTTATTTACATCAAGTCTTATGCTATCTCTTTCACATGTGACCTCAGTAAGTTTCTTAGACAACAACTCGACTTTATCTTTAAAAGTGTCTCTCTCCCACCTAGCATATTCAATGTCATATTTAAACTGTGTTGCATTGACTTCATATGCCTTTATTTGATTTTCCAGATTTTCAATGACTGCTATGGTGTGTTTACTTTTGATTTCCCATTGTTTTAGTTCCTCACACACTTTTATATTATGATCCCTGTAATGTTTAACAGTTTGTTTACAAACAGCAGAACATAATTTATTTTGTACCTCAGTAGGAACTTCTGACTTTTTGTCAGATTCTGCAATGGCCATGAGACATTGATTCTTCACTACATGTTCTTCTTGATCACTCCAGTCCCATCCACAGCTATCCATAGAAACCAATGCATTTGCTGAAGCACCCTGAATTGGAATGTTTCTAGTTTGAGTTCCATTGCTTCCAGCTCTCTGACCATTACCATTCTGCTCTTGCCTAGGGTTTCTGCATTCTCTAGCAAAGTGTCCCATCTTGTGACAATTGAAACACTCAATCTTGCTCTTATCAAACCAATTTGCATCATTCCTCTTGTATGCAAAGTTGTTTCTACCAGTCCTCTACATGAACCTTTTTGCTCTCTGAGTAATCAATGCAATTTGCCACTTAATATCCATCTCCTCTAGATCATCACCATCAAATTGTTCCAAATCTTCATTAGTAAGTGAAGTATTCACATTACTTGCAAAGAAAGATTCTAATATCTGATCATTAGAACTGTTAGATGATGATCCTGCTCCTCCTGAAACATAAGTAGAACCCATTTGACTTGACTCTACTTTTGTTCCAGCCATAGACATAAAAGCATCATTGTTACTATACCCAGTTGCTTGCTTCTTACTTTCTACCTCAGACTCAAAGTTCCTCAGATCATTGTATATATCTTCAAATTCCTTAATTTAAAATCTGAACTCTGCCTCAATCCAACAGTGTAGATTGTCCATTCATCACCTAATGATCTTAAGAACTTTCTGTTAAGATCTTCTTTGTCAATCTTAACCTTGTGATTTTCCAATTCTCCAACTAATTTAGTAAACCTATCAAAGGTTTGAGTTAGAGTTTCAGTTTTCACATGGCTAAAATTCTCAAATTGTTGCTTTAACAGAGATCTTTTATTCTTTTTGGTGTTATCATTACCACCAAACCTCTTCTCAATTGCCTCCATTAGTACCTTGGGATCCTCACAAGAATCAAATCTGCTCTGATGCTCATTAGGAATGGATAGCAATAGAGTACTAAGAGCCTTGTACTCTGTAGATCTGATTTTTCTCTCTGCATCAGATGTTGGTGGTGGTCTTGGCTGCTTTACACCATCACCATCAAGTGTTACAGGTATACCATTAACAACAACTTCCCACATCTGATAATCTGTGAGAAGCATGTATTGCCTGATCCTGACCTTCCATAGGTCAAACTCATCAGGTTTGAGCATTGGAATCTTTGTTGCTTGAATTCCTTCATTCCCTTCAGTAGCCATTGAAATCAAAACTTAATATAAACACTAAACCTCAAACACTAATACGAATAATCCCAGATCTTCATGTCTTTAAAGCTTCACAAGCTCTGATACCACTTTGTTAGTCCCTGTTTAACTTAATAAACAATCGTATATAATAAGCCTTGAATGTATTATTGAGAAGTTGCGGAATCACACTCAATAATATTAAGAAGATCAACGAATATAAATTAATATAATGAACACAATAATATACTGAAAGCTTCAATCTTATTAATGATATAAGACGAATACACTTAATGTATTAGGGTTACAGAAAACCTTGAAGCTGCGCAAAACCTTAACCTATCTAGGTCTAAAGGATCTCTATTTATAACACATAGAGTCCTATACAATCTCCTACGAATATGGAATGAAATAACTTCCATAACCGACTCATACTTATCACAAAATCATAAACAGTTGTAACTACCATTCTGAAGTAAACAGTTGTGACTATTACACATTCAGTGGTAACTGCTTCAATTGTAATATAAGACTAAGTACAAATATATAATCAGTGTTAACTGCTACATATATAACTAACAGTTACAGATACATAAGCAGTTTTAACTACTTACAGACACATAACTATCGGTTGAAATCTATCTTCAATCAGTTGTAACACTTGTCTTCTCTTCAGATTTCTTCTATCAGTTGTAGCTTTGTAAAGACAGTTTTATCCTTCAACACAAACAGTTTTAAACACTTTGTACTCTGTCTTCTCATCAACAACTTCAATTCAGAAACAGTTTTGACCCAACAATTCTTCTGAGGAAACGGAATTTGTGGATTTACTTTCAAAACTGCTCTATGATCTGTCTTATCTAGATACAGGATTTAGGGATGGCATTTCAAACCAGAAAAAGGTGAAACGGGAATTTAATCGTTTTGTCGATGCATTGTTACAACTCAGTCATGAAGAACGAGAATTCTTAACAGAATCTTAACGGTATTTCATAAATCCTGCTGATTTAGTTTACTATGTCATCCGAGCTCTCCGAGGTACGTTTATTTCCCGCTATACCTTGTCTCTATCCAAAGCATCAACTGTACCCAACAGTGTCATCTCGGACACTATCCGGTAAAACAGTAAGTCTGATATGGACAAGCTTTCGTCTTTAACAAAGCGCTCTTGGGAGGCACCCCAAGCCTATCTAGGTGAATTAATATTAGTTAGTATTAATTTTAGTTTGAATTAATTTTTCGTTTTAACGCTTTCGTTTAAAAATCAAGAAAACGATCTTTAAACTTTAAACTCGCGCAATCTGCGTAAGTTAGAACTTTTCAGAAAAATTTAACAAAGTTTTAATTTTAAAATTTTGGTAAATTAATTATGATTTGTTTTAAAGTTTAAAGTACACAAAAATATTGTTTCGTTTTTAATAAACTCGTTTCAGTTTAAACGCAAAGAACTTTTCGCACGCAAATTTAAAGCACAGTTTTAATTCGCGAAAATTTTTTATAAAGATTCGTATTTACTTTTGGTTACTTTATTAAAAATCTTAAAACCTTTCAAAAACCAATCGTACGTATCGTATCTTTCGCGTTTTAAATCGAAACGTATTTAAACCAAGAGGAAGGGATCCACTACAAACAAAAAGTCAAAAAGTCAAAAAAATTCTTCCTTCCCCTTCCTCCAAACCGTCGGCCTCCCATCACCATCACCAAACCCTCATTTTCCACCATTTTTGATGATTTAAAGCTTCAAGTTCTTCATTTTATCATCTCTCTTGCATACATAACATGATTTAAATTTCATTAACTTTTTAAAAGTTAGGGTTTCAACTTTTGATCTATGAAATCCATGGTGAAAACTTGTGTTTTATGGTTCAAAAGTGTTCTTGCATAGTTGCTTAACATGATTACATGCTTGATTGAGTAGATTACTTGATAATTTGTTACCTTGATCTTCAAGTGTTGACTTTAAGTTGTCAAAATTGCTAGAATTGTTGACTTTTGATAACTAGTAGTTTGTTTTGACTTGTTTTGATTAATTCATGCTTAGTATGATTTGATAAACATGTTTACATGATTGCTAGTTTATTTTGAATGATCTTTAGGATTATTGAAAGTTAAAGTAAGCACGTTGTGATTAAAAATTAACCAAGTATCATACTTTATTTTAAATATTCAATTTTTAAAATGGTACTTGTGTTAATTAAATCATGGCAAGTTTCTTAGATTTTCAATAAATCCTTAGTTAGCTTTTGGTCCTTGAATATTTTAATTATTCACCACCTTAATTAATAAAGTGTTGAATATTTTTAATATGACCATCACACGTAAGCTACCGTCATTCATTTATCAAAATCTTTAAATCTTGCAAAGTTATTAACCGAATAAGTTAACACGTGTCTTTAACCATATGGTATTTGCATAAATAAATTAGTTTATGCTCTTTTTGGTTTACTTGATATATTTGAGGTAATTACATGGTTAAGCTCACTTAGATTAAGTTGCCATGAATGAAAGTAAAAATATTTGCTAGTTGTTTGAAATGACGAGTTTACTTAGATTAAACGCTAGTATTATTGTTGCTTTAATACCCTTGGAATAGGTTAGACACTTATGGTTGCGAAAATTGCGGATTGAGGATTGGTTAGGCCTAGGTTTAGTTTAAAATAAATTGCGGATTTATTCATATTTTAAAGCCTACATTTCCAATTTTTGTTTAAAATTTGGAAATGTACTTAGCAATTTGTTATTACTTTTGCATCTCATTTTCTTGTCAACAGATGGATCTATCAAACCCTTCGTTAAGGAAGCTCGCTTCATCCCCCGAGAATATGGACGATATTGAGAAATGGATGGGACGATACTTAGGGTCAAACAGAGTCATCATGTGGCCGGATATGAGACGCTTGGGTATTAGGGATGAGCTGGAAGCTTTGATTAAGTATGATAAAGATGGCGAGGAACATGCTGCATTTTTCCATCTTTTCTCCATTGATGAGGCTATATACCGAGAGGTCGTCACTGAGTTTATGATGACTTACGAGTTCCGAGAGAGATTGGAGATCACTGATAAGAAGAAGATCACTTTCCGGTATCGTGGGAAGAAATATCATATGAGAGTTGGAGATTTCGGGGTATACCTTGGCCTTTACACACAGTCTCAGGCCAGTTCTGATTGGTTCACCAGTAGTTTCCAGTCTATCTCCAGTTTACCATCACGGGATCACAAGGAGATATGGAGAGGATTGACGGGGACAACCTTCAGGAGTGGAGTAAAAGCTTCACTCATGACCCGACCAGTTCATCACATTCTTCACAAGCTCCTGTGCTGTACTATCTTTGGGAAGAGAGATGCTGGACCTGCTACATCAGAAGAGCTTAAGTTCATGGATGCGATCATAAGGAAGCAGAACCTGAATGTCGCATACATCATAGCTGATAGATTATGGAAGGAGAAGAGAGAGGATAGACGCCACGTATTCATGGGAGCCATTATCACGAGATTGTTAGTCGGCATGGGGATTCTCACTGACCGTCACCGTGAGGATTACACCCATCATGCTAGTTCGCAGCCGTTTGATCTAGAGTACTGTAAGTTGATCAGGGTGATTGATGAGGGACCTGAGAGACAGTGCTTATGGTATCAGACTCGGCATCCCATTCCTGGATGCTTCATGACCAGGAAGCGCGTGACTATAGAGGATAGAGATGTTGGTCCCCAGCCACAGAGACCAGTTGCAGCAGAGATACCTGAGACATCACGAGGAGCAGACACATCAGTACTGCCTACACAGGCCGTTGTGCATCACACGGATCCGGTCACTCCTCTTACTTAGTACTATCTATTACATGCTTTACAGGTTATCCGTGATCAGCAGGTTCTGACAGCTAGGACACATGGTACCCCTGAGCATGATCACTTCTTATACAGATGTGGACCACCACCTCCACCCACTACCCATACCGCCACTCAACCATACACCATCACTCGCCCATACACCACTTTTCCTCCACCACATCCACATACCTCCACTCAGCCACCACATCCATATAGACGCCCACGCACACCTACCACATACTCCGCACCATTACCCACTCACAGATCCACATCTGATATAGCCAGAGTCTACTCAGTACATATACCATCACCAACCCGTCAACAGGCATCATTGCCTCATCCGACTGTACCCATTCCGACCCATGACCAGCATCTATAGGCTAGCACATCATACAGACCAGATCTGCTCTACATTGGCACCGATGCATTGTTCACTGGTAGCATCGGCCCTTACTTGGATTTGGGTTTCTCAGATCAGGTTCCTACTGAGAGCACTATCAGGCAGCTCTACCTTGATATGTTACAGATGGCAGGTGTTACCACTGCGGACATGCTCGCACAGGGTTATGATGATATGATGGCGCTTCCTGCGATGACTCTCAGGCAGATATTGATTCAGAGAGGACTACTATCTCCAGATGAGCAGAGGGTATCTAGCGGACAGCAGTCAGTTGCAGGACCTCCAGCTCAGCCTGATGACATACCAGCAGAGGATCCTCCATTCTAGACTACTTATCTTATGATTCATATTTCATATCACTGACTTTTGTATTGTATTGATTACAGTGATCTCTATCTTGCACTTGGTTAAACTTTTGGGATATTTTTCGACCTTTATGGTTGAAACTTTATATTTCGTTTATCATAGTTACTTATTATGTTTGTTTCTTTATTTTAGAATAAGTGATTGAATGTGTGATGAATGAGAAATAAGCCCACACGAGATGACGAGCGTTCAAGAAATAACCGTGATGTCAAAAGGCAGACAACCAAGGAATTCACAACTGCAGACCACAGAACTTACACACATCTCAGGAGAGGAGCTTTGGTCTATCTTCTTCTGAAACTCGTACATGCACTGCAGACTCTTCAAAGATCTAAGTGTGGAATCTCAACCCACATTCCAAGACATCTTAGCCAGAATCGTCTCCAAATCGTAAATCTCAAAAGTGTGAAAATCACTAATAAGAATTTCCACTTACATTAGGGATCGACTCTTAGCTAAGCATGAATGAGAAAGCGTTGTGCACCAGAATAGGACATGCGGAGCTGAATCACTCTTAATGAAGATCTTCGAATCCTCAGCTTTCGCCTCTAAACGTCTAATCGTCATTTGGGGAGTCTCTTACCTTTCACCTCGTTTACATTGACTCATTTTGTTAGCTTAGGAATACAAAGTAATCTATACTCTATCCTAAACTTATCACTAAGTGTGGGATTCCAGCCCAAACCAAACACTTGAGAAACATTTTCTATATGTTCAAACTCTAAGTGTGGGATTATATTTTCAAATATAATCTCAACTCAAGAGAACATTAGGGACAATGTTCCTCTAAGTGTGAGATAGCAGGTATAGAATACCTTGAATTAGATGTTTTACAGATTTTAATGTCCAAATAGCTTTACTCAGAAAATGTTCCTCAAATTTTCAAAATTTTCAAAAACTTTTTAAACAAAAATAATAAAGTATGAGCCAAATCATCCGATTAGCTCTACTATTTTTGAGTTACGATTTCTTTCAAAGAGAAACCATTTCTAATATGAGTTAGTTATTCAAGAATATTAGGGAAATTAAGGTAGAAATTTCTTAAATAAGTATTAACAATCTAAGGAGCATGGCTAGGCACATATAAGCCCAAATTTGCAGTGAGGTTTTGAGCCTTAAAAGCATTCATTTTAAATGCTACATTGTTCATTTCTTGTGTGTGCCGATGCTAGTATCTCTAAATTATAACTTGTTCCTGACATACGTTTCGAGACCACATTGGAGAGTACCGTACGCGGTATAGGTGCAATTAGATGATCTCGACATTCCTTAGGATTAAACCCATTCTTACATACCATTTCAAGCCCAAAACCCTTCCGATACTCACTTTTAGTATCGATGATCCGCCTAGAAAAACCCTTTGAGCCGAAACCTTTCGTTTCTTCAAAACCCTATATCTTTAACCACTTTTCCCAAATTCCCAACAACTTATCTTGGAATTTCTAAGGTTATGAAAAACATCTTGAAGAATCTCTTTCTGAATTAATCTACTCCTCCGTGTTCACCAAAATTAGAAAATCAAGAGTGCGAAAAATTGGCACCAGAAGAAAAGACTCGAAGAAGTCCATGATAAGAAAGAAGAGATTTCCGAAAGAAAATCAAAAATATCCTTGGAAGTTCTCTGGCAAAGAAGTTCTGAAGAAAGAAAAGAAAATAAAAAGCAGAAAAAGAAAGAAAAGAAAAAGAAAAGAAAATAAAGCTAAAGTGCTTCAGAGTATCAATCTTTCAAAGAAAGATTCAATGAAATACGAGTAGCTATCTTCTCCGTTCTACAATAAGTTTTTCATGATTCTTAGAATGCCTAAGATAAGCAACCCCTTATAACCAAAAATCACCACTATCCATACCCCTCAACCCTCACAAACACTACAACCCCTCGAATGTCTTGGGATAATTAGCGCCGTCCTCTTCCTAAGTGGTGGAGATCCGATTCTCGACTAAGCTTATGATGATGAGTGCTGCATGACTGGCTATTTGAGCGATTTCGATTGTGCTAGATTGATAGGAAACCCGATACACTCTGAGTGAATTGAGTGACCACCTTTAGTGAGATCGCCTAGTCATGTATACTCCAAGATCACGAGATTTGGAAAGTATGCCTGGGAAAGTCAATACTTATTTCTGAAAGGATCATCTTAGCTTTCCCTATGTTCTCTAAATAATTTTCCCATATGACAAAGTGGTAACCTTTTGGAGGTGCTCTAACTAACCTAAAATCTATAAAATGTTTTCACAGGGACACAACTGAGTGTTGCTTGAGGACAAGCAACGCTTAAGTGTGGGATACTTGATGTGACCCAAAAAGTCATGTTTTTAAGTACTTATTTCCGCACTTTTTGGACTATTCTTTGGTGAAAACATTTCAAAACAATCATTTATCATCAAAAATCACCAAGGTAGTCTAAATACGGACGTTGCTACAAAAATCAGTAAAAACATCCATTTTGCACGCAAACCGAGGCAAAAACAATCACCTTAAAAATCCATTCTTGAATATCCTATCAAAGTAGATCTTAATGCATAATTTATGATTCAATAGGAAAATCCAAGATCGGTGGTGAAAGAATCAAGAGAAACGGGTGAAGAACGAAGAAGATGTGCAGTCCAGAAGCCCGCCGATCGTCATCCGGAACATGCAAAAGTCAAACACTTCCAAATTTGGAAAACTCAGTGTCATTAGAAGCGTAACGGAAAAACGAAGCCAACGGCGCAAGAATCAAGCAAATCGGAGCCCAAACGAAGAAGATACGAACGAACCAAGCAACCGAGAAACAAGCGGAGGCCAAACCAAGCACCAACCCCCCCCCCCCCTTGGCCCTAGGTACCGTATATGGTACCCTAGGTGCCGTATACGGCCCTTGGGGTGCCATATACGGGGCCTGGTGGCTTGTGAGGTGCCGTTTGCCCCCCCCCCCCCTTGGTCCGATGGTCCCGTATGCAGCTTGGATGCTTGTATTTCATGCTTCAAGACTTGTACCAAGATCAACTAGCTTCTCCTATAAATACCTCACTCATTTCACCATTTCAAACACACCTTACACCTCTCATTTCACACACTTCTCTTTCTCTCTCTAAAATTCTCTCTCTAGCACTACTCTTAGGAGTTAGAGGAGAATTGTTCTTGTAGTTAGTTCTCTCTCTAGTTTCTCCCTCTAGCACTACTCTTAGGAGTTAGAGGAGAACTAGAGAGATATAAGTTAGCGGTTAGAGCTAGAGGAAAGTTGTAATTGGGTAATCAAGCTGTAGCAAGGTTATTCAAGTCAGACTGTTGTAATCCTCAGTATTACTCTTCTAATCCGGTGATATTATCTTACTTTCTTACTATTATAATGTTTACTTTGCATATTATTTCAGTACGATTTATGATTGTTGCCATGCTGATTAGCTAGATTAATATGTGATTGTTGAAATGTAGATGTTAGGATTAGGGATGATGTTTAATTAATATATCTTATATACGATCGGTAGTTGTTATGATGCATACATGTTTAGACTTATCCTGGATGTAGTCTTAATTAATCACCCTTTCTGGTCTCTCACGTGACTGTTGCCTTAGGATAGGATCTGATCAACCCTAACTACGAATACACATTTATCTCCTGTTTGTATGAAACTGTCAGATCGCCATAACACATCAGAATACTTGGTATAGCGTTGGAAATACCACTTGTAGAGTACAAATACGTGGAAGCCAAGGAAATGCCGGTGGACTATCTCACCGTGGATTACCTGGAAGCAACCCTTCCAGACACGGGTCTAGGTCTTGTTAAGCCGTGAAAATGCTATAGTACACCGTTAAACTACCTCTGGTTATAAAGCTGTGTAAAGATATAATAGGTCTTTAAAACACCGTAGATATACCTAGGGTTAGAGTACTGTGGAAAATAAGGTCACTATACACTGTACGCATGCCTAGGGATGAACGACCGATGGAAAAGGAGGGTCTAATCCATGACGTAAGCATTAGAACTAAAACAGATAAAACATGAGTTAGGAAATGAAAGCAAGGATGACGGTTGTGTTCCCAGATGCTTAAAACCCCTAAACTCTACTTAACCGATAGTTTAACTTATTCAGCATACAACCAGTATTACTCTGTTAAAATTGGATAGACATAGGTGTTAAGAAAAGTCAGTGTTGTGGACTGTCGCCTTATTCCTTAACCCCATTTAGAGGGTCGCTTGGTCTCCGAAAGAGACGGTGAGGTGGGTCTGAAGACAGTCCCATCTGATCAGAATCAGGATAGCCTTGGATTCAGTGACATATGCTTTAGGGTTACACCTAGACGTAGGGTCCTAGTGTTTACACCGACCATTTAGAAGATTCTTAACCAGAGTAATCATCTATCATCAATATAATATCATCTGGAAACCCTAATCGTCGAAATTTCAGCAATCACTCTCTACCTGCTGCTTATATTTTCGTTTACTTTTCTGCACTTTAATTTCTGTCTTTAGGTTAGATTAGATAAAACCAAAACCCATACCTACCTTGTTTTACACCCATCCTATTGTCAAATTATATTTGGAAGGTCCCAATTCAATTCGTTCCGATTTTGGACGACACTCGAGTTATACTTGCCGCCTTACCCACAAGGTAGGTAGCTCGCATAGTTTGAGCCCAGCAAATATAAATTTTTAAAACTTCAACCGCTCGCGCGTCTCGGTGGCCGTCGGTGCAACGACTCGGATTCTAAAACCCGACCGACCGCTGGGACCGCGACATACGTATTTCACTAAATAATGTGAAACCAATATGTAGGAGGTATATGATTAAGATCTTGTAGAGTTAGTGTTGATAATGTGTTTGAGTAGAACTAAGTGATATATGTGTTTATGTATGACCAGTGAATTAAGTGAAGTGTTCTAAGTATGATTAGGTGTTGGTGAATGAGTAGAGATAGTGTTGAGACTGGGTAGTATGAGTTCCATTCGTGAGGACACGAATGAAATAAGTAGGGGAGAGTTGTAACACCCCGAATTTCAGGAAATTAATATCGTACACGGATATATTTTTATTACGAAATATTATTATGTAGATAACGAGATATAGTGAAAAACGTAAACGGTTTTATCAGTTCCAGACTGTAGAGTTTAAAGGGGATAAAATAATTAGACCGACTCATATAGATATGTACGTATGAATTGGGATTTATCTCATTTATTCTTAAAAAGCTCCATACACAAAAGAAAAACACAGGGATGATTCTAGCTTCAAATTTCTTTCAAACTAATTCATGATTCATGGTTTCTAGGGCTTAATTCTTCTTCCTTTCAATCTCCTCTATCCTATGTAAGTAATTTCTCATTTGTTCTTGACATAGTTTTTGGGGTTTCATGGGTTTTGGTAAATTGAAGCTTGTAATAAGAAATTAGGGTTTTAATTAGATGAAATTGATGTTAATAAGTGTTCTTATGATGGTTAGTAATCATATAACATGTTGAAATTGATGAATTTATGATTTAGTGTTTATGAGAAATTCTAGGGTTTATGTTAAATTGTATGGAATGATGGAATAAGCTTAAATACATGATGGGTGATGCTAATAGAGTATAATCATGTGGATAGAACATGAATTTAAGGTAGTAAAGTTGATAAGTGATAAATTAGTAAAAGAGTGTTTATGATGATTCATGTAATTTTGTTAATATGATGTTAATGAGTTTAATTATGAAACTAATGATACTTATAGAGTATGATTATGATGATGAATATTATGTGCTAAGAGTTTGATTAGTGAAAGTTAAAAAGTGATTAAAGAGGTAGTTTAATGTGGTTAATTAAATATTTAACTAGTGTAATCAAAGTGGGGGAGGGATTGAATATGATTAAAGTGAATGATTAGTGCCTAAGTATTTTTATGATGATATGTATGATTATGTAGGTGTTAGAGACATGGAGAGCTTTCATTGGTGAAATCATCTAAGAGATTGTGGTGAGTGATACGGGGGTTAAACAGGTGATGTGATTGTGTAGTACCGGATAGCTTGCAGGCTAGAGGTTTACACAATCAGGAATAAGTTATTTGTTTATGTTTGTTTAATTATGTTTATTGCTTAATTTAGTTGTTGTGTTAAATTACTTGTTATTCTTAATTGTTATGTGATTAAATGTTACTTGGTAAGAAAAGTAGTGATTTCCTCATTAGCTTGATGTTAGCCAAGTAATGAGTAAGTCACTAGCTTAAAGGTAAAGGAAAAGAATTGATGATGAATAGTGTATGTTTCGATTGTGTTGGATCCGGATTGCTTTCGAGTAAGAGGCTACACAATCGGGTGGAAGATGACTTATTGATATATGTGGATTAAATAGTGATTATGTGGTGAACCGTGTATGAATTGGTTGTATGTGTTTCCGGATAGCTTCCGAGCTAGAGGATCATACAATCAAGTGAGAGTTGCTTGTTATATGTTTTGTTCTTATGTGTGTGTGTTTAAGATTATGTTAAAAAGGTATTGTTGATTAGTAACTTGATTGTTGTTGGTTAATGATTATGTGTAATGATTCAGTGGTGATCAGAGAGTTAACTGCGGTTAATACAGTGTTCAGTGTTTAGTGTTCAGTGTTCAGAGCCTAGTGAATTTGTACTTATGTATTGTGTTGATATGTGCTAAGTGTTATGTGTGTATTGCTTGTTTGATTGCCTGTGTACTCACTAAGCAGTTATGCTTACCCGTTTCAGTGTTTATGTTGTAGGTTGATGTTACGCTAGCGACATGTGGATAGAAGGGTTATGAGAAGCTAGTGACATGGATATGGAGCATGCTTGTGGTTAGAATATGCTTCTTTCTTTTGAATTGTTGTTTTGATGCTCAATTGTGTAAATCGCCCAAACAAAGAGTTTTTGAATTAAATATGTTGGTCAATGTGTAGTAGTTGACTTTGAAAGTCAAACCGAGTTATGACGTCTAGTGTATGTGGTTGCCAAGTGTATAAAATTATATGATTGGTTTGGTTTGGGTCAAAGTGTTGAAAAGTGATTAAGTGTCGAATGTGATTGGTTGGTCAAATGAGAAGTTGACATATAGTCAACAATGTTGTAAGAGTCAAACATGTGTGGTATTGGGTAATGTGGTGGTGTTATGTAGTAGATTTGGTGAAAGTGTCCAAATGGACACCAAAACGGGTCAAAAGGGTTAAATCGGGTTAAAATGTACTTATGTGGGTTTGGTCAATGGTGTTAGACTTGTTTTGGTATGTTGATCATGTGTGCAAAAAGTTAGAGTCTAAGTGTTCATGGTTTGTGATTTGAGTTGTAGTCAAAAAGTGGTTAAAATGGTCGAAAAGTGGTTATATGTCCGTTTTCTCGTAAAACGTGAATTTTGGAAAAGTGCAAAAATAGAAAGTTTCATTGTGGCATTATGGAGGTGCCTGCAAATTTTTAGAGTCTAAGTGTTTACGAGTAAAAAGATATGCGCGTCGGAAATTCGTATTTTGGTATTAGTTTGTGCAGCCCTGATTCCTGAGGAATCGGAGTCATTCCTGAGGAATCTGAAATTAAGTGTTTACAGCAGCCCTGATTCCTGGAGAATGAGAGTCATTCCTGGGGAATCCGAATCCAAGTGTAAACAGCATGCCTGATTCCTGAGGAATGGGAGTCATTCCTGGGGAATATCTTGTAAATTCACATTTTTGTTATTTGAGTCATTATTTGATTAAGAGAACGATATAACGAGTCTATAATGTCATATTTTAGATGTGGGACCTAATAGAGTGTTTTTTCAGTGTTAGGTAAAAAAAAATATGGTTCTGTTTTCAGGGCGTTTCATTCCAACCCCACGACCCTTCAGGGTGCCGTCCGTATGGCACATAATCTCATGGCACAAGTGGTTCGTCGGGGAACACCAGCTGCCAACCACAATCCCAATCAGTCTGGGGATAACTGTAACATCCTCAAATTGGGCCTAGAAGTAATAGATATTTTCTGTAAATTTTAAATGCGATTTAAAATTGTTATTGCGTTTGATTGTAAAATTAATAGGTCGATAAGCCTCAGGAAATATTGTGACTAGTGAAATATTGATTGTTTTAAATTAATAGAATTGACGGTAAAATAAAATAGTTTTCCCGTAAATATTTTTTAAGTTCCAGACAATAATAAATACGGGGAATGAAAATTACACACTTATATGCTAAAATCTATGGAATAAATCGGTTTTATTCCCACACACACATACATACGTACGTATTCATACATTCATACATACAAACACAAACCCTAACTCAAAAACATGAAGAAATCATCAAAATTGGAGCTTCATAATTCGGATTCAAGCTTCTAACATGAAGATTATCATCTTCTAATCCTTCCTTTCAACTTGTAAGTTCTTAATCTTTGAATCATGAACCCTAGAAATTGGGGGTTTTGATATTCTTGGTGATAATTCAAAATTAAGCTTTGATTATGTGAAATTGATGTTAGTTAAGCTTATAGTTGTTGATATCTAGCAAGATTCTAGCTTAAGTTTGTAAATTAATCTTGGTTCTTAAGTTTATCATGATTTTGATGGGTTAATTACTTAAATCCGAAAATAGAGGTTTAAGTTGGTGAAATTGATGATTTTTATACTTGTTAATGATGTTAGTGTAACACCCTCAAATTTCGGTTTGCGGAAGCTGTCGGGTCGAGTGTTACTAAATCAAATATCACAGCATAAGATACATAATGAACGACTCTAGATGAGACGTTTGAAAATAATTATACATTTCCAAAATAGAACGTTTACAACGTTATAAGTTTGACAGTAATTCCCAAATACATAATTTGAAAATGCTAAAGTAAATGCAGAGTAGTCCCAATTGTTTGAAAATATGCGACTCGTGCTAGCCATAATCTTGTAGTAATCCTAATCCTGCTGGGCACCTGAGAACACATGCTAAAACAGGTCAGCTATAAAGCTGGTGAGTTCATAGGTTTGTTAGTTGAAATCATGATGTCATAAAACCCTGTAAGTTTTGAAGAGTCATTTCAAATTCAGCCATTTTGATAAGTATTGTATTGAAGTTTTGTAACACCAAATGTGTACACGTCTAATCGAGGTATCTCATACCTAAGTGTTCGAGTCATGTACCTAAGTACATATATAAATATATATATATATATATATATATATATATATATATATATATATATATATATATATATATATATGGCAATCCATGCCTTGATACCTAACAGGTAGTAGTTGTATTTATAACTTGAGGCAATACATGTCTTATAACTATTGAGTACTTGTATGTCTGTGTAGTCATATAACAAATAATTGTAGTTCCGCAGAACTATGTTGGATTTCGTGAAATATGGTGCATACAGCAACCATCTGATTGTAGATCCGCAGATCTCTGAATGAAATTGTTTTTGAGTGTCCGTTTACCCAGTTAGTATAAGCTAACCCGAACATATTAAATCGAGCTAACGGCCTCGCGTGGAATCTCCACCGACCCGTTCTTCTTGTGAACCCCGAGTATAGCTCGCTGATCCATTGATTGTACGTGTGTGTGGATCACGGCGCATAAGCCCGTGCCACCTCGATTGTATCGCTTTACCGCGATATCGTACTTGTGCCCACTTCAATACCGTGGCATCGTTTTGTGCACACTTTACCGTGGCATCGTCATGATAGCTAGTCATGAGTGAAAATATGAGAGTGCCATTCTGGCATTGTTCTTGCAAATAATGTTTGAGTCAGCAGTACCACGACTGCCCGACTAAGTAGATCGTAAAATTGTATGTAGATATTCATCAGGTGACACCCCCACGGTTGGATTACATCCTGAGCCGGGGGAACATCCCTGGTTGGATTACATCCTGAGCCAGAGTCGTCACCAGTTGAGTTGTATCGATATAAGAAGTCTGTACTAACGTGCGATGATATTGTATACTCCTAGTCTAAAGCCTAGCAAGTATATAACGGAGTCTTGGGAAAATGTTCACTTAAGTTCAGTTCCCATTCTAGTGATAATGAAGTGTGTCGACAGTTTTAGTTCTTACAGAATAACTAAACTTGTAACCGTATAGATGTTATCCAGTGTAGGTAGAACTAACTAGTTCTAATGCGTTCAATGATATTGTCCCGTGACAATATGGTCAAAGGATTTTGATAACTAAATCAAGTTGTGTATTGGTAATCGTTTTCCAACGATCTACATGATACGATTTTAACCTATCTAGGTTAAGTATTTATATTGTTCTACAACAATATTTCGGGTTTAAATTCCTAAGTATTACACATGTAATATTACATACAGTAATATAAATAGTTGTAAATTATAAACGATTGTTAATATGATTTAAAAACAGCAATTGAGCATGTGTTTCACCCCGAAAATAGTAAAACAGTCGAAAGAGTGGGGCTATGAAACTCACCTGAGTCTTGAAAGTTTGAATTAATAACTTGGATTGATTTGCTTTCAAGTGTGGTCCGAAGACTTGTAACCTGAAGGTGTCCATGACACGCGATGGTTATTAATTGTTTAGGCATCTCGAAAGACTACCTTTGTAGCTGTTTGTCCAAATTACCCCGATTTGGTTGATTGACTTGTATGTTTGAAAAGTTGTATCGTATAAGTGTTTTGAAGTTGTACAAGTTTGCCACTTGGTGAAAAATGTGCTTACGGAACCTAAGTACGGGGGTCCGGGGGCAGCGCCCCTGGTTAGCGGGGTCCAAGGGGCGGCAGCCCCTGGCGGGGTCCAAGGGGCAGAGCCCCTGGCTGGGGTCGAGCTGCCAGGTCAGCTTGGAAAATTTTTATTTCTACTATATTGCTTTAAGGAAAAACGCATCTGGACTTGAAATTGGGTGAAATCAAGTGATAAAATTTTTGGTCTCGACACTTAGTGGAAATGTGAGTTTTTAAACTTTCTGTTTTCTGCGACATAACATGCGACACTAAAATGTGTTATGCGACACAAGGGTTGTGTCGCATAATGCGACACAAGGGTTGTGTCGCATAATGCGACACGAGAGTTCTGCGACACAATGGTTGTGTCGCATAATGCGTGCGATGCTAAATCAATAGCGACATAAGGGTTGTGTCGCGTGGTATCTGCGACACAAGGTACGACACAAGGATACGACATAAGGGTTGTGTCGCATGGATAGTTTATGCGACACAGTATGCGACACAAGTCTTGTGTCGCACTCAAGAACACCAGCCCAGAAAGTTTCGGAAATCGAGTTTTTCAGCCAAAATCGCAAATCAAACGTATTTTCAAGCTGTAAAATCGTGGTTTCTTGGTTGTTTAGGTTATAAGTAACTTATGTAAACATTTTTACACTAAAACATTACCCCAAAATGATTAAATCTAAGAATTTGAGAATTTCTTACAAATGCGAATCGACGTCAAACGAGGAAGAAGATGATGATGTTGCCTTTGTAAATGTTGTTCCTCTCTTGTTGATGATTCCGAAAATGTAAATTTCGTGTGTCGATTTGTAGATCCGAAAATTTGTGATAAATGGGTGGAGAGAGTTTAAGTTGGTGTGTGTGTGTTTGATAAAATGAAAATGAAAGAATGAGGGGGGTTGGGGTGGCTGATCCAAAGAGGTGGGGAGGAGTTTTCCCCCACTTCGTTCCTATTTCGCAGTGTAAAATACCCGTATTTTGTACCCGAATGATATATATAAATTTAATATTTTTAAATTTCTATTTCCGTTCTTCCGGTTAATAATTAATTAAATCAAAATTTGTTTTACTCGATTAAAAATATAACGTGACTTCAAATGGATTTATTTGCGATTATTAAATACTCATTATTATTATTCGTTATATAAAATGTAAAGTTTTCGTTCGCTGAGTTATAATTGTATATATAAAAATACGATTATAAAAAGTTCCAATTGGATGAGGATTTTGACTTTTTGACCGGGTGTTACAGTTAGGTATCATGATTCATGCTTTAAGTTATAACTTTGATTAGGGTTCTTAAACTTCTTGAGATTTTGATGAGTTCATGGTGCTTTTTGAATGGATTGATGGTGATTAATCATAAACTAAAGCTTGATATTAGTTGAAATGGTGTTAATAAGTGTTAATAAGAGTGTTGGTAGCTTTAATATAACCTAATAGTGGATTAATCAAGTTGTGTGAATTATATACAAGTGAAAGTGTTTATTAATGGATGAGTTAAATATATATGAGGTTGATGGTTATATATATTGATTAACTATAATTGATTTGGATCAATGTGATGATATGATTCTATGTTCATAATTTGATAGCGAAGTTAAATTGGTTATTATTAATCTTGGATTGAATTGTGTTAAATGACTATAAGTCATAATTTGAAAAGTTGAATACTTGAATGCTTGAATCAAGTATAACCAATTCCATGTGAGTGATGGATTGATGATTTGGATTAACTAATTATTGTGTTGTAATTACTTGATTGAGTTATTTAGATTTTGATTACATTATGTGATAGTATTTCACATTGATACAAGTAACTGACTTGTGTATTTTGTTGTATTTCCAGATATGGAGAAGACTCAGTGATATTAGACTACTGAGTGGGTGACTATGGTAGTCGGTGAGTGGACTTTGATCTCTCACTATAATTTAGTGATCACTGTTGTGGTTACTTCAAGTGTTATGTGTTATACCTGTGTTAAGTTGAATTGTGAATTGTGTTAAAGTGTTAAGTGACCTATTGGTAATTGTGTTATATAGAGGTCAACTATGTTGGACTGTGTTGTTACAGGTTAGTCAACACAAGGGTTGTGAACATTCGTTGTAAGTAAGGCTTGTGTTGACTAAAGGTAACAAACGGTTATCGGTTAACCACTGTATTGGCCTACAGTTGGTGTAAGTGTCGCTTGGTGGGCCACCGCGGCTGAGGGCGCCACAAGGGCCACCGATCCTCTGGTGATGTTGAGTCAAAGTGTTAAATGTGGTGAACTCATGGTGTTAAACTAAGTTGTATTGTTAGTGATGAGTTAACTCACTTAGCTTCGTGTTAATCCCTCGTTGTTTACTCCTTGCAGGTTAATATCTCTGGTTATGGGCGGGTCAAGGAGTAACTGAAGAATGTTTGACTAAGATTACTCTGATATTATTTAATACAGTTTAAAATGTTTGATTATATAATGTCCCGGATATAAAGGATTGTTTTGTAAACGGTAATAATCAATACTTAGAACTTAGGTAATGGAAGATGACGACATGTCATTTTATGTATATATATGTTTTGGGACTTGAGCTTCCGCATTGTAAAAAAAAAAAAACAGTTGTAAATTCTGGGGTGTTATAATAACAAACGCAAATGGTCTGGGAACAACAACAACTCCCAATCATCAAAGAATCCTGACACCATCAAGGCTTACTCCTCTGGGCCTGAACCCAAAAAGGGCTACACTGGAAACAAGCCCTACTGTTCTATATGCCGCAGACATCATGAGGGTCCTTGCGGTACTCCATGCACCACTTGTCAGCGCTATGGACATATAGCAAAAGACTGCAAGTCTAACACCACCAACACCAACACCAACCAACCTAGAGCCTGCTTTGAATGCGGCAACCCAGGGCATTTCAGGAATGATTGTCCAAAGCTGAAGAACAAGGGCAACAACACCGCTAAAGGTAGAGCCTTCGTCCTAAACTCAAAAGAAGCCCGCCAAGACCCGAATGTGGTCTCAGGTATGTTCCTACTCAACAATTTAACTTCCTCTGTTCTATTTGATACTGGTGCTGATAGAAGTTTTATATCTGATGAATTCTGCCCACTACTTGACATCACACCTGTTGCATTAGATGCTAAGTACATTGTAGAGTTAGCTAACGGCAAGCTCATTGAAACTGATAGTGTGATACCCAATTGCACTTTAAACCTCGTCGATGAATTGTTTTCTATTGATCTTATTCCTGTCGAGATTGGAAGTTTCGACATCATCATTGGCATGGATTGGCTGTCTAAGCATCATGCCGAGATAATCTGCTTCGATAAAATTGTCCACATTCCCCTCGCCACCGGTAGTACTTTAGTCATACAAGGGGAGACCGGTGGGATGAGATTAAATATCATTTCATGCATGAAAACCCGTAGATACTTAAGAAAGGGTTACCAGGCAATCCTCGCACATATCATGGAGAAAAAGTCGGAGGAAAAGTGACTTGAGGATGTGCCAATCGTTCGAGACTTTCCAGAAGTCTTCCCTGAGGAATTACCTGGCCTTCCTCCACCAAGGCAGGTAGAGTTCTCCATCGATCTTGTGCCCGGTGCTGTACCCGTGGCACGAGCACCATATCGTTTAGCCTCATCCGAACTTCAGGAGTTGTCCACTCAGTTACAGGAGCTCCTGGACAAAGGATTCGTTAGACCAAGTTCCTCACCCTGGGGAGCTCCGGTCCTATTTATCAAAAAGAAAGACGGTTCTTTCCGTATGTGCATCGATTACAGAGAACTGAACAAGTTAACTGTCAAGAACCGTTATCCACTCCCACGCATCGATGATCTATTCGACCAACTTCAAGGGTCAAGCTTCTATTCCAAGATCGATCTGTGATCTGGATATCATCAATTACGAGTTCGCGATGTTGACATTCCGAAAACTGCTTTCCGAACTCGTTTCGGGCATTATGAGTTTCAAGTTATGCCCTTCGGTTTAACAAACTCACCGGCGGTATTCATGGACCTTATGAACCGAGTGTGCAAACCTTACCTCGATAAATTTGTCATTGTCTTTATAGATGACGTTCTTATTTACTCGCGCAACGAGCTAGAACATGCGCAACATCTCAAAACCATTCTAGAACTACTATGACACGAAGAGTTATACGCCAAATTCTCTAACTGTGAGTTCAGGATGCAAACCGTTCAATTCCTTGGACACGTGATTAACAGTCAACGAATTCGTGTAGATCCGTCTAAAATCGAGGCTATCAAGTGCTGGCAAGCACCTACTACGCTGACAGAAGTACGCCAATTCTTGGGTCTTGCTGGGTACTATCGGCGATTCATTGAAAACTTCTCAAAAATAGCCCAACCACTTACGACCCTCACCCAAAAAGAAAAGAAATTCGACTGGACTGACAAACAAGAGTCAGCATTCCAACTGTTAAAACAAAAGCTTTGCAGTGCACCTATCCTATCCTTACCCGAAGGCAACGATGACTTCGTAGTATACTACGATGCTTCACACCAAGGTCTCGGTTGCGTGCTCATGCAACGAGACAAGGTCATTGCCTACGCCTCTCGACAACTGAAAATCCATGAAAAGAACTACACCACACATGACCTCGAATTGGGAGCTGTCGTTTTCGCTCTCAAGATCTGGAGACACTAT
The DNA here is from genome assembly GCA_949592205.1 of Helichrysum umbraculigerum. Classification (NCBI taxonomy): domain Eukaryota; kingdom Viridiplantae; phylum Streptophyta; class Magnoliopsida; order Asterales; family Asteraceae; genus Helichrysum; species Helichrysum umbraculigerum. The sequence goes on along the minus strand of CATIUR010000001.1, from coordinate 305,769,083 downwards.
CTCTATGGCACTAAGTGCACAATCTTCACCGACCACAAAAGTCTTCAGCACATATTCGACCAAAAGGATCTCAACATAAGACAACGTCGCTGGGTCGAGTTGCTTACCGATTATGATTGAGAGATCAAATACCATCCGGGTAAGGCTAACGTTGTTGCCGATGCCCTCAGCCGAAAGGAACGTCCGAAACCTCTTCGAGTCCGAGCCCTCAGTATTACAATTCACAATGACCTTATCATCCAAATCCTTACTGCTCAACTCAAATCCTTGAAACCTGAAAATATCAAAAACGAGGCCTTGCGAAACATGGAGAAACAATTTGAAACCAAACCCAATGGGGTTAAATATTTCTCCAATCGAATCTGGTTACCATGTTTCGGGAATCTCCAAGACTTGGTAATGGACGAAGCTTTCAAATCCAAATACTCTATACATCCTGGATCTGACAAGATGTATCACGGCATCAGGGAATTTTACTGGTGGCCAAACATGAAAGCTGACATCGCTACATACGTCAGCAAGTGCCTCACGTGTTCAAAAGTCAAGATCGAATATCAGAAACTTTCCGGTTTACCGCAGCAAACCTGAAATTCCTCAATGGAAATGGGAGCAGATCACTATGGATTTTATCACCAAACTTCCAAAAACCGCGAGCGGTTGCGATACCATTTGGGTGATCGTTGATCGGCTCACAAAATCTGCTCATTTCCTCGCCATAAAGGAAACCGACAAAATGGAACGCCTCACACGAACCTATCTGAGAGAGATTATATCCCGACATGGTGTTCCTTTCTCGATTATCTCCAACAGAGATAGTCGTTTCACATCCCAATTTTGGAGATCATTGCAAAAATCCTTGGGTACTCGTCTGGATATGAGTACCGCTTATCACCCACAAACTGACGGCCAAAGTGAACGAACAATTCAAACACTGGAAGACATGCTACGAGTCTGCGTAGTTGATTTCGGTACTAATTGGGAACATCACTTACCATTGTGTGAATTCTCATATAACAACAGCTACCATACCAGTATTGGAGCTGCATCATTCGAGGCATTATACGGTCGTAAATGTCGATCGCCTATCTGTTGGACCGAAGTGGGAGACAACCAACTCACTGGTCCAGAAATCATTCATGAAACCACCGAGAAGATCGTTGGTATCCAACAACGGTTTAAAGCCGCACGTGATCGTCAGAAGAGCTATGCTGACGTGAGGCGCAAGCATCTCGAGTTCCAGGTTGGGGATCGAGTATTGCTCAAAGTATCGCCTTGGAAGGGCGTCATCCGTTTTGGTAAACGCGGGAAACTAAACCCCAGGTACATTGGACCTTTTGAAATCTTCGAAAGGGTTGGTCCGGTGGCATATCGATTGCAGCTACCACCCGAACTCAGTAGCGTGCATCCCACGTTCCACATTTCTAATCTTAAGAAATGCCTGTCTGATGAGACACTCATTATCCCTCTCGACGAGATTCATATCGACGATAAACTTCATTTCGTCGAAACACCAGTGGAAATCATGGACCGTGAGGTCAAACAACTTAAACAAAGTCGTATTCCCATTATTAAGGTCAGGTGGAATTCGCGGCGTGGTCCGGAATTCACTTGGGAATGGGAAGACCAGATGCGACTTAAGTATCCACAGCTATTCTCAAACTCCACTCAACCCACGACTCAGAGCTAAATTTCGGGACGAAATTCTCTTAACAAGGGGAGAATGTGACACCCGACAAATTAGGGCTAGTAGTTAGGTCTTAATCACTTCGTTAATACATGTAATTAGTTATGTTTAGGGCTAATAATGTGTATCATTATATATATGGGATTATATACACACGTATGCGATTTGTTTGATTCGTGCATTTTACTATCGGATGGAATCCGACACATACGGACGTTGGTAAAACTTTTTAATAAATAACATAAATCTATTTGATATTTAAATAGTAGTTATTTACATCATATTATTATGTATTAACAATATACGAAACAATGTACGTTTTGTTTAAAACGTAACCGACACGAATTAAACGCGCAAATCAAGAACGATAACGTAACAAAACATTTTATAAAATGTTTACTAAGTATTTTAAATAATACTTCAATCGAAAAATTAACAAATTTATATCGTTCACAAAATGCGTATAACAAACGTTTAACGTTTAAACGAACGACGAAACGATCGGGTAAACGAGCGCGGGACATTACATAAATTTGGAAAATGATTTAACCCACCCACATGGGGTGGGGCCCAACCGAAAATCAGCCAAGGGAAGGGGCATGGCACCCCATACCCTTGTTTCTTCCCTGGCACTTAACCACCAAACACACCATCACCTTAATCATTCAACCAAATCCATTCCTCTCTCTAACCCAAAAATCTCTCCCTCTCTCCCTCTAGAATCGGCAGCCCCTCCACCACCAAAAATCACCATCAAAACCCCTTGGATCATCAAGCTCGTTTGGAAGGAAACGGTCACCACTCGAAGCTCTACGTTTCTATTTTTTCGGATTTTTAAACCGACACTCGTAAGTTACCGACACCTTAAAACTACTTTATTATGTTTATTTACATGTTAGTATGTTCATATAACTAGAAAATGTCCAAAACATAAGTCGAAACGAAATTTAAAACTCGAAAATGTGTGTTTTGTTTCCTGCCAAGATTTTTATTCCGACTTCAACGATTTTTGTAAAATTCATTTCTTAATGAAAAATGATGTTTCTTAAGTCTAAAATGTAGTACAAGAAGTTATCTTTCCAACAAAATTAGTCTCGTTACTTTTCTTTTCGGTTTACTACTCGAAAACATTTTTCTCCGGTGACATAGGGCTACTGTTCCGGCAGACAGAAACTTTCAGTAACTTCTCGAGGCCATATCTCGAGTTCTAAACCTCAAAAATGTATGAGACCACTTGGGAAATCTTGGTAATTTTGTTATATACAAAAAGTTCTTCTTTGACTCGTTCCAGAAATACACCAATTTTTCCAGAAAATCTGATTTGTGAGAAGTAGTCTAAATTCGGACTAAACTGAACCCTGATATTTTGTGAATTTTTAGAAAATATCAAACGACCTCCAAAAGTCATAAACAAATTACAGGAAGTATATAAGATTTGTGGGAACGTTTTGTAAAAATTTCGGAACGTTTCGTTAAGGTTAGCTATTTTTCCTAAAAATCACAAATTCGGACTGAATTGCACTCCGAACTTTGACTTTCGGATGAATAGTGACTCCGAACTTTGACTTTTCGGATGAACAGTAACCTTGACCTCTTGAACTTCGGATGAACAGTAGTTTTGACTCCGAAAGTCAACTTTTGGAGTTGACTTTCGGACTTGTATGCTAAATTCGGATTTTGTAGTTTCGGATCAACACTTTCGGACCAAAAACACACATATATATAATATATATATACATTCGGATCACACTTTCGGACTAAACCATAATTTCGGACTAAAAATTATATATAAGTATAAGTATAAGTTCGGACATGTATGCGTATATACATTCGGATATATATATATATATATATATATATATATATATATATATATATATATATATATATACACTTTCAGAAATAATATTGCAAACAAATACATACTTTTACATACGTATAAACTTTTATAAGTATGCAAAATAACAAAACACATAATAATAATACTTTGTAATTATTATTACAAAAACTCACCAACGGGCCGTATATGTTTTCAAAAACACAAATTAACAATCAAAGTATTTGGACATAACTAGTTGAATGGACAACTAGCATAGGTAATCTTTTGAGATACATACTCATTATCATAACCTTGCGCGTTTAGGATGCCCGGCAGGTTACAGTCGCTTGGACGACCTCACATCTTTGTGCACCATCTTTATTTGCTATTTGCAAACACATCAGACTCAGGTGAGTCTCATAGCCCCGACTTTTACTGTTTTTACTCCCGGGGTGGGAATACATGCTCAGATTTGTTTTACATATGAACACAAGTACAAAACTCAATATATTGACTGCATGAGTTTGTTTTCACTAATCATGAAGTCCTCCACCACATAGTTTGTTAATATGGATTTAGCGTGAATGTTAGTGTATGGTACCATATGGGATTGACAATCCATGTCCGGGGTAGTCGCGCTACCATGACTGTGATGTCAAACGGGCACATTATCATTTGTTCACACGTGTGTTGATTAGGCACATGCAGGAGGCACCTCGCTCAGGTCCTTGAATGTGGATCCTGACACCCTCAGTTAAGTTCGAACTATGGGCTCATGGCAGTAATATACATATTTATTTGATTGATTTCAAACACGATTAAATCTTGTGGTTCATACAATATTGTTTCAACATTACACCTGTGAGCTCACCAGCTTTTAGCTGACCATTTTAGCATGTATTCTCAGGTACTCAGCAGTAGTAGGACTGCTCAGGATATTATGTAGCTCGAGTTGCATAGAGACACCAGGAGATTCCCCTGCATTTCTACATTTTGTAAATTAGATATGCCTTAGAATATCTAAACATTAATTACGAGCTTTTGTAAACATTACAACTTTGTAAACCTTTTACATTATATTAATGTAACTTGTAAACGACGCATATAGAGTCGTTCATTATATATCTTGTGTGCTTTGATTTCCTTGATTAGTCGCACCCGATGTATGCTTCCGCTAATCATGAATTTGGGGGTGCGACAGAAACCAAATCTCCGGTCACTGTTTGTTCTCTGATTCTCTACTTTTATAATACGTTAATTTATAATTATTATTTTATATATGTATATATCTATATAGATAAACAACAACAATAAAAACAACAACAACAACAACAACAACAATAACAATAATAATAATAGTAGGTATATATATACATATGGTTTAATATACACTCACTGACTTGCCGGATGTATTTCTAGTAGCATTCTCTCTATTCTAAGGTAGATGTACGACTGTCTACGTTTTACCTTCCTCATACACTGCTATTGGTGGGATTGAGTATCGTTTATGTTGTTGTATTATTCACTAAACATCTATCTTATATATTAAAAGAAAAATCTTGAAAGAATAATAGCCATTAGATGATGATCAACAATAAAGATCTAACCCTTAATTTAATCAATGACATCATTAATCCCATTTTTATATGACTAAAAGACTAATATACCCTTCTATATTTACAATATACATCCTTCTATATTTATAATATATATCCTTTATTTCTCTTTTAATTGTAAATCACTCTTCCAAATACTTTTTATCTTATATATTAAAAGAAAAATCTTGAAAGAATAATAGTCATTAGATGATGATCAACAATAAAGATCTAACCCTTAATTTAATCAATTACATCATTAATCACATCTTTATATGACTAAAAGACTAATATACGTTTTTATATTTACAATATACATCCTCCTATATTTACAATATATATCATTTATTTCTCCTTTAATTGTAAATTACTCCTCCAAATATTTTTTATGAAAAAATTAATTTAATAACTACATTATTTTTTTCATAATTCAAACTCTTCCTACAATCTTATTTATTTTTTTCTAAAAAAAAGTCCCAATAAGTTACTTTTCAGTTCCAAAAAATTTATGGCTTCATTTCATCACCCAATAATCTAAATTCTTATACGATCACCTTTTTAATTCTTTTATCAATTTCTAATTTTCAATTATTGGATTAGGGATGGCAACCGGTCGGGTTCGGGCGGGTTTTAGTGTATCTGTACCCATACCCATTTATAATATTTGTAACCATAAACGGCCTAATACCCGCTGGGTACCCAATTAGTATTACCCGTCAGTTTTACGGATTATTTGTAGGTTTCCATTATCCCATAAATTTAACTTTGACCGAACAAATACATGCTTAGTTGTATCACCCAATAATCTAAATTCTTATACGATCACCTTTTTAATTCTTTTATCAATTTCTAATTTTCAATTATTGGATTAGGGATGGCAACCGGTCGGGTTCGGGCGGGTTTTAGTGTATCTGTACCCATACCCATTTATAATATTTGTAACCATAAACAGCCTAATACCCGCTGGGTACCCAATTAGTATTACCCGTCAGTTTTACGGATTATTTGCAGGTTTCCATTATCCCATAAATTTAACTTTGACCGAACAAATACATGCTTAGTTGTTGTAAATACGATGCAAATTTGTAACACGGCAAAAAAATGAAACTAAAATACCATATACTATATTATATTCAAAAACTTCTAATCTCAAAATATTAAGTTTTTTACTTTTGTTTTTTCACTTACACTATCACAATATCACGTGGATCTATTTTAATAATAAGTGAATTACGCCAAGTCGTCCAATTCAGATGGTGAACATTTGACAGTCTTTTGGTAACAAGTTCCCTGATCTACTCATGCAATCCATAAACATATTCGCTATGCATATACTCATATCATTCGAATTATATCTTAGGTTTTGCTTCATATGCTAAAATTCCTGATTAATTGACTGTCAAGTACATTGATAATGTAACTTAATCCGGACATATATATATATGAGAAGAGTTCAATTGAGACCATTTATTTTGTGTGAGAATGGGGGAACCAACCATAATATGCCATGTGTCACTTTTTTCTCTCCCATCCACGTTTTTAAAAATTAAATATCTCACAAACGACAAGTCGAAAAATCATGAAAATTGCACCATATTTTTCAGCGTTTTATCCTCTTCGATTTGCCGTTCATCAAGGCATACTTCCGACGAACTTTTTTTTTTTCATTTTTTTGGTGGGTTTTACATATTAGTAACACATGTGTTAGTGATTGATTATACATTTGATCTAGGGTTTAGGGTTAGGGTTTAGAGTTAGGGTTTAGCAGGGTTTAGTGTTAGGGTTTAGCAGGGTTTAGGGTTAGGGTTTAGTATGATTTAGGGTTTAGAGTTTTATAAAGCGTTTAGGGTTTAGGGTTTGGGGTTTAGGGGTTAGGGTTTAGGGTTTAGGGTTGGGAGTTTGGGGTTTCGGGACGAAACCCCAAACTCCCAACCCTAAACCATAAACCCTAACCCCTAAACCCCAAACCCTAAACCCTAAACGCAACACTGTAACACACGTGTTAGTAATGTGAAACCCACTAAAAATAATGAAAAAACAAAACTCTTCGAAAGTATGCGTTAATGGACGGCAAATCGAAGAGGATCAAACGCTGAATCTAATGGTGCAATTTTCATAATTTTTCTATTTGTCGTTTGTGAGATATTTAACTTAAGGGGTAAATGAGTTTTGTATTCTCTTTGTACACATGTCATCATATCATTGGTTCCTCTATTCTCACACAAATTTTTAGTCTCATTTGAACCTTACCCATATATATATATAAATATTTATCATGGATGATTCCGCGAATTTCGCGGGTCCTAAACTAGTTTGTATTTTAAAACAAAACTGTTTCAGAGTCGGAATTATAAATTTGTAATGATGTTAATATCACCAATGCATAAATATTTACATTTGTAGTTTACCATGAAAGCAATAAATCCAAGAAGACAAAGAAGGTTACAGATGGACCATTTTGCTTTTCAAAAATTTGGTGCCGAATCGTCTTCATCATAACTAACCAACTTTCCTTAGATCTATAACAATAACACTAACATTGTCCGCGCTCCTTCGAGCCAAAGCCAACTTTGTTAGTAGCAACGACGCATCAGAACACGCCCTGTCACTATTCTCGTACTCAGTCACATCATTTACTGGCGGACTCTTCATTTTAGCTGAAGGCCCGTTTCCTTTTAAACACATGCTCGCTAATCCACATGCTGTCTCATTCGATACCACGTCCCATAATCCGTCGCTTGCAAGTATCAAAAACTCATCATCCGGTGTCCGATCTGTGATCGTCACCTCTGGTTCAGAGGTCACATAAGGTTTTAAATAATTATCGCCTGCAATATCAATGAATAAACCGATTGTCAACTATTTATTTATAAAGTTTAAACGTAACCTTGTATAAGATTTTGATAATTTTTGTGCTTGCTTACCAATAGCTCTAGACATGGCTAAAACTCCGGAAACTCTAGCGCCTTCCCAATATAACACTCTACCACCAGCAGCTTGTATACGATTGAGCTCATCGGGTCGATCAGGCTACATATAATTTCAAACATTCGTTTAGAGAATTTAATAGACAGTCACGGGAACACTACGTTATGTATTATAATTTACCCATCAACTAAATATGCGAACTTTAAAAGGTGAAATCTTTGTAATTTACCTAAGATTGTGTACGACTAGATGGAACACTTAATGTGATACGAAATATGTACTATATATATAGAGTAATGTTAATAAACTTAATTAATTAGACTTAAAAGTTAAAACTATACGTAGTTCATTTATCATTTACCATATCATTTATACATTATATATGTCTCACTTTAACACATTAAACAATCAAATTGTGCATTACAGAGACAAAAATAATAATAACCTTGTGATCAACTGATAGAGGAACTGCTTTTCCATTTCGACAAAGTACGGCACGCGAGTCACCGCAATTTGCTACCACAATCTTTTCAGGTGTCACGACTGCGACGACAGCCGTAGACCCGACACCATACGACTCAGGCGCGTGAAGCTCGCACTTGCAGTCATTACTTGTAGCTTGTTGGTTCCATACTACAACTTCCTCGTCCATTCGAATGAAACTTCGTTCCATCCCATTTTTCCAGTCCATTGACTCGTCAACGTTTTTACTCAATTCTTCTTTCACCAACAAATGTAACCGTTCTTTACACCTCTTCGCCACCTACAATAAAACACCAATCTTAGTTATTACAACTCCATTAAAAGAATTATGTAAGACCTCAAATATATTACGTGCAACGGGTGGGTTTATTGTATTCAGCCTGACTCGAATAAGGCTGAATACGACCAAACCTAATTTATACACTAAAAGAACATGATATACATGTAACATACATGAGAACAACCATGGCCATCGTAAACGCCAAAATAGTGCATATTAGATGTTTGAGTATCCTCATCTAGAAACCAAGGATGAATCGCAACCGAATCTTCCATTTCTCTCCTCCTTCCACAAACGGACGCAACTCCAAATTTAGGAATACATTCATTTACATAATCTGATTTACAATCATACTCCGTTCTTATTTCAGAATAACTAGAATTGTCGACCGCATCGTTCAATCCACGAGAGAACGACGCGGGTGATATCGACAGTTTCGGTTTTTTCATCCCATTGTTATCGTTAACAGCCGTAGCGGAAACTCCCGCTACAAACTTAACTCTTCGAATTTCCATCCTTTTTCGTCTCGCTGCTCGCGTATTCGAATCCGTAGAAGTCGACGTTTCCTTCTCTCTCAAACAAATTTCCGCCATTTCGAACAACTCCGCAACATTCGCTTCAGCTCCGGTCTTGTTACTTTAGAACGACAAACCTACAATCTATCTCACGTGGTATCTCTGATTGATTGATCAAATAACTTAAGATCTGAAGAGAAGATGGTGAGAGAAACAAAATGAGAATATTGAAATGAAAATGAAGGGGGTTGGGTAAGAGATCGAGCTGTTAAAAAGGGACGCAATTGAAAAGAGAGGGACTATAACGGAAGCTTTAGATTTGAGCCACGTAAGGGGGTGACCGTAGAAAATCGGGCAAAGTGGGTCAGAGATGGGATGATTTGAGCCGTTGATGTAAGAAAGCGGGTAGAGAATGTTTTAGGCGGGGAAAACGTGGACGAATGGGAAAAGAACACGAGAGTGATACAAGGGTCAATTAATAGTCTGACACGCATGTAGTAGTAAAGTGAGATTGGGAGTAGGCGGGGGTGTACGTGTCAAATTAAGGTTTTCCAAGTACGAGATTCTGTGTTCGTAGGAATTAAATAATATTTGGTTTACCTGAAAACGAGACACTCATTTCCTAATAAAACTCTCCTTAGTCATACAAATATAATGTTTACATAACGTTTTATATACTGATATAAATGTAAATCTTAACAGAAAAGAGAACAAATACAACTACTTTTTTTTTTTTAGATCGTACGACATTTAAATTGCATCTTTGTGAATGATTTATGGTTTTTAACTCTGTGATTTCTTAGTTTTTTAATAGAGTTTTAATAATGTATTAAAGTAGAGGAATATTTATTTTTGAATAAAAGCTATAAATTGGTAACGTATTCTCATTTTGATTTTAAAGTGGGTAACATACTTATTTTATTATCAATTTTGGATACAAACTCTTATATTTGCTCCAATGTGAGTAACCTGATATGTTTTATTTGCATTTGTGATTACGTGGTGCTAAATTGTTTACTTATTTGATAACGTGGCATTCCATGTTGGATATGATTACATATATGTTTATATTTTGGAACACTAATTGAAACTATTATTTCCATCTTCCTCAAAATGTCAAGTTCTTCATACAATTCTGTTATGTGTGTGTGCAACCATATCCAATGTGGAATGCCACGTTATCAAGTAAATATACAAGTCAGTGCTACGTAATCACAAATGCAAATTAAACATACCAGGTTACTCACATTGGAAAAAAAAAATAAGAGTTAGTTTCCAACATTGACAATAAACTGAGCATGTTACCCACTTTGAAACAAATATAAGGGTATGTTACCCATTTATAGCTTTTCGTTTTATATTAAATTAAATTAAATTAATCCGGGATCGTCAATGTAATTAAATTAAATAATATTGTTTACAAGAAAACATGTATTTTGCTGACAAAATGGTGATTAAAATTAAACATATATATAGATTATTATATATGCCTTACTAATGCTAGACAGTTATATATATATACGTTTCAATTATATATGTGTTTTCTTAAAGAGAAATAAACCAAGACATGCGAGTAGTTAATATATGAGGTTAATTAAAAAATGGGAACGTGACCTTTGACGCCCCAAAGGTTGATTAGTCTTTAGGGTGCCACCTTGACGATTCTACTGGGGTTGGGATCTCGTATAAAAATGGGTCCAATAAAGAAGATATACGTAGCTCCATCGAAATTGACAGGTGGCCTGTTTGGGTGTTGATGGTGATGTTTGGCCCACCTAGGAAAATGGAGAATATATATTATTATCTGCAATTATAGCCTTTTGCTTACCATTTTGACACCTGCCCTTTCTTCCTCATCGCCCACCCAGTTCCGGTTAATTCCTCGATCGATCCCCTCCTTTTTTTAATAGTCCGTGATATTCTTAATATTGGTTGCTCCATGATCTTTCATATTTAGAGCGTCAATGAAACAATAGTAAGACCATCTACAGCAGCAGCGGTAACACCATATATCATACGGGCATTTTGAACGTCACCTCAACATATCATTGTGTTATTCATAAACACTAGCAATTGTAACATGGTGTTGTAAAGTGTTGTTAGATGGTAGGTCCACTATATTAATTTTGTTTATTTTAAAAGATTAAGAAAAGAAAATAAAAGGCAAAACAAATTTGGTTTGGGCCCACAAAAGGGCGTTAATGTGCCCGTGCTTCCAACCACAACGCCCCGTATGCACGTCAACCGTTGCGGGCATTGATGCGTTCTCATGCCAAAATGGGCTACTGAACTCCGACGGTCTAATTGAAGATAGAAATTAATGCCGTTAGCTTTAAAAAAATATGAAATAATTATCACGTATATTCAAGAAAGTTGAAGATGGAAAACGCAAAATATATACGTTTATTTCATTGGTTATTGGTGAATAGTACATAAAGTAATTTATGTTTCTAATGTTAACAGTACAAATATAAAAGCACGAACACAATGTCAATAGTCTGCCGGCCGGCCGAGTTAACATCGTGAACACTTCTGAACTAATTAAACGTGAAAACTAAAAAAATAATTAACGAACCAAAATCGGCACGATAAATTATCTAGTTAGACAGCAAGGATCATGACCATATGTGATGTACGTGAACGAGATTCATTTATGCTCGTTTGATTTTGTTTACATGTCTAAATATAGTTATATGGCTAACTCTTTTCGACCAACAATCATGTTTCTGGTTGAAAATTCCATTGGTTCAATATGTATACATAGCTTTGTTAGAATGCCAATATTCATATGAAATCCAAAGATGCTAGCTCTAATTGTATAGTACGTCTAAGGTTACGACTAAAAATTTAATTGGTAGATATATGGTACGTAAAAAAATAAATGTAAATTAAATAAGAAGAGAAAAGTGACTAAATTATGTGTCACATTATGAATGGAGTCGGTCTAAATTCAGACTTGTTTAGTTCGACCTACTCTATGAATTCTATATGTATCGTAGTTCGAAAAATACGTACACTTGTTAATTAAACCTATATATATAATGTGGTCGTCATACATCGTACATACGTATAGTAGAAGTCATAATATTGTCCTCAATCTCATAAAGTTGGGTTACACGTACGTCTTTACAAGCAAGAGCTACACTCCAATTCGTAAACAATATCTAATAAGTAATTATTATTATTATTATTAATTATTTATTTGATTAGTATAAAACGCGGCGTATAAACGTACATATTAATTATTATAACGTGTAAAGTTCATATATTAATTAAAGACCAAAAAGCTTATTAAAATTAGTTGGTCTAACAACTTGACTATTAATTAAATTGATGCCTAAGCATGAAAATTCGACAAGTGTCTACCAAAAATACCACGTTTTTTAATCGGTGGAAACCCACAACCACACAACATTTATGGTCACGGCAAATGTGATTCCCTTAAAAAAAAAATTAATATGACAAAAAAGGTGGTAGGACTGATTTTGGTAATAGCTACCAAAATAGTGAAGATGGAAGTTTTAAGAGTTTTAACAGCTTTAAATAAGCCACGTTAAAAAAGCCTAATTGGCCAAAGGACCAACATACACACCTAATAGACCAAACCATAAAAAGTTGGGCCAAAGTCTCCCACCTAACACATGTTTCTCTATAAGTACGTAAGAAACTCATGTATGACAAAAGTGTTACGAATTTTGCGGCTAGCTTAAACAACACTCAGCTCGTGTAATAGTAATAACAACTACTATACGACAATAAATTAAAGTAAGAAAATAAATCAGCAGCCAGGTAATATATACGGAAATAAGATCAACGGAACAAAATAAACACGAGCAATTAAAGTGGTTATATCCAATCTATTTGATTGAGTTAATCCACAACTAAATTACAGAGACATCTTATTAAATTGTGACTTAGGTTTTAATATAAAAGAGAGTGATTATGTCTATGTAGGAAGAAACAACTTGGAGGAGTAATTAAAATGATTATACCCAATTTATGCAATTGACTTAATCTTCGACTAAACTACGAAGAAATTTTTTTAAAATTGCGACTTAGATGTTAATAATAGGGAGTTATTGTTATATTAACGTAGAAATAGACAACTTCAATGGTGAATAAGATCTTTTTGACATATAAAAAAAGAAAAGAAAAAAAAAAGGTTTTAGAACTTTGCACAGAGAAGACTGGAAACAATTGCATTTGAGGAAAGAAACGTGATCATTTAAATTAGTCGCGTGTTTGAATGACAAATTTCTAGAAGGTTATGCAAGTTTTAGCTTTTTTTTTTTTTTTTTTTTTTTTAAGCTCAAGTTACAAGTTTTGTTTGGTAAATAAAAAAATTAGTGCTTATAGAAAAAAATACGCTTTCAAAAATTAAGTTACTCCAACTAGCTTTTAAAATTAGCTACAAGCTTGTAGAATGTGAAATTACATAAGTATCCCCTTAACATGTCTTTGTGTTTTTCTTTTTTGTCCTTTCATATATATTCACATATTGAGCTCCAACCCCAGCTACCTTACCAAAAACTTCTTGAAAAAATATATAAGTTTCACCTTCCAACTCCAAAAATAAGCTCCGCCTACCAACTACAGCTACCACCTAGTTACGCCAAACACACCCATAGTATACACTTTACTACACGGAAATTACATATTTTCTTCTAACAATTTGCAAAATACCATGTATATATATACCCAAATATGCATTAAAAACTTATATTTGTATATATTTGTATATATATATATATATATATATATATATATATATATATATATATATATATATATATATATATATATATAGGGATGAGTTCTGGTGAAAACAAGGAGATAAAAAAAACAGTGAAAACACATCCTCACCCTTCATCTAATCTAACATATATATATATATAAAAAAAGTGTGAGGATAAAAAAAAAACGGTGAAAACACTTTTTGCTTCACATTTTTTTTAAGTTGTGAACTTTTTTTTTTTGCTTCAAATATGTTTTTAATTGTGAACCCTTATATTTATTTTGTTTCACATAAATTTTCATCATTGTGCACCTTAATTTTTTTTTTTCCTTTCACACAAAGTTTTTAACTTTTTTAATTGTGAACTTTATTTTTTCACATATATTTTTTTTTACTTTTCAAATTCTAAACCTTAAATTTTTTTGGGTTCACGGAAAGCTTTTAACTTTTTCAACTGTAAACCTTAATTTTTTTTTTTGCTTCACGGAAAGTTTTAACTTTTTCAATTGTGAACCTTTTTTTTCAACTATGAACCTTATTTTTTTTTTTTTGAGTTAACGGAAGTTTTTGACTTTTTCAATTGTGAACCTTTTTTTTCAACTGTGAACCTTAATTTATTTTTTCTGTTCACGGAAAGTTTTTAACTTTTTCAACTGTGAACATGTTTTTCAACTGTGAACCTTAATTTTTTTTTTTTGTTCACGGAAAGTTTTTTAACTTTTTCAGTTGTGAACCTTTTTTTTACAACTGTGAACCTTAATTTTTTTTTGGGTTCACGGAAAGTTTTTAACCTTTTCAATTGTGAACCTTTTTTTTCAACTATGAACCTTACTTTTTTTTGGGTTCACGGAAAGTTTTTAACATTTTCAATTGTGAACCTTTTTTTTTTACGGATTTGACTTTATTTTATTTTATATTCACAAAAAGATTTTTTTTTTCTGAACCTTTTTTTTTTCTGGTTTTCAAAAAATAAAAAAACACTTTTTGATTCACAATTTTTTTAAGTTGTGAACTTTCATTTTTTTTTTACTTCACATATGAATTTTTTTGTGAACCCTTATATTTTTTTTTCACATAAAATTTTCGTCATGAATCTTTTTTTTTTTTTTTGCTTCACACAAAGTTTTTAACTTTTTTAATTGTGAATCTTATTTTTTTCAAGCAAATTTTTTTGTAAATTTTTTCACGAAATTTTTTTAGTTTTTTTATTGTGAACTTTAATTTTTTTTTTGTTCACGAAAAGTTGTTACCTTTTTCAACTGTGAACCTTAATTTTTTTTTGAGTTCACAGAAAGTTTTTAACTTTTTCAATTGTGAATTTTTTTTTCAACTGTGAACCTTAATTTTTTTTAGGCTCATGGAAAGTTCTAAAATTTTTCAATTGTGAACTTTTTTCTTTTTAACTGTGAACCTTAATTTTTTTTGAGTTCACGGAAAGTTTTTTACTTTTTCAATTATGAACCTTAATTTTTTTTGGTTCACGGAAAGTTTTTAACTTTTTCAATTGTGAACCTTTTTTTTAAACTGTGAACCTTAACTTTTTTTTTTTTTTTGGTTCATAGCAAGTTTTTAACTTTTTCAATTGTGAACCTTAATTTTTTTCTTTTGGTTTTCGGATTTGACTTTATTTTATTTTTTTCACATAAAATATTTTTTTCACACAAATTTTTTTTTTTTTTGTGAACCTTAATTTTTTATGGTTTACTTAAAAAAAAAAAAGTTCACACATTAAAAAAATTGTGAAGGAAAAGGTGTTTTCACCGTGTTTTTTTTATCCCCACCCTTTATATATATATATAAGTCAGATTAGATGGAGGGTGAGGATGTGTTTACACTGTTTTTTTTATCTCCATGTTTTCACAGGATCCAATTCCTATGTGTGTGTGTGTATATGTGACAACTCTCCAAATTAGGTATTAATTAAACATTAAGCATGTGCATTCTTACGCTAATTTCCTGGTTAAGTTTAAACAAAACTTTTTGATATGATGTAAGCCTAGCAAGCCTAAATACTTTTAAACAAAAAGTATTACGTAATACGTAATTATGTATAAATATGTACAAATGTATCGGAACGAACCCGACAAAAATAAATGACGAAAGTTCGTGACACAAAAATAATTAATAATTCAATTATTAATTACGAGCATTAATATATCTATAACATATAGATAGAATGAATTAAATATACGTTTAACATAAAACGTATTATAAACGAACATAAACAATTTTAAAACGTACCCAGAAATCACAAATGATAAAAATTCTATTTTTCCTATACGTTTGAAAGTATTTACAGCATTACCTCAAAATATGAAATCATAATCTAACTGAAATCTGGCGCCCATTTAACTGCGCGCAGTAAAATGTACAAATTTGTACAACAGTCTAAAATAATGAAAACATCATTATTCTGAATTTAAATAACGAACCAGGAGAGCATCTACAAAATAAAAATATAAAATGTCTACTTTTATATTGCTATAATTATACCCGTACTAGAAATTGACGGGGCAAAAATACCACCAAACTTCAATAATGCAGAAAACATTATCCTGTTTCAAATCTATACTCCGTATTATATGTTTTACTTCCCTGCTTCTTGATCATTTCAACACCATTCCCACTTTCATCCATCTACCTATCTATCATTCTCTCTAAAATTTAAATTATCAAGATCAAAATCAGCAGAGCAAACATCAGCAGCAGATTGTAGTAGTAGTGGAACAACAAACAAGGAGCAACATATCATCATCATAGACTTGATCATCATCATCACACAATCTTTGTAAGAAAATATCTCATTTTTTGATTTTCTTTACCTTGATTTCGTTATATATCATGTATATACATCATAATCTTAACATAGAACTCATTAATTTGAAGATTTCATGTGATATTTCTTGAAATTGGTTTTTGAAACCAAAACTTAAAATCATGAATCTTTATGTAAAAACTTGTTATAATGTAATATAATGTGATATAATGATAATATATGACATGTATAAACGTTTACCACTTGAACTACGGTATAAAAACACTTCGAACTCGAGATTAAAACTGCAAAAACGAAACAGAGCCGTAGCTCAGGATGCCCGAGCCGATCGGCTGGGCACCCAAGCCGAATGGCTGGACCCAAGCCGAACGGCTGTGGGCTGGGCCGGGTCACAAGCTGGGCCGGTTATGTAATGGGTCGCATGTTTAATTAATTGGGCCGGGTTATACCTATACGGGCCATTGGATCAAAACTTATATAATTGGGCCGACAATTTTGGCCAAGCCCTATAAACTTCCAAAACATTCCAAACATAAAACGTGACCCGATTCATTTAACGGAACGAGTATTTATAAAACGAACGATAAATTTTATAATGATACAACGTAAATAAAATTTATAAACTTTGATATACGTATCCCGACAAACGATAATCTTCGAAACAATAACATATATTTATTTTATAAACGGAAATGAATACGATAACGAGTTTTATTACAAATAAAACTTATGTTATTTTATATACTTAAACAACGTATTTCAACATATATATGTATATATATATGTATATATACAAGAACATATGTTTATATATATACACAAACCGACACTTGGAATTATATTCGTACTTGGACGTTTTCTTAACAAATGAAAACTCACATATTTTCATACGAAAACAACGTACTCGAAACTTATATATATATATATATATATATATATATATATATATATATATATATATATATATATATATATATATATATGTATATATGTATATATGTATATATGTATATATGTATATATATATATATATGTACATATGTACATATGTATATATGTATATGTATATATGTATATATGTACATATGTATATATGTACATATGTACATATGTATATATGTACATATGTACATATATATATATACATATATATAGATATATATATATATACATATATATATATATACATATATATACATATATGTATATATATACATATATATATATATGTATATATATACATATATATATATATATATATATATACATACATATGACATTTATAGTTATGCATTTGCAAATATATACAAATGAATTACACGTTCAACAAACGTACCAAGTTTAATATACAACAAGTATATATATATAATTATACATATATATATATAACAAATGTATATATGTACAATGAAAACCTAATGTCACTGATATATACCAATACAACTAGAACATGAACGTGGACATTTTGATGAGAAATATGCCATAAGAAATAATAACAATATTTCTACATAAAGTCAACAATTATTTGTATAACACAAGAAATCAACAATTTCTTCAAAACAAACAAACTGATAACATAAGTTGATTAAACAAATCAAACGTACTTATGTTAATACATTTATTGTATATAGGTTAACACACCTTGGGCTATTACCTGTCGGCTGCTAGCTTTCCTTACCGAGCAAATCACCGTGAGTTCACAGCCCCTACTTTGCAAATGTTTTATGCTTTTAAACATAGGGGTGTAAACATAGAAACTGCATGCGAACACACGCAGCAAATTATATAAATGCTTTATTGCTTTATACAACTGTTTTGGGAATTAGACAACGAATTCTAGTACGGACCCAGACTCACAATGTATGCATGAAAAGTCCTTATGTCATGCAGACTATAACCATTAGCTAGGTGACTCTAGCCACTGAGTATACGAATAGTACTATTGCCGTGACGACCCTCCTATGGTTGGAGCGTATACTTAAATGTCCTTCAGGCAAACAACATAAGTTTTGGTTGTGGTTTGGTTATAGGGTTAGGTCACGTTACTTTAACCTGTGAGGTTTAGCTCACCTTTCAGGGGATCTTAAGTCAAAGTATTCCCACATACTGTATAGGATAACATATCCTACAACCGTTTTAATACCGGAAAAACATTCTGGTTATCTTTAAATACTGGTAAACAACCAGATTTATATTTTGGGTGACAACCCACATAAACCTGTATTTTTGGGTAACAACCCTACAATCTTGTATTTTGCAAAACCTGCAACATTTATTTATTGAATGACATTCCAATAACACAAACATAAACGGTTTAACATACCTTACTGTAAGTAAGCAACGCATGCATTCAGGATGGACAACCCTGGACTACTTAGGATGCCACATATTTTGGGACAGCTTTTGAGGATTTCCTCTGTATTACTGCAGACATTGCAGTTATACTTATGAAATCTTATTATAAACATATGCATTGTAATACTTAATGTTTTAAAACTCTATTACTACTGTACGACTTACATGGTCTTACTACTTTTGTAACAACTATTTAAACTGACATCCTTATCTATTATGTTGCGCAATAGCCATATGCTATGAGTATGTATGTATTGTTTGGTTGATTTCACTGCTCACGCCCCGTCACGATATCTAAGCTTCCGCATGTTTAATTAGTACTGATCTTGATTAGCGTTTGGCGGGGTGTGACAGACTTGGTATCAGAGCCATTGGTTATAGCGAACTAGAAGTCTTTAGGTGACTGAAAACCTTAGAGACCTAGACTATAGTCTTGGCTAGAAACATTTATACATTCACGCATACATACTTTGCATACAACTAACATACGACTGACACGTCGCATACGATTTCTTTTGTCTCAGCATGTCGAGACAAAACCTGATTCACGTGTACGCTTCGGACGAGGAGCCCACTGAGGATCTCGAGGGCATTGCGACTTCAGCGCCCGAGAGCCCGTCTGTCCATGATTGGGCCACATCTGATGATACCTATGTGCCGCCGTGCACACATCCTGACATTACACTTGCTACCACACACCCTACTACCAGGTCACAGTTTCACATTGGAGAGTCTTCCCGAGGGTCCCGACTGGTACGGGCTCCGAGGAAGACAGTAGGGGCACTTCCCACTGGACCACTCGCGTCCCGCGACTCGGCGCCAGAGGATGAGGAGAGAGTGATCCATTGTGTTGAGCAGCCACCGCTGAGAGCGCCTAGACTCGCTCACTTAGAGTGGATGACTCCCATGCTTGCACGATGGAGATCACTAGAGGGTTTTCCCTCTACCTTCGAGACTGGAGAGTCTTCACAGGCACCAGCTCCACTTCCTACCACCTGTGAGCCGGTAGAGCTGACCCTCCCTACTTTGGTCTCTGTGATGCGTAGTTTATTTCGCATTTCTTCTGGTAGAGGCTATCGCCTCATGGAGTTACGGGGTGATGTGGCATGTTTAGATGCAGATATGATACACCTGTATGAGACTTGTCATTTCCTGATGGGCGACATGATTGTTGCCAGAGAGATTGTTGAGACTGCACGTGCTCGTGTTAGGGGACTTGAGGGGCGGGTCAGGGCAGCAGGAATGGCTATTGGAGTCTGTGTACTTATGGCTGTGCTAAGGACAGCCGTGGGATGGATTTTACCGTATTTCCGTTAGATCTACGTATGGCGGACTGTGCCTACGTAGGATTAGGTTATATACTTTTGGTTGATGGGCGTATTAGGAGACCCATCGCGTATTATGTAGATGTGCATCAGGTGGGCATGTGTATGTACTTATTAGACTTATATTAGGAAAACTAATGTTAGAATGGGTGTATGTATAGGAAAACCCATTGTATTTTTGAAACACACCGAAAACGTACCATTTTTTTTTAATAACTTTTATGTCATTTTAATTGCAACTTGGAAGATCCTGACAAACGAGGGAATCCGTCGGATTCGTTTAGAATCCGCCGGATTCAGACGACTTTCAGATACACTTCATAACCAGAGTTCTTAAAACCAATCCGGTTAGCTGAATCCGCCCGGATTCCCATGAATCCGCCGGATTCGTTGGGAATCCGCCGGATTCCCAAGGCTACAGCAGAATTCCTGCACTTTTTCCTTAAAACCAAATGCCGAACTTTACATACGCATATCTTTCAAATGACAACACCTGGGAACCTGAAATTTTGCAGGTAGCTTTACCTTGACCATATAAATATTTCTATTTTCACACTTTTTCAAATTTCGCGATAAATCTCGTTTTGACCCGTTAACTCAATTTCGGCTAATTTAAACCAAAATCTTGACATGCTAAGTTTCAAATGTCACCATTTCTGCTTTTAGGCTTTTGACCACTTTTCCAATATCACATTTAAGACTTGTGGGCATAATTACATTTGACTTTTACCTGACATAACTCATTTGGACTCTTAACACTATTGGCCGCCCATTTGGACACCAAATGACCCGATTGGGTCTTTGACCATTTCAACCTATTCCTTTGGTCAATTCTCACCCAAATTACCTGTCTAAGTCAAACTAACTCATTAACATCTACATTCAACCAAAATTCCAACTTTTGACTTTCCATATAAAATATTCTCATTAATCATGATATTAATATCCATTTCATACATTCATCAACATTCACTTACAAGTCTCACCCAAAAACTGACTTTAAGTTTGACTTTCAACAATACATCACAAGTGAGACTTAACATTCTTTCAAAACATAACTAGTGTTATAACTTTTACAAAAAGGGGTGTACATCTATCAAGAGCATGATTAAGAGGGATAAGACTTGTTACCGAACCAAGTAACAAGCTCCACCAAAAGCTTCACACGTGCCCTTTACCCAAGTACCCTCTATTGACACTTGGCTCACCTGAAACATTTAAACATAACACGTAAGCAATTGCTTAGTAAGTAATGGAAGCTTTAACTTAAACATAAATATCATCACATTAAGGATCCTTAAACATCATCTAACTACTGCGAGTTAACATTAATACCAAGCTAATGGTCATGATCCACTACTCGCAAACCGTCAAGCTAATGGCTCACCCATTACTTGACTCTACAATATATATCCATCTACTTACTTTGATTTTGAAACTTTACACCACTTGAACTAACTTCTCTTGCTTGATCACCTATACATATAAACACATAGTGTCACACCCCGTCTAAAGCAGAAACAACGGAATGCAACCATGATAGGATCACAACACATCAATAATAAGAGATTACTAAATGAAATCAAACCAATGTGTTGTGATGTTATTAACACGAATGTCGGGTAGTGTCATAGCATTCACGCCAACAAAGAAACAATGTGTCACAAACAATAATTGTATCATAAGTCTTGCAGCAATACTTAATGCAACCTAACAGGTCCACTAAGTTTTCTTGTCCTCGATCTTAATGCCACTAGCGTTCCCTGAAAAGAAATGCTCGAAAATGTTAACACAATGGTTGGTGAGTTTCGCAGGTTTAATAAGACACATGAGAAAATACAGTTTGCTGTGATAATCAGTAAGTAGGACATATGATATGAAATAAGCACATAAAGTAACCAACTCATCCACCATAAGCAATCCATTCCGTTCCTGGATAATATTCACTCAAGGATAACGTATCTATCACAAGAGCGGGACCGTCGTCCGATAGTACTATCAATAATCATATCCGTATTAGTAAGAAATATGGAGTGTTGTCATGGTCCCAAAGACACAAGACTCATCCGAAAAGTAAGTAATATGGAGTTTTGTCATGGTCCCTAAGACACAATACTCATCCGATCAATCAGCAATCAGTCCACAACAATCAGCATGTCACTTATTCAATCATAATGTCCAAATCAGAAAATCAGGTAGTTTACACAGCATAAGAAAACAGTTCGAATCAGTTTGAGCATTCTTTCCCCCCAAAGGAAAATAAGTAAGAAAATGGGGCCGCAAAACTCACCTTGATTAACAAAGCAAATATCGTCCCAAATGAATCCACCAAACAGTACGTCAATCTACAAATAATTACATATAGATTAATAACTTAGGCAAAACTATACCTTGTTATTATATCCTAATTGTTTGATCTTGTCACTTTGTATGAAGTCAATGAAACAACTGACACCAACTAAATGTTAAATCATTAAGTTGGTTAATGACTAAACCTTAAAGAACTTAATTAAAATATTAAGCTTGATAGTATAATTATTAAAAGCTTTATAACATGTCAACGCCATCTTCCAAACCATACCTTATATCTTATATAATTATCATAACAAAATTCATCTTCATCAACCGAAAATGAGATACACACTTCTTTAATCCAAATCGTTTAAACATTTCCAATGTTATCATACAATTAAAGTATAACACTTATTATTTAAAAATATGATACAAGACGATGGAGACATGGCCACTTGTAACAACTATCACCCATTACATAATCCATTCTTGTTAAATCAAATATATAAATTACATCTTAGACTTTTATAAATGTGATTTGTTTACAGAAAAGTATATTCTCAAACATACAACCCCCAAAATAACTAGAGACAATTTGATCAAACCGATTTAACATTATCAACTTTTTCTGAAAATTCGTCACTCTTAATAGCATTTTACAAAATAATTTCTATAAAATAATCTAAAGCATTTTAGAGGCCGAAACAACGCGTTTCTAAGTAAAATTTCGAGATCTACAACTTTCGTGTTTTGGCCGAAGCCTGAAAACGAACGCAACTTGGTCAAAATAGCCGTCGAATAGGACTGCGAAAATCCGGACAGATTCTAGACTTAACGAAACTAGACTTTCGGTTTGCAAAACTTATTTTCCCCAACATATTCATACCCCAAACATATAAATCGATCAACAGTATTTCATATTCTCATAAAAGTATTAAAGAAAAACTATATATACATATTAGAGATTTTGATTATACCTAAACGTATACACACGAACACGTAACTCGCGGAAGAAATTCCCACACACAACTTTGTTTCTTTCTTGGTCTTGGTTGTCGTACAGAATACCACAAAGAAGACATTCCCTTTAGTATAATGAATTAAAAGGGTTTAGGGTTTCAATCTAGTTTGTTTTTATACTTAAGATATTAATTGGAGCCCTTGTATAAGTTGGGCCGATCGGTCTGACAATTAAGAAGTAGTCTACAAGATCAACAATTAAGCATAATTATTATTAAATTATCTATTCCATACTATTACTACTACCACCGATTTATTTACTTTATATTTTATATTATTATAGTTAATTTATTATTATAGTTATTATAATATTATAATAATTATTATTATTATTAACCTAACTTTTGTTTTAACCGCGTACAAGCTTTGGTTCGTGTTGTTGGTCACTATACGAGAATTAAATTTCTCACACAGTTTACCATACGAATACTTATTTCTTCACATTACTCACGTACATGAATACAAATAAGAAATGATTATGGGCAACAAACCTATGAATATAGTTTTGGTGACGGATGTCACAGTATCCCCCCGTTTAGGGAATTTCGTCCCAAAATTCAATCGGAATTATCACTGAAAAATTTATCATTGAATAGACATGGGTTTCGAGTTTCTTATGATCCCTTCGTTCCTTCAATTGAAAGGTTATCGAACCTATTTGTTAAGCATATATTATGAATTTGCTCAATCCGTTAAGAAAGTAAACGAAATTGGTGTTTGTAAATCTCGCGTTCTTAACATCAAAAAGGGTTTTTCTTGATTCAAATACCGTCGTGTGGTTAATTTCTATGGTTTTATACTAGACTTTGATTTATCGAAGTTTATTTATGTTTTGTAGCAATCCATACATGTAGCTTACACACGTAAGGCTTGTAGCTAAATTATAGGCGCGGAAAGATAAATGATTATTTATGAATGATCTTGACCAAATAAGTGAAAAAAATATTTTTTCTTTATACTAGCATAAAATTTATTGATTCTACAGAGTTTGTATAAGGTTTCCACACTGAAAACTTGGGTTTAACGCGGAACAATCACAGTTAGGTTCAATTTGACACAATGAAATATAGACTATACGAAAATGAGTCTCAATGATTTAAACTTTAATAATGTTCTCAATTTGTCCTAAGTGTATTGTATGTTGAATTCTAGTCCCTTACGAATATAAGTGAGCTTGCTGATTGTTAAAACTATTGTATTTTAGATGTTGATTCCTTTTTTTTTTTTTTTACATTCGTAGGTGAGAGTAACAATGTTTATGTGCAAGGATTGTGTTGTCAAGGAAAATCAATCCACAATGTCACCAAAGGAAGAAAGTTTGTATGCACAAGAGTATTTCTTGGTGAGGTTATAAAAGTTTACTTGTATGAGGGGTGAGTAAGTGTGAACTTAGATTTTATCCTAAAATCTAAGGGGCAGGAAATTGGGCTAATCTCACAGTTGTATGTTCTCGCGCATCGAAATTTCATTATTAATTTAAGGACTAGTAAAATTCCCATGCTATGCCGCGGTAAACAAGTAAGAAGTAAGTAATTGTGATTGATATTGATAGCTGACCATTCTGTGAATGAAAGAATAAATAATAATAGTTGTTATTGGTGGTCATTACAAATGTTAAATTTATGATGTGAAATAGTATATAAAACATTATCTTAATAAGTGGCGCCTTAGGATTCACATATTGTTTGAATTAATTATGAGAAATTTCCATATACTGACATAGTGCGGAATAACTATTTGGTTATTTGCTCACATTTCAAAGACAATAGCTTCCAAACTTGTTGAATGAATAATTAAAAAAAAATTAAATCTTATACTGGTACAAGATTTTTTTATTTTATTTTATTATTATTATTATTTTTCTTTTTGTTAATTAATGAGGAAAGTAATGTAATAAATTTTGTTTAATATAGTGAGGGTAGTTTGGTCCTTTCACAGTTTTGAAACTTATAAGTCTAAAAGAAATGGATAAGTCATTTATATGGAAGTATAGATATAGATGGAAAATAATCTTTGGGGTGGGTGTTGGCAGGTTAGTGCCGTACCACGTGTTTCATCGTGTCCACTGGTTCCTCCATGTCGTTTTGTCATTTTGTATTATTTCCAGCAAGTTTTCAACTAAGTTTATCCCCCCGTTTAGGCTCGTGCTGTGTTTTTTTAGAAATTTTCATAACTATTGGTGAAAGAAATGTGTTGTTTAGCTTAAGCTTTATTGATGTTTAGATGACGACTATAATCAGAGTTTGGTTCCGTCTGAAGGCAGAATTGGTTCTTTAGTTTGGAGTAATCCTCTTTTATGTATCAATTTGATAACGCTAGTAATATACCCTCACACAACGTGATGGTCAACGAAAGAACATCGATCAGAGATATCACACGTACATATTTAGATTTAAGGCCGATGCCTTATGTGAACTGTTCTATTGATTCCCTATCGATCGATTTATATATATATATATATATATATATATATATATATATATATATATATATATATATATATATATATATTCTTGGATAACTTGATTTTCATTTTGTAATTGTTTTTTATTAGATCTCGAGATCATTTCACTGAACATTATTATTATTATCATTTTTTTTAATGTAAGGCCCCGACTTTACTCGACCCAAAACATATCATTTTAATATTATATTTGGAAAA
Source organism: Helichrysum umbraculigerum (assembly GCA_949592205.1). NCBI lineage: Eukaryota > Viridiplantae > Streptophyta > Magnoliopsida > Asterales > Asteraceae > Helichrysum > Helichrysum umbraculigerum. The sequence goes on along the minus strand of CATIUR010000001.1, from coordinate 305,742,614 downwards.
TCGGAAGCGCAAGTCCCCCAAAACAAAACATTTACCGACTTACAAAGCTTCCCGGTTTAACGACTAATAAAATATAGCTAAATTAGATAAGTATTTACAACCATATTGGTTACAACCCATATTATCACAAAACGGGCCTTATATAAAATGTTTCCAAAAGACATCTAAAAAAGATCAGAGTTGCGCCAAGCTTTAATCAAACTTCCAGTCAACATCTACAACCCGAACATCTACATCAACTAACCACAGTCTGCAAAACATTAAACAACGAGGGGATTAGCCAAAGCTAAGTGAATGGAACCGTAACCGACGATTCAACCCACTCATAACAAGTCTTACAACAAAGCAACAACAACAATTAAACACATAAGCACATAACGTCAAGAGGACCGGCGGTTCCTGGTATCCACCCAACCCAGAAACCACGACTACTGGGCGCCAAGCCAATCCCAGTAATCAACCGATAGCTTGAGTACTACCTTCACTGACTAGGCTTGTTCTCAACTATGTGTCTCAAAGAAACCTCGACAACTACACAGTAGTACCCAAACCCAACCAACAACAGTTGACCTCTGAAAACAACCACGTTGCATTCACAATGCAAAAACACACAACAACAAGCAACAGTTCACAACTGTTCACAACTGATCAACAATTCAACAACAATCACACAACAACTCATATAATCAGCAACATAAACAAAACAGACAAGACTGGTACCGGTACGACCAATAACAACAACCTACTGATATAAACTATCCTGGTTACCCGTTGTAACCGAACCCGTTACAACTGGGTGGAACCGAGGACTACAATTCCACTCACCAAATATTCACGCCTGATCGCCAACTCAGAGGTCTTATCTTACTGAGTGGCCGTCCGCTTATCTGGAAACAACAATAACACCAAGTCAGTAAACGTTCAACACTTATCACGAATACTTATGTCAAAATCTCATATCAATCACAATATTATCTACATCATAATCATCATTCAAACATAATATCATTTAACACCTTATTCAATTAACTCATGCCATAGAATATGATAATTATTAATCTAACAATGAATCATACAAAATTAAAACACTTTTGCTGGAAAAACCCATGAAGCCGCCGGCTTGGGCAGGGAAGCCGCCGGCTTGGCTGAGAAGCCGCCGGCTTGGCACCCTGGCCCGCCGGTTAACTTAACATTTTCGGCATCAGAACTTAAATCACCTAAATAAGTCGATTCAGACCGCCGGCTTGGGGTCCTAACCCGCCGGCTGACCACATGAAGCCGCCGACTTCAGTGATCAAGCCGCCGGCTTGATCATAATATCAGCAGCAGCAGAAACAGCAAAACAACTTACGGGCTTTAACACCCAAATCTCAATTCTACACTTCTATACTTCGATTATTTGCAATAAAAACGACATATAAACATACACTAACATATACCAACATCAAACAACCTATTTAACATCATATTCCATCATGCAATCTTCATTTATATCACCAAAATCACCAAACCCTAACTAACAAATAACTTGAAGAACACTAGCAATTCCTACCATATTATCATCATTCAATCAACTCATTTCACTGAATAATTAACAAGTAATTACCACATACGATTTCCAATCTTCAATTTACACTAATCACATATGTTCATCATTTTACCAATTTCATGAAATATAGTCAAGAACACTAAATTACTTACTATCAAATGAGGAAGATGATAGAGAAGATGATGAAACTCAGATTTTCACAAGCTAGAATCAATCTCAATGTTTGTTCTTGATTAATTCCAAAGAGATGAGAGAATGAGAGTTTTTCAAGAACACAGAGGAAAGTAGGTGAAATGAAATAAGTCGGTCCACACAATTTAATCTCACCGCCCCTTTTACAACACAGTATAATTTATACCCGTTCCTAGCCTATTGTCTGGAACCCGAAAATACCCGTAAATCAAAATACTTTTATTTTACCGTCATCTTTAATAAATTAAAACAAGCAATAATTTATTAGTCACTGTAAAAACTGAGGCTCTTTTACTTGTTTATTATTAAATAAACCAACCAAACTTATAAAAATACTATTTATTTCCAGGCCCAGAAACAGGATGTTACAAATCTTCCCACCTTAGAGGATTTCGTCCCCGAAATCCAATCCCACACATAAATTAGACCAAACACTACAATTACACTTAAGCATACAATACTATAAACTATATTACATCAAAGTAATTATAGAATCTACCTTGGTTATTCACTTCGAGCAATTCTCCCCCTGTTATTTGATCTCCCACTGTCATTTGAAAAGCTCGAGAAGGCGCCATCTTTCTCTTCTGTCCAACCGATGATGCAGAACCCGAACCAGATCCCGAACTTCCAGCTAAACCCAAACCTTGCCTAACATTCTCCGGACATTGCCCTGCCCGATGACCCTCTTTCTTGCAGTTCCAACACACAGACTGAGGAAAGGTACACTCTCTACTACCATGCCCAAATGCTCCACACTTAATGCACCTTAACGTTTGAGGAGTACATGGACCCGAATGTCTCGACCTGCAAGCAGTACACCAAGGGTTTGGATCACTACCCACCGAGCCCTCGCTAAACTCAATCCTCCGATTATGACTCTTACTTCCAGTAGTACCACTCTTAGATTGTTGCACAGACTTATTCTTACCCAACTTTTCCAATGCTTGATTGTCACTATGCACCGACCTAGCTAACTCAAAAGCCTCGGTCAAATTACGAGCCAACCTCACTGATGTTCGATACAGTGGTGGTAAAGTCTTAACAAAATGGGTAATCCTAGTCCTCTCGTCAGGAACCCATTGTTGAACAAATCTTAACTTATCGGTGAATTGATTGATAAGCTCATCCATTGTCATTTTCTCAGAAAACTCCAAATCCAGAAACTCCTGCCTAAGTCTAAGCATATCAAACTCATAGCAGAATTGCTTACTAATCTCTCTATGAAACTCAGCCCAAGTAATTCCAGATCTTTGTTCCGGTGTCATTTGTGCAGTCGCAGAATCCCACCAGTTCATCGCTTGACCTTTCAATAACTGCACTGCATACTTAACTCTTAACTCATCTTCACACTAACACACATCAAATTTCCTCTCGGTGTCCCTTAACCAATTCAGTGTCACTATCGGATCATTACCTCCCTCAAAGTCTTTAGGTCCACACGCTTTAAAAGTCTTAAATGAACACAACCTATTCTGCTGAGGTGGAGGAGGAGACTGATACGCTTGCTGAGCTACCCTAGATTGTAACTCCAAATACAACTGTTCTATCTTTCTAAGTCTTATAACCTCATCCTCCATATGCAACACATAATCCTCTTGACTAGCTTCATCATGATGAACATTTGAAGTACCACCTTGATTAACATTATTAATTTCCGGAGGTGGAAGCTCCGTTCTAGTAGCATTATTGGGAGTCGTATTCTCATCATCTGCCATTCCTGTACTCACAACCAAAACACAACTTGCAACTTGTTAATCGTTAGTATCACCTATACTAACCAATCCCCAACCAAAAGCTAATCCCACAAACCGAAAAGTTTGACTAACACCAAATAGATTTGGGATTGAACATTCGCAAATGCCCAATTCACCCAAACCTATGCTCTGATACCAACTTGTAAGGCCCCGACTTTACTCGACCCAAAACATATCATTTTAATATTATATTTGGAAAATCGGAAGCGCAAGTCCCCCAAAACAAAACATTTACCGACTTACAAAGCTTCCCGGTTTAACGACTAATAAAATATAGCTAAATTAGATAAGTATTTACAACCATATTGGTTACAACCCATATTATCACAAAACGGGCCTTATATAAAATGTTTCCAAAAGACATCTAAAAAAGATCAGAGTTGCGCCAAGCTTTAATCAAACTTCCAGTCAACATCTACAACCCGAACATCTACATCAACTAACCACAGTCTGCAAAACATTAAACAACGAGGGGATTAGCCAAAGCTAAGTGAATGGAACCGTAACCGACGATTCAACCCACTCATAACAAGTCTTACAACAAAGCAACAACAACAATTAAACACATAAGCACATAACGTCAAGAGGACCGGCGGTTCCTGGTATCCACCCAACCCAGAAACCACGACTACTGGGCGCCAAGCCAATCCCAGTAATCAACCGATAGCTTGAGTACTACCTTCACTGACTAGGCTTGTTCTCAACTATGTGTCTCAAAGAAACCTCGACAACTACACAGTAGTACCCAAACCCAACCAACAACAGTTGACCTCTGAAAACAACCACGTTGCATTCACAATGCAAAAACACACAACAACAAGCAACAGTTCACAACTGTTCACAACTGATCAACAATTCAACAACAATCACACAACAACTCATATAATCAGCAACATAAACAAAACAGACAAGACTGGTACCGGTACGACCAATAACAACAACCTACTGATATAAACTATCCTGGTTACCCGTTGTAACCGAACCCGTTACAACTGGGTGGAACCGAGGACTACAATTCCACTCACCAAATATTCACGCCTGATCGCCAACTCAGAGGTCTTATCTTACTGAGTGGCCGTCCGCTTATCTGGAAACAACAATAACACCAAGTCAGTAAACGTTCAACACTTATCACGAATACTTATGTCAAAATCTCATATCAATCACAATATTATCTACATCATAATCATCATTCAAACATAATATCATTTAACACCTTATTCAATTAACTCATGCCATAGAATATGATAATTATTAATCTAACAATGAATCATACAAAATTAAAACACTTTTGCTGGAAAAACCCATGAAGCCGCCGGCTTGGGCAGGGAAGCCGCCGGCTTGGCTGAGAAGCCGCCGGCTTGGCACCCTGGCCCGCCGGTTAACTTAACATTTTCGGCATCAGAACTTAAATCACCTAAATAAGTCGATTCAGACCGCCGGCTTGGGGTCCTAACCCGCCGGCTGACCACATGAAGCCGCCGACTTCAGTGATCAAGCCGCCGGCTTGATCATAATATCAGCAGCAGCAGAAACAGCAAAACAACTTACGGGCTTTAACACCCAAATCTCAATTCTACACTTCTATACTTCGATTATTTGCAATAAAAACGACATATAAACATACACTAACATATACCAACATCAAACAACCTATTTAACATCATATTCCATCATGCAATCTTCATTTATATCACCAAAATCACCAAACCCTAACTAACAAATAACTTGAAGAACACTAGCAATTCCTACCATATTATCATCATGCAATCAACTCATTTCACTGAATAATTAACAAGTAATTACCACATACGATTTCCAATCTTCAATTTACACTAATCACATATGTTCATCATTTTACCAATTTCATGAAATATAGTCAAGAACACTAAATTACTTACTATCAAATGAGGAAGATGATAGAGAAGATGATGAAACTCAGATTTTCACAAGCTAGAATCAATCTCAATGTTTGTTCTTGATTAATTCCAAAGAGATGAGAGAATGAGAGTTTTTCAAGAACACAGAGGAAAGTAGGTGAAATGAAATAAGTCGGTCCACACAATTTAATCTCACCGCCCCTTTTACAACACAGTGTAATTTATACCCGTTCCTAGCCTATTGTCTGGAACCCGAAAATACCCGTAAATCAAAATACTTTTATTTTACCGTCATCTTTAATAAATTAAAACAAGCAATAATTTATTAGTCACTGTAAAAACTGAGGCTCTTTTACTTGTTTATTATTAAATAAACCAACCAAACTTATAAAAATACTATTTATTTCCAGGCCCAGAAACAGGATGTTACATTGAATATTTAAGATCCACAGTCTCATTTCGTATGGATTAGTAGGGAACCATTCTCATGTAAGTGCACAATATGGCATAAGATACGTGAATTCATTTCAACGTGTCAACAAACGATTTCCTCATGATTTCCTCTTGTCCATTTCATCGGTGAGCTTGTTATACTCGTGGAGGTTATGAACACTCATTGGTTTTGTATTTCCTTTTGACTTAGTGATAACCAAATGTTATTGTTGATTAAGTTCTTAATGTTATGTGACGCAAAAAAAATGGTTTTATTATTGGAGCTGGGCCTTTGTAAATTTCGAATTCAACGTCTATCTTGTTATTTGAGCCTCTTGAAAAATAGTTATAACTAACTTCTTCGATTTTGTACTTATATTATGAGTGAATCCTCCCTTTGGGAGCTGATGCGGTGATATGTCACGTAGAAGTGAAGTATATCACCAAGTTTGAAGCACTAAATTTTTACTTATAAACATTAAAAGCAATGAAGGTTAATATAGTATGTTGTTTAATTTATTTTAGATATGGGATGGTAGTAAGTTATTATTATTATATGTTCCAAGATATAGAGAGTTTCCCAAATGGTATAATATATTTTGGGTACCAAGAATTTTAGTAGAAGAATCTTGAGGCATCACATAAATAGATCATGGATGGTTATATATATTAGTTGAGAAAACAATTTAATAGATAGACTTATCCTTCTTCTTCTTTCAAACCACTTTCATTAAGTAATATTGATAATAAAAGGGTTGGTTGAATTTGTGAATTATTACCAAGTTTTTGATTATCGACACACCTACAAGTGGTGTTAATAGAATTCTTAGGAACAAGTTTGATCGACCCGAGTTTCAATCGTTATATTTGCCGAGATTATGGTGTAGGTATTTTTAGATTCACTTAAATTCTTACGGAAGTTGTAGTTAAATAGTTTAAAAACCTATATTTAGAATACATGTTAAGAATGGCCTTATTCAGTTACATTCTTTTGCGGCACGAGGCATTAGAGCCTTCATCTTATAGAGGTGAAGTTGTCAGGTAATACAAAGAATTGAGTGCATATTCAAAAGATATCAAGATCTCGAGCGAACTTGCAAAAGGAATTTGAAAATTTCATTGCGAGGTGTAAAAATGGTCAAGTAAGTGAATGCATCATTGACTTGAAAGGCAAAGACTATCGCATGATAGTGAGTGTAGGTGTATATTGTCGTGACCATAGGTTTCCAAGAAAAGTCAAGATGTAGTTATACTCGAAGAATTAGAGGGATAGTAAGCCAATTATTTTGGTTCTATAGTTTTGCGTGGTTATTCATTAGTGAGTTATTATCCACGTCTATTATTTGCATGATACGGATTCCATATCTTAGGATGATGTTTACTATACAATTTACAATTTTGTATTTTTCACGTTTCGCTCCTGTCACGTTTATAGCATTTCAAATAGAACGTCTTGGCGGCATGTTTACCACGATTTCGAGTAGGTATGTGTTTAGAATAAATAAGTAATTTAGATAGTGTCATATATGTATGCTAAACCAATGACCAAGGGTCATGATTTCGGAATAGATAGAGTCAAGATTTTTACGTCGTCATGCGACTTTGAAGGTGACACATTGGACACTCGAATGTGGTCATATAAACACGTATATGTCGTGATACCTTTGCAATTACGTCGGCCGCCATAATTGTTAGGGTATCCTTTCACATATGTACTTATTACCACACCCTATATCACAATGTTCAACCTCGTTCCTACGGATTTAATTCTAAATGTGACACTAATTTATATGGAGATGATACTATGATCAATATAGTATATATAGATGACATTAATGATCTCGCGCCGTTAAGCCTACATACCCCTTTCGGGTACGCGGGCACGTGTGGAGACCACCAACGGAGCATGCCTTGCTCGAGAATCGAAATGCGAATGAGTACACGTCGTTTATGTAACATATAAGTGTACATCGTTCAAGGTAAATACCCCAAATTTGATGCACATGTATCTCCTAGCATAGTACCTATATGAAGGGTTCTAGGTTATAGTCTAGGTCAATCCACCTAATTCTCTATAACCAATAGCTCTGATACCAATCTGTCACACCCCGTCTAAAGCGGAAACAATGGAATGCAACCATGATAGGATCACAACATATCAATAATAAGAGATTACTAAATGAAATCAAACCAATGTGTTGTGATATTATTAACACGAATGTCGGGTCGTGTCATAGCATTCACGCCAACAAAGAAACAATGTGTCACAAACAATAATTGTATCATAAGTCTTGCAGCAATACTTAATGCAACCTAACAGGTCCACTAAGTTTTCTTGTCCTCGATCTTAATGCCACTAGCGTTCCCTGAAAAGAAATGCTCAAAAATGTCAACACAATGGTTGGTGAGTTTCGCAGGTTTAATAAGACACATGAGAAAATACAGTTTGCTGTGATAATCAGTAAGTTGGACATATGATATGAAATAAGCACATAAAGTAACCAACTCATCCACCATAAGCAATCCATTCCATTCCTGGATAATATTCACTCAAGGATAACGTATCTATCACAAGAGCGGGACCGTCGTCCGATAGTACTATCAATAATCATATCCGTATTAGTAAGAAATATGGAGTGTTGTCATGGTCCCAAAGACACAAGACTCATCCGAAAAGTAAGTAATATGGAGTTTTGTCATGGTCCCTAAGACACAAGACTCATCCGATCAATCAGCAATCAGTCCACAACAATCAGCATATCACTTATTCAATCATAATGTCCAAATCAGAAAATCAGGTAGTTTACACAGCATAAGAAAACAGTTCGAAATCAGTTTGAGCATTCTTTCCCCCCAAAGGAAAATAAGTAAGAAAATGGGGCCGCAAAACTCACCTTGATTAACAAAACAAATATCGTCCCAAATGAATCCACCAAACAGTACGTCAATCTACAAATAATTACATATAGATTAATAACTTAGGCAAAACTATACCTTGTTATTATATCATAATTGTTTGATCTTGTCACTTTGTATGAAGTCAATGAAACAACTGACACCAACTAAATGTTAAATCATTAAGTTGGTTAATGACTAATGTAACACCCCCAAATTTGATGATTTGCGGAAGCTTGATTTGGGTGTTACTAATCAATAACAAAGCACAAAGATAAATAGCAAACGACTCTATATGCGTCGTTTTTACAAACTATATTGATAACTGAAATGTTTACAACATTTAAAGCTTTACATAGCTCGAGTTAAATAAAATGAGATTTCAGTAAATAAGTACTTGTACAAAATATACTAATGCAAGAAAATCTCAATCGTCTGTATGCTGACTCGAGCTAACTCCTGAAGCAGAAACATCCTACTGCTGGGTACCTGCGATATATGCTAAAAGGTCAGCTATAAAGCTGGTGAGCTCACAGGTTTGAAATCAAGTAATATCGTATGAACCGCAAGATTTAAATAATGAATTGCATCCAGCAATTAAATAGTGAATTGCATCCAGCAATTAAATAATGAATTGCATCCAGCAATTAAATGATAATCATCGTGTATACAGCCATGAGCACATAGTTGAGCTTAACTCGAGGGCCGGGTCCCCTATAGAGAATTCTGGGCGAGGTGCCTCCACGAATGCCTAATCAACATTCGTCTTCCCAAATATTAGTACGTCCGTTTACCCGGTTAGTGCTTGCTAACCCGAACGAGGAGGGTCAATCCTATATGGTACCATATACTAATATTCACGCTACAACGTATTAACAACTATGCTGACGGAGGACTTTAAAATGATTAGTTTCGAAAAACTCATGTAGTATATGAAAAGTTGGTACTTGCGTTCACATGTTAAAAGTTGAGCAATATATCACACCCCTGAGTAAAACAGTAAAAAAAGGGCTATGAGACTCACCTGAGTCTGAGTGCGTTTAAACAAACGTAAGTTGATTAGCCGAGTATGAAGTCCAAAGACTTGTAACCTGAGGGTGTCCACGACACGCGATGGTTATAATATGCGAAGGTATCTAATAAGACTACCTTGTAATTGTTCGTCCAACTATAATGTCCAAATTACATTTAGTTGATTTATTCGAATGTTTGAAAATATGTACGGCCCGTTGGTGACGGATTTGTAATAATAATCTCACTATTATCATTTTGATTTCGTGTCGTTTTACTTGAAAAATGTGTTTTGATTGTGTTTTAGAAACCGTTACGGAATCTAAGTACGGGGGTCCGGGGGCAGCGCCCCTGGTAGCGGGGTCCAAGGGGCGGCAGCCCCTGGCGGGGTCCAAGGGGCAGAGCCCCTGGCTGGGGTCGAGCTGCCAGGTCAGCTTGGAAAATTTTTATTTCTACTATATTGCTTTGACGAAAAACGCATCTGGGATCTGAATTTGGGTAAAATCGAGTGATAAATTTCGAGTCTCGACACTTAGTAAAAATCTGTGTTTTTGAGGTTCTGGTTTGTGCGACGTTGGGTGCGACGTCGCAGGTAGGATTGCGACGTTGAGCATGACGTCGCTAAAGGCGACGTTTCGCAATTTAATGCGACGTAGGGTGCTGCGTCGCTAATGCGACGTAGGTGATTTCTGCGACGTAGGGGCTTGCGTCGCTAAGTGCGACGTGGCGAGGTATTGGCGACGTTAAGGCTGACGTCGCTATATGCAACGTCGCAATTTAATGCGACGTTGTGACTGACGTCGCACTATGCGACGTCACGAAGGGTTTTGCGACGTAGACGCTGACGTCGCATAAATTCGGGGTCAACTGCGACGTAGCGGTCTGTTGGCCGGAAAATGTGTCGAAAGCGAGTTTTTCGGTTTCCGTTCGGTCCAAAACTTTTACCCAACCCATATAGGGACATTATAAGTTGTTACAAACTACTAATAAGTGAAAACATTTAAAAACGAGAGATTTCGGGATTTGTCGGAAACTTACAAAGTGTCGGATGAGAAATCCGAAAAGATAGCGTTGTAGATCGGGATGCGGTGGTCGTTTTCTTCCAAAAGAGTAGTATGATTCGCGTGCGTTTAGTATGTTTATTTGTCGATTTTGTGAAGTTGGGGGTATTTGGTTGGTTGGTAGATTAGAGAGGAAAGAAAGGAGAAAGAGAAAGAGAATGAAAAAGTGAGAGAAGAGAGTGGGAAATGGGAGGTTATCCTCCCATTTTTCGCCCCGCGTTCCCGCTCCGTGCGGTGTTCGTTTGCTCCGTCGTTTATACGTTAAATAATTATTTTAAATATTAAATGGTACATTTTAAATACAAATTATTACGTGATATTTTATTTAATTATTTTACAATTAAGTTTACGTTTGAGTTATAAATGTAAGTTGGTTTATTTAGTTTGCGCGTTTTACATTTTAAATTGTGTAACTGTCTGATCGTACGATACGAATAAATACGAAATATTATTATAATAATATTTTTGACATAACAACGTTATTTAATAAAATTTGTCACCAACGTCCATATTAAATAGAATCGAAATACATTCGATTTAAATTGCGTACGATTTAACCAAATCGCATTTTCGTATATATTCAACAATATATATAATTCGATACATTAATTTGCCTAACAAGGAACTAATTACATGTATTAACATCTGATTAGGCACTAAATACTAGTCCTAATTTGGCGGGTGTTACATTCTCCCCCTGTTAGAAGAATTTCGTCCCGAAATTTAGCTCGAAGTCGCGTTTGATGTGGACTCAGTGAAGAGTTGAGGATATTTGAGTCGCATTTGGTCTTCCCGTTCCCAGGTGAATTCCGGACCACGCCGCGAATTCCATCTGACCTTGACGATGGGAATACGACTTTGTTTCAGTTGTTTGACCTCACGGTCCATAATTTCAGCAGGTTCCTCAACGAAGTGTAGTTTATCGTCAACACGAATTTCATCTAATGGAATAATAAGTGTCTCATCAGACAGACACTTCTTCAGATTTGAAATATGAAAAGTAGGGTGCACGCTGCTAAGTTCGGATGGCAGCTGCAATCGATAAGCTACGGGGCCAATCCTTTCGAGGATCTCAAACGGCCCGCTGTATCTGGGATTCAACTTCCCGCGTTTGCCAAAACGGATGACGCCTTTCCAAGGCGATACTTTTAAGAGAACTCGATCCCCAACTTGGAACTCGAGTGGTTTGCGTCTCACGTCAGCATAACTTTTCTGACGATCACGTGCGGCTTTGAGTCTGTTTTGGATTTCCACAATCTTCTCAGTGGTGGCGTGAATGAGTTCAGGACCAGTGAGTTGACTATCTCCCACTTCAGTCCAACAGATCGGTGATCGGCACTTACGACCGTACAGTGCCTCAAAAGGTGCAGCCTTAATGCTGGCGTGATAGCTGTTATTGTACGAGAAATCGCACAACGGTAGATGTTTTTCCCAGTTTGTACCGAAATCAACTACGCAGGCGCGTAGCATATCTTCCAAGGTTTGAATGGTTCGTTCACTTTGGCCATCGGTTTGGGGATGGTACGCGGTACTCATATCGAGACGGGTACCCAAAGCTTTTTGAAGTGATTGCCAAAAGTGAGAGGTGAAACGGGCATCTCTGTCAGAGATGATCGAGATTGGAACACCGTGATGAGAAACGATTTCCTTGATGTATATCTGTGTAAGGCGTTCCATTTTATCGCTTTCCTTGATTGCCAGGAAATGAGCAGATTTGGTGAGGCGGTCAACGATCACCCAAATGGTATCGCAACCGTTCGACGACTTGGGTAGTTTAGTTATGAAATCCATGGCAATTTGATCCCATTTCCATTCAGGGATTTCAGGTTGTTGGAGTAAACCAGGAGGTTTCTGATGTTCGGTTTTGACCTTCGAGCAAGTAAGACACTTGCTGACATAAGTGGCGATTTCGGCTTTCATGTTCGGCCACCAGTAAAATTCCTTGATGCCATGGTACATCTTATCGGATCCCGGATGAATAGAATATTTAGACTTGTGAGCCTCGTCCATCACCAAGTCTCGGAGGTTCCCAAAACTAGGCAACCAGATTCGGTTTGAGAAGCACCTAATCCCGTTAGGTCTGATTTCGAATTGTTTGTCAATACCCCGTAAGGCTTCATTTTTGATGTGTTCAGATTTCAGGGCTTCGATCTGAGCGGTATGAATTTGAATAGTAAGATCGTTATGGATGGTCATACTGAGGGCTCGGACTCGAAGTGGTTTTGGTCGTTCCTTTCGGCTGAGGGCATCGGCTACAACATTAGCCTTCCCTGGATGGTACTTGATCTCGCAATCGTAATCGGTAAGCAACTCGACCCATCGACGTTGCCTCATATTGAGATCCTTCTGATCGAATATATGTTGGAGACTTTTGTGGTCGGTAAAGATGGTGCACTTAGTGCCGTAGAGATAATGTCTCCAGATTTTGAGAGCAAAAACGACAGCTCCAAGCTCGAGATCATGAGTGGTGTAGTTCTTTTCGTGAATTTTCAGCTGTCGTGAGGCGTAAGCAATGACTTTATCTCGTTGCATTAACACGCAACCGAGACCTTGGTGAGAAGCATCGCAATATACCACGAAGTCATCGGTGCCTTCGGGTAAGGATAGAATTGGAGCACTGCAAAGCTTTTGTTTCAGAAGTTGGAACGCTGACTCTTGTTTATCGGTCCAATCGAACCTTTTGTCCTTCTGAGTCAGTACCGTGAGTGGTTGAGCTATTTTGGAGAAATTTTCGATAAATCTTCGATAATACCCAGCAAGACCCAAGAATTGTCGTACTTCAGTTGCAGAGGTGGGTGCTTGCCAGTCTTTGATAGCCTCGATCTTTGATGGGTCCACGTGAATTCCCTGACTGTCGATCACGTGACCAAGAAATTGAACGGTTTGAATCCAGAACTCACACTTAGAAAATTTTGCATAAAGCTCCTCGTGTCTAAGTAGTTCAAGGATGGTCTTAAGGTGTTGCACATGTTCTTGCTCGTTGCGCGAGTAAATGAGTATGTCATCGATAAAGACAATGACAAACTTATCGAGGTAAGGTTTGCACACTCGGTTCATGAGGTCCATGAATACAGCCGGTGCGTTGGTTAGACCAAAGGGCATCACTTGGAATTCGTAGTGCCCGTAACGAGTTCTGAAAGCAGTTTTTGGAATATCGGTGTCGTGAACTCGTAATTGATGATAACCTGATCGCAGATCGATTTTTGAGTAGAAACTTGAACCCTGAAGTTGGTCGAATAGATCATCAATGCGAGGAAGTGGGTATCGGTTTTTGACGGTCAATTTGTTTAATTCTCGGTAGTCGATGCACATTCGGAATGAACCGTCCTTCTTTTTGACAAATAAGACCGGAGCTCCCCAAGGTGAAGAACTCGGTCTAATGAATCCTCGATCCAGAAGTTCCTGTAACTGAGAGGACAACTCCTGAAGTTCAGATGGGGCTAAACGGTATGGTGAGCGGGCCACCGGTGCGGCACCCGGCACGAGATCGATTGAGAACTCAACCTGTCTAAGCGGAGGTAGACCAGGTAGTTCTTCTGGAAAGACTTCGGGAAAGTCTCTAACAATCGGCACATCCTCAAGTCGCTTCTCCTCCGACTTCTTCTCGGTAATGTGTGCGAGTATGGCAGGGTAACCCTTTCTCAGAAATTTTCGGGTTTTTAAGCCGGAGATCATATTGAGTCCCGTCCCACCGGTCTCCCCCTGTATGATCAAGGTTCCACCAACAGCGAGTGGGATACGGACGATTTTATCGTGACAAACAATTTCAGCTCGATGTTTGGACAACCAGTCCATTCCAATGATGACGTCGAAACTTCCGATTTCAATGGGTATAAGGTCGATCGAAAAGGTTTCGTCAGCTAGGTTTAAAGTGCAATTAGGTATCACACTGGTGGTTTCTACAAGTTTTCCATTGGCTAGCTCTACAGTGTACTTAACATCTAAGGCAACAGGAGTGATGTCAAGTAATGGGCAAAAATCATCGGAGATAAAGCTGCTATCAGCACCAGTATCAAATAGAACAGAAGCAGTTAAGTTGTTGAGGAGGAACATACCCGAGACCACATTCGGGTCTTGGCGGGCGTCCCCAGATTTGATGACGAAAGCTCTGCTGCGGGTATTGTTGTTGTTGTTGCGGTTGTTGTTGTTGTTCTTCAGTTTTGGGCACGAGTCCCTGAAGTGCCCAGGTTTCCCACACTCAAAGCACACTTTGGGTGGTCTGGTGTTGTTGTTGGAGTTGTTGTTGGCGGGTGAGCGGCAGTCTTTGGTGAGGTGGCCATACCTCTTGCAGTTGTTGCAAAAGGGACCACA
Organism: Helichrysum umbraculigerum; assembly: GCA_949592205.1. Lineage (NCBI taxonomy): Eukaryota > Viridiplantae > Streptophyta > Magnoliopsida > Asterales > Asteraceae > Helichrysum > Helichrysum umbraculigerum. The sequence goes on along the minus strand of CATIUR010000001.1, from coordinate 305,727,526 downwards.
GGAACCCTCATGGTGACGGCTGCACTTGGGACAATATGGTTTGCTCCCAGTGTAACCCCGGATGATGTCAGTGGTGGTGTTGTAAGCTTTGATGGTATCGGGTTTCTTGTTTTGTTGGTTTGAGTGGTTGTTGTGGTAGTCAGACCACTTGCGTTTGTTGTTTTGGGAGGATGAAGTGGGTTGTTCAGAATCTTGGCTCATGGACATCAGGTCTTGGGCCAGTGAGATTGTACCGTCAATGGTGGTTGGTTTTGAAGATATGACGTGTCCTCGAACAGGATCAGGGAGACCAAGGGTGTACTTCCTGATTTTATCAGGTTCAGTGTTCACCATAGCTGGGCGAAGGGCAGCTAGTTGTTGAAACCTGGTGGTATATCCATCAATATCACCACCCTGAACCTTTAAGTTCCAGAACTCCTCATCTAGCTTTTGGAGTTTGGCGATCGAGCAGTACTTGGCAGTGAGTTTGGCTTTCAATTCCTCCCAAGTGATTTGGTAGGCAATGTCAGCACCCACTGATTGGGTATATGAATTCCACCAAGAGTGGGCATCATCTTCAAGAGAGCAGGTGGCGAAGTTTACTTTGTCGTTCTCCGCACATTTACTGACACAAGGAAAACAGTTTCCATTTTCTCGAACCATCTGATCAGTCCGATGGCTCCTTCAGAACCCTTGAAACTCGAGGGTTTACAGCTTTGAAAGTCCTTGTAAGAACAAGGTTTGGCGGCAGAGGTTCCAGCGGTATCGCTGTTTCTTGTGGAGTTTGGTGGGGTATTCCGAGCCAAGGCTTCAGTCACAGCCTGGGTTATGAGTGAGGTAATCTGTGCATCGGTGTAAGGTCTGGTGTTTGGCGGCATTATTCTTCAATAAAAGAAATGAAGATAAATGAGATTCTGTAGGAACTTGTAATTGTCACAGATGCACATGTATAAAAGCAGTAATACATAACATCGACAGGAATAATGACAATTGACATGAGTTGGGACAGCAATGAATATTTAATAGATTGTACGAGTTCAGAGGTTACATCCTACAGATGTATTACAAAAGATGTCGGGAATTGTTACATCCGACTGAATTATAGAGTGGCGCGTAGCTAGTTAATAGATTACAGGATAGATTACAAGACAAGGACTACACTAGTTTTAACGTAGATTAATTTGTTCCATCATCGTGACAAGACGGTCTACAGTGGTTGCAAGCCTGCTAGCTTGTCGGGCGTTGTCTTCTGCCAGTGTTAGTCGTTGTGTTAGTCCACGCGCATACTCTTCTGCTTCAAGTGAGCGCTGCTCACATTCTTCCATCCTTTGTTGCAGAAGGGCATTTTCCACCCTTATTTCTATTATTTGGTTGCGAAGGACATCCATGTTTGTGGTTTCAAGATCGTCTGAGACTTGTTCGATGCGTTCAAAGGATGTAAGTCGCCAGTTTTCGTTTGTTTCCTGCAACACTACATCCATGGTACGAAGTCGTTGCTCGTGTTGGTTCACCCTAGCGGCTAGAGCCGGCAAGGTGGAGTGAGTGGAGTACGGGCCAGCTCGAGGCAACCTGGAGTTCCTCCTTGCTACCCTTGGGTTCTGCGACCCGGTTTGAGAACGAGATGAATTTGATGGTGTGTTTGCCATTTCTGAGACAAAACGTTAGTAAGATTGAGGCCTATATTCATATAGCTCCTATATAATATAGCCTATTGAGTGTCTAGCATAAACATGTTTGAGTCTCGGTTCTCTCGAGGTCAGAGTCTTCTATTGTATCCTGTTCAGCCATAACTACTTTCAGATCTTACATCATCTTTGCTTAATTGTACATAGTTGATCAGGCTATGTTAAATTAAACTCGTATGCTGTAATCTCTGAACTAGTCATACCTAATAAGGAATACGGCCTAATGGTCATAGTCTAGGCTCACTAAATGCAACCTAGTTCACTATAACTTTAGGCTCTGATACCAATCTGTAACACCCCCAAATTTGATGATTTGCGGAAGCTTGATTTGGGTGTTACTAATCAATAACAAAGCACAAAGATAAATAGCAAACGACTCTATATGCGTCGTTTTTACAAACTATATTGATAACTGAAATGTTTACAACATTTAAAGCTTTACATAGCTCGAGTTAAATAAAATGAGATTTCAGTACATAAGTACTTGTACAAAATATACTAATGCAAGAAAATCTCAATCGTCTGTATGCTGACTCGAGCTAACTCCTGAAGCAGAAACATCCTACTGCTGGGTACCTGCGATATATGCTAAAAGGTCAGCTATAAAGCTGGTGAGCTCACAGGTTTGAAATCAAGTAATATCGTATGAACCGCAAGATTTAAATAATGAATTGCATCCAGCAATTAAATAGTGAATTGCATCCAGCAATTAAATAATGAATTGCATCCAGCAATTAAATGATAATCATCGTGTATACAGCCATGAGCACATAGTTGAGCTTAACTCGAGGGCCGGGTCCCCTATAGAGAATTCTGGGCGAGGTGCCTCCACGAATGCCTAATCAACATTCGTCTTCCCAAATATTAGTACGTCCGTTTACCCGGTTAGTGCTTGCTAACCCGAACGAGGAGGGTCAATCCTATATGGTACCATATACTAATATTCACGCTACAACGTATTAACAACTATGCTGACGGAGGACTTTAAAATGATTAGTTTCGAAAAACTCATGTAGTATATGAAAAGTTGGTACTTGCGTTCACATGTTAAAAGTTGAGCAATATATCACACCCCTGAGTAAAACAGTAAAAAGAGGGGCTATGAGACTCACCTGAGTCTGAGTGCGTTTAAACAAACGTAAGTTGATTAGCCGAGTATGAAGTCCAAAGACTTGTAACCTGAGGGTGTCCACGACACGCGATGGTTATAATATGCGAAGGTATCTAATAAGACTACCTTGTAATTGTTCGTCCAACTATAATGTCCAAATTACATTTAGTTGATTTATTCGAATGTTTGAAAATATGTACGGCCCGTTGGTGACGGATTTGTAATAATAATCTCACTATTATCATTTTGATTTCGTGTCGTTTTACTTGAAAAATGTGTTTTGATTGTGTTTTAGAAACCGTTACGGAATCTAAGTACGGGGGTCCGGGGGCAGCGCCCCTGGTAGCGGGGTCCAAGGGGCGGCAGCCCCTGGCGGGGTCCAAGGGGCAGAGCCCCTGGCTGGGGTCGAGCTGCCAGGTCAGCTTGGAAAATTTTTATTTCTACTATATTGCTTTGACGAAAAACGCATCTGGGATCTGAATTTGGGTAAAATCGAGTGATAAATTTCGAGTCTCGACACTTAGTAAAAATCTGTGTTTTTGAGGTTCTGGTTTGTGCGACGTTGGGTGCGACGTCGCAGGTAGGATTGCGACGTTGAGCATGACGTCGCTAAAGGCGACGTTTCGCAATTTAATGCGACGTAGGGTGCTGCGTCGCTAATGCGACGTAGGTGATTTCTGCGACGTAGGGGCTTGCGTCGCTAAGTGCGACGTGGCGAGGTATTGGCGACGTTAAGGCTGACGTCGCTATATGCGACGTCGCAATTTAATGCGACGTTGTGACTGACGTCGCACTATGCGACGTCACGAGGGGTTTTGCGACGTAGACGCTGACGTCGCATAAATTCGGGGTCAACTGCGACGTAGCGGTCTGTTGGCCGGAAAATGTGTCGAAAGCGAGTTTTTCGGTTTCCGTTCGGTCCAAAACTTTTACCCAACCCATATAGGGACATTATAAGTTGTTACAAACTACTAATAAGTGAAAACATTTAAAAACGAGAGATTTCGGGATTTGTCGGAAACTTACAAAGTGTCGGATGAGAAATCCGAAAAGATAGCGTTGTAGATCGGGATGCGGTGGTCGTTTTCTTCCAAAAGAGTAGTATGATTCGCGTGCGTTTAGTATGTTTATTTGTCGATTTTGTGAAGTTAGGGGTATTTGGTTGGTTGGTAGATTAGAGAGGAAAGAAAGGAGAAAGAGAAAGAGAATGAAAAAGTGAGAGAAGAGAGTGGGAAATGGGAGGTTATCCTCCCATTTTTCGCCCCGCGTTCCCGCTCCGTGCGGTGTTCGTTTGCTCCGTCGTTTATACGTTAAATAATTATTTTAAATATTAAATGGTACATTTTAAATACAAATTATTACGTGATATTTTATTTAATTATTTTACAATTAAGTTTACGTTTGAGTTATAAATGTAAGTTGGTTTATTTAGTTTGCGCGTTTTACATTTTAAATTGTGTAACTGTCTGATCGTACGATACGAATAAATACGAAATATTATTATAATAATATTTTTGACATAACAACGTTATTTAATAAAATTTGTCACCAACGTCCATATTAAATAGAATCGAAATACATTCGATTTAAATTGCGTACGATTTAACCAAATCGCATTTTCGTATATATTCAACAATATATATAATTCGATACATTAATTAGCCTAACAAGGAACTAATTACATGTATTAACATCTGATTAGGCACTAAATACTAGTCCTAATTTGGCGGGTGTTACAACTAAACCTTAAAGAACTTAATTAAAATATTAAGCTTGATAGTATAATTATTAAAAGCTTTATAACATGTCAACGCCATCTTCCAAACCATACCTTATATCTTATATAATTATCATAACAAAATTCATCTTCATCAACCTAAAATGAGATACACACTTCTTTAATCCTAATCGTTTAAACCTTTCCAATGTTATCATACAATTAAAGTATAACACTTATTATTTAAAAATATGATACAAGACGATTGAGACATGGCCATTTGTAACAACTATCACCCATTACATAATCCATTCTTGTTAAATCAAATATATAAATTACATCTTAGACTTTTATAAATGTGATTTGTTTACAGAAAAGTATATTCTCAAACATACAACCCCCAAAATAACTAGAGACAATTTGATCAAACCGATTTAACATTATCAACTTTTTCTGAAAATTCGTCACTCTTAATAGCATTTTACAAAATAATTTCTATAACATAATCTAAAGCGTTTTAGAGGCCGAAACCTCTTGTGTCTAAGTAAAATTTCGAGATCTACAACTTTCGTGTTTTGGCCGAAGCCTGAAAACGAATGCAACTTGGTCAAAATAGCCGTCGAATAGGACTGCGAAAATCCGGACAGATTCTAGACTTAACGAAACTAGACTTTCGGTTTGCAAAACTTATTTTCCCCAACATATTCATACCCCAAACATATAAATCGATCAACAGTATTTCATATTCTCATAAAAGTATTAAAGAAAAACTATATATACATATTAGAGATTTTGATTATACCTAAACGTATACACACGAACACGTAACTCGCGGAAGAAATTCCCACACACAACTTTGTTTCTTTCTTGGTCTTGGTTGTCGTACAGAATACCACAAAGAAGACATTCCCTTTAGTATAACGAATTAAAAGGGTTTAGGGTTTCAATCTAGTTTGTTTTTATACTTAAGATATTAATTGGAGCCCTTGTATAAGTTGGGCCGATCTGTCTGACAATTAAGAAGTAGTCTACAAGATCAACAATTAAGCATAATTATTATTAAATTATCTATTCCATACTATTACTACTACCACCGATTTATTTACTTTATATTTTATATTATTATAGTTAATTTATTATTATAGTTATTATAATATTATAATAATAATTATTATTAACCTAACTTTTGTTTTAACCGCGTACAAGCTTTGGTTCGTGTTGTTGGTCACTATACGAGAATTAAATTTCTCACACAGTTTACCATACGAATACTTATTTCTCCACATTACTCACGTACATGAATACAAATAAGAAATGATTATGGGCAACAAACCTATGAATATAGTTTTGGTGACGGATGTCACACATAGCATGATCTTTTTACATAACCTTTTACTTTCTTCACTTAAGTTCATAACTAGGTGTTACTCACTAACACCTATCATTCATTACTAGTGTTCCATATTTAAACTTTATTATCACATGTAATTGAGTATTCATCATTTACATAATTATAATCATCATCAATTTATCTTAATTCTTCCATTCTCATATATACATAAACTATAAAAACCCAATTACATATGAACATAACTTGTTTAACTAATTTAACATAAATTTAACATAGCATATAACTTATTTACATACATGGAACACTAATTTAACAAATTAACTAACATACATGATCTTTCTATCATCTAGGGTTTATAAAACTAAAACCCTAACTATAAATTGAACTTAGATAAAGATCCCACATACCTTAGAGATGCTTAATATGAAATCAGAAATTCTAATTCACTCAATTGCTTGCTTAATTTTCGATTTCTTGAACTTGTTCTTGATTTCCCCCCTCAAACCTCACTAGTACGTATGAAATTTTAATCTGGAACAAAAGAGAAACCTGTAGGGAATAAGCTTTTAACATTTTACACACTAACCCCCTAAACTTTAGTTCTTTACACATTTAATCCTTCTAACAGATTTTCTCTAATTTGGTTAGTCCTTCTAACCAAATTCTAACCATTCTGTTACTTTAAAATTTAACATATTAAATACATATAAAACTGAAACATAAACGTATTTTAAATCATTAAAACTTACGTATTTTAGGGGCGTTACAACTCTCCCCTACTTATTTAGGGTTGTGTCCTCACAATCCATTCTTGATATAAAGCCGGATAATATACAATGATTTCTTCTTCCGGCTCCCACGTGAACTCTGAACCTTTTCTATGCTTCCATTGGATTCTAAACAACCGAATATCTTTGTTTCTTAACTTCTTGACTTTCTCATCGAGGATAGCTATTGGTTGTTCAACATAATTCAATTGATCATTAATTTCTATTTCTTCCAATGGCACATAAGATACCTCATCCACTAAGCACTTTCTTAAATAAGACACATGAAAAGTGCTATGAATACTTGCCAATTCACTTGGTAGCTCAAGACGATAAGCTACTTTACCAAATCTTTCAAGAATCTTAAATGGACCAATAAACCGAGGACTTAACTTGCCTCGTTTCCTGAATCTGATAATACCTTTCCATGGAGATACTTTTAACATAACCATATCTCCAACCTTAAACTCTAATGGGCGTCTTCTTTTGTCGGCATATGACTTCTGTCTATCTTGAGCAATCTTTAACCTTTCTCTGATTTGATCAATCTTTTCTGTCGTCTTTTGCACTATATCTGTACTGCCCATTTCTCTTTGCCCGACTTCACCCCAACATATTGGAGTTCTACACTTTCTCCCATATAACATCTCATAGGGTGGCATACCTATACTTGCATGATAACTGTTATTATAGGAGAACTCTGCTAACGGTAAATGCACATCCCAATTACCTCCAAAATCTATAACATAAGCCCGCAACATGTCTTCTAAAGTTTGTATCGTTCTTTCACTTTGACCATCTGTCTGTGGGTGATATGCTGTGCTAAGATTAATACGCGTACCAATATCATCTTGAAACTTGGCCCAAAACCGTGAAGTAAATCTACTATCTCTATCCGAGACAATAGAAACTGGCATACCATGACGTGCAATTACCTCCTTAACATATAAATCTGCTAGAGCTTCTGTAGGCATCGTTTCTTTAATAGGCAAAAATAATGCACTTTTCGTCAATCTATCTACTATCACCCAAATCGCATCATGCTAACGTTGAGTCTTTGGCAATTTGGTGATAAGATCCATCGTAATGTGTTCCCACTTCCAAACAGGTATATCTAAAGGCTGCATTTTTCCATATGGCTTCTGATGCTCAGCCTTCACCTGTAAGCAAGTTAAACACTGCTCAACATATTTAACAATATCTCTTTTCATACCTGGCCACCAATATTCTGATCTTAAATCGTGGTACATCTTTGTTGCGCCAGGATGAATGGAATACTTTGATTTATGGGCCTCATCTAACAATAACGTCTTTAAATCCCATGAATTTGGGATCCATATCCTACCATATCGAGTCTTTAACCCACGTGAATCTTCCACGATACTATCGACTTGACCTTTAATACGTTCTGATCGAATATCTTTTTCTCTCCAAGCTTTTTATTGTGCTTCTTTAATTTGATCAATCAAGTTAGGAGTAACAGTTATTCTAAGAGATTTAACCGTTAGAGCAAAATGGGCTGCCTTTCTGCTTAAAGCATCAGCTACAATGTTAGCTTTCCCCGGGTGGTACAATATTTCACAATCATAGTCTTTAACAAGATCTAGCCATCTTCTTTGTCTCATATTCAAATCTCTCTGATCGAAGAAGTACTTTAAACTTTTGTGATCTGTATAGATAGTACTCCTCACACCATAGAGATACTGCCTCCATATCTTTAAGGCAAAGACCACCGCTGCAAGTTCTAGATCATGCGTTGGATAATTCTTCTCATTTTCTTTTAACTGTCTAGAAGCATATGCTATCACTTTGCCACGTTGCATAAGAACACAGCCCAAACCACTATACGATGCATCACAATATATCACCAAGTTTTCAGTACCTTCTGGAAGTACTAAGACTGGTGCTTGACTGAGTTTCTGCTTTAGAATTTGAAAAGCTTGTTCTGCTTGTTCATTCCATTCAAACTTAATATTCTTTCTTGTAAGCTTTGTAAGTGGCATTGCAATCTTTGAAAAGTCTTGAATAAACCGTCTGTAATAGCCCTCTAATCCAAGAAAACTTCTAACTTCCGTTGGAGTTGTTGGAGCATTCCATTTCATAACTGCTTCAACTTTAACTGGATCCACTTTAATACCCTCACTATTGACAACATGCCCTAAAAACTGCACTTCCCGAAGCCAAAACTCACATTTCGAGAACTTAGCATAAAGCTTTTCCCTTCTTAACATCTGTAGCACTTGTCTCAAATGATAATCATGATCATTAGCAGATTTAGAATAGATTAAAATATCATCAATGAACACGATCACAAACTTATCAAGTATCGGGCGACATACTCTATTCATCAAATCCATAAAAGCTGCAGGTGCTTTCGTCAAACCAAATGGCATTTGTGACACCCCCAAATTTAATGATTTGCGGAAGCTTGATTTGGGTGTCACTAATCAATATACAAAGCACATAAGATAAAATGAACGACCACTATATGCGTCGTTTTAAACTTGTATAGATAAAGTAAATGTTTACATCAAAATATAGTTACATTAGCTCGGTTCCTGAAATTGAGAGATTACATAGCATAATTACTTTTACAAAATATAATAATGCAGTCCAATCTCTAGTTGTATGTATGCTGACTCGAGCTAATAATTCCTGCTTGTGCAGCCAAACTACTGCTGGGTACCTGTGATAAATACTAAAATGGGTCAGCGAAAACGCTGGTGAGCTCACAGGTTTGCATGTCAATATATAGTTGTAAGAACCGCAAGATTTATATTGAATTTAAAATGCAATTAAGCAAGATAAAAGTTATACTGTCCATGAGCACATAGTCTGAGCTTAACTTGATTTGTCAGGCCCAATTAAGGAAACCTAACTTGGAGTGCCTCCTACGAGTGCCTAATCAACACTCGTCTTCCCAAATGCTAATACATCCGTTTGACCGGTTAGTGCGTGCTAACCCGGATGAGGATTGTCAATCCCATATGATATCATATACTAACATTCACGCTATAAAATACTAGAGACTATGCTTATGGAGGACTTTAAATTGATTAGCTTGAAACTCATGTAGTATTTGAAGTTTGGCACTTGCGTTCTACTTGTAAAACAAAATGAAGTAGTAATATCACACCCCTAGTAAAAGTAATGAAAATGGGGCCATGAAACTCACCTGAGTCTTGAAGTGTTTAATTTAATAAACTCGAAATAATTAGCGGTGAATTGATGTCCAAAGACTTGAAACCTCAATGTGTTCACGACACTTGATTGTTATTAATTGTACCGGTATCCCGAAAGACTACCTTTGTAGTTGTTATACAACTATATATATATATGTCCAAATTACTACGATTTGGTTGATTGAATTGATACAAGTTACAACGACTTGTTTGATTTAATTGATACAAGTTACAACGACTTGTTTGAGTGAATTTATACAAGTTACAACGACTTGTTTGATTCTGAAGTATGTTTTGAAAACGTGTACGTCCCGTTGGTGATTTAGTTGAAATAATAATAATTCTAAAATGTTGACTTTGCTACAGTACTGCTACAGTACTGCTACAGTACTGCTACAGTAAATTTGACTTTTTTGAACAGTAACTTTGACTTCAAAATTCTGGTTTTTCTGTGTTTTGCGACACAACATGCGACACAAAGATTTGACATGCGACACAATGGTTGTGTCGCAGACGTCATGCGACACAAGGATACGACACAGGGACTGTGTCGCATCGAATACGAAATGCTAATTTAATAGCGACATAGTGGTTGTGTCGTATAGAAGTACGACATAGTTTGTAACATAGAGTGCGACACAATATTGTGTCGCATGAGTTACGACACTAAAGGATTTATACGACACAAGGTGCGACATAAAGGGCAAAATACGACACAACATGCGACACAAGGCTTGTGTCGCATGGATGAACACCAGCCCAGAAAGTCCGGCTGTTCGCGATTTTTTCGGCCAAAACTCAATTTAAACTCGTTTTTAAGCTATAAAACTGCGTTCTAATCTTTGTAATGGACATATATAAGTTGTGTAAACATCAAAACATCAAAATATTACATAAAACTAAACAAATCTAAGTTTTTAGAAATTTCCTTACAAATGCAAATCGAAGAAGATGGAGGCCGAAAACGATGGTAGAGCTTTTGTTAATCTTGTTCCTCACTTGATGGTGGTTCCGAAAATGTAAGTTTTGTTGTCGGATTTGATGATTCCGAAATTTTGTATGAATTTGGTGAGAGTGTTTTTGGTGTGTGTGTGTTTTTGGAGAATGAAAATGAAAGAAAGAATGAAGGAGAGGTGGGGTGTAGGTGAAAGCCTCACCTCGCAGTCTCCGTCCCGTGCTCCGCGTGGTGTTCGTTTTCTCAGTCATTTAACGTTAAATATTTATTTTATTCGTTTAAATTTTCCATTTTAAATTATAAATTATTATAAAATATTTTATTGTAAAATTTTACCAGTTATCTATTTATGATATTTAAAAGGGAAATTCGTTTTATTTGTTTGCGCGTTTGTATTTTTAATCTCGTATACATTAATTGTGTAATAAAACTTGGATACGAAATATTACAATAAATGAGATTCTGAATAAAATTGAGTTATTAGATAATATTTGTATTTCTTAATAAAATTATTCACCAACGTCCGTATTTATTGTATCGAAATTCATTCGATTTGAAACTCGTACGATTTAAATAAACCGCATAATTGTGTAGATATATATTCAACAATATATATGATAATTGATACATTAATTAGCCTAACACATAACTAATTACATGTATTAAAACTTGATTAGGCACTAAATTCTAGTCCTAAATTGACGGTTGTCACAGCATTGCCACAAATTCATAATGCCCATACCTCGTCCTGAAAGCAGTTTTACAAATATCTTCTTCTCTGACCTTCAATTGATGATAACCGGAGCGTAAATCAATCTTTGAAAAATAATTAGCACCCTGCAACTGGTCAAACAAGTCATCAATCCTAGCTAATGGGTACCTATTCTTGATGGTCACCTTGTTTAACTCTCTGTAATCTATGCACATTCTCATTGAACCATCCTTCTTCTTCACAAATAAAATAGGAGCTCCCCACGGAGAGCTACTTGGGCGTATAAAACCTTTGTCTAACAGTTCTTGCAACTATTTCATTAATTCTTGCATTTCGGTTGGATCAAGCCTATAAGGTGTCTTAGCAATAGGTGTAGCTCCAGGAATTAATTCAATCTTAAATTCAACTTGCCTATCGGGCGGTATGCCCGGTAGTTCATCGGGAAATACATCAACAAACTCTCTTACTACCAGAATTTCATCAATCTTTGGAATTTGAATCTGAGTATCTATCACATGTGCCAAAAAGGCTTGACAACCATGTGATAAATGTCGTTTAGCTTTTGCAAGGGTACATACCGGAATAGACATTTCTCTCTTTTCCCCATAAATATCTAACATTTCTCCACGAGGTAACTTAACTCTCACAATTTTCTGTTCACACTGAATCATTGCATCATGAGCCGCTAACCAATCCATACCAATTACAACATCGAATTCCCCCATTTGCATAGGGATTAAGTTTATAGAAAAATGCTCCTTACTTATTTCTAACCGACACCCTCTATAAACTTTCGTTACATATACTGTTCTATCATCAGCTATTTCGACATCTAAGGGAGTGTCTAAGTCAAAAAGTGGAATCATGAAACTTTTACTAAACTTTTCTGAAACAAATGATCTAGAGGCACCCGAATCAAAAAGAACATATGCAGGTATTTGGTTTACTAAAAAGGTACCTGACACTACATCTGGGGTCCTCTTGGCTTCCTCTGCTGTGATCTGGAATGAACGAGGCCTGGCTTTTGGAACTTCAGTCGACTTCTTATCGGATGGTTTACGATATGCTGAAGAAGCTGACTGAGACTTCAACTTTGGACATTCTGACTTCACATGACCAGGCTCGTAGCATCCATAACATATCTTCAATGGATGAGGACAGTCCTTGCTGAAATGACCCTCCTCACCACATTGATAACATACATTTAAACCAAATCTACATACCCCAAAATGTTTCTTATGACATTTCTTACATTCTAGAGGTACAGACTTTTCCGTCTTCTTCTCTTCTCGTCGAGAACTTTCACTGGCTTTAAATTTCTTTGAAGAAATGGGACTTGGTTCTGTCTTTCTTTTGGATGAAACACGCTCACCATTCTTTAACTCTAGTTCTTGAAAACGAGCTTCATTTACAATTTCTTCGAAAGACTTACAACGACTAGGTTGAATAAACTGACTGATTTCTTTCTTCAAAACTTCATGGAAATGGTCGATAAGTCGCTTCGGATTCTCCATATAATCTGGACAGAATTGAGCCCTATCTAGAAATACACCAACTAACTCATTAATCGACTCAGTTGTTTGTTCCATTGCAAGAAACTGACGACGAATTCTCTTCAAATCTGCTTCTTGAGAATAGGTATTCTCAAACATTTTCTTGAAATCATCACAACCCATCTTATTTATAACTTCATCTCCTAAAGTACGGCGTTGAACTTCCCACCAATTTTTAGCGCGTGACTTTAAAATATTTGCAGCGAAGATTACTTTCAAATCTGCGGGGCAACGTGAAGTAGTAAAAGCCCCTTCTACCTCCATAACCCACCGGTAACATTTAATCGGGTCTAAGTCCCCTTCAAAATCTGGCGGATTACAAGCTGAAAAGTCTTTATAACTAAACTTCCTACTTTCTTCCGAAACTGGAGCTTGAGGAGGTACTTCTTGTCTAATTCCAACTGTTTTATCTTGTCGTTTCTGAAACTCTTCACTGACTACCTCTCTAACAGTCTCTATAATCGTCGACTTTAAAAGAGGAAGATATGCTTTTTGAGCAATACCAATCTCTTGTGAAATAAAAGACTTCATCTTTTCAATTATCGGGTCTATATCTTGAACAGGAGAATGAGACCTATCTTGACTGCCTCCTGTATCAGTAGTCTCTATTTCTTTACTCATCTTACTGAAAGTAGACACAACATATTAACATAATATCTTAAACATTTAATGTCTACCTTATCACAAACTTTGCTACAAACAGTTAATAACTTGTTAACATTCAATCCTCTAATGTCTCGTGATTTCCATGGATACATATAAGGTAATATGGTAATCATTGCGTTGGCCAGACCCACTAATTATCATATTACATTAAACACATCCATAGTCTGCACGCCACCCTTTGAGTAAAGAATCATTAACAATTATTAACTTTTAAACATATCATACTAAATCATGCTCAATATCATCATAATTTTGGTTTAAGTCCAAGTACCCACTAATGGTGGATACCTGAATCTCTTAAACCGTGCTCTAATACCAACTTGAAACACCCCGAAAACGTACCATTTTTTTTTTAATAACTTTTATGTCATTTTAATTGCAACTTGGAAGATCCTGACAAACGAGGGAATCCGCCGGATTCAGACGACTTTTAGATACACTTCATAACCAGAGTTCTTAAAACCAATCCGGTTAGCTAAATCCGCTCGGATTCCCATGAATCCGCTGGATTCGTTGGGAATCCGCCGGATTCCCAAGGCTACAGCAGAATTCCTGCACTTTTTCCTTAAAACCAAATGCCGAACTTTAAATACGCATATCTTTCAAATGACAACACCTGGGAACCTGAAATTTTGCAGGTAGCTTTACCTTGACCATATAAATATTTCTATTTTCACACTTTTTCAAATTTCGCGATAAATCTCGTTTTGACCCGTTAACTCAATTTCGGCTAATTTAAACCAAAATCTTGACATGCTAAGTTTCAAATGACACCATTTCTACTTTTAGGCTTTTGACCACTTTTCCAATATCACATTTAAGACTTGTGGGCATAATTACATTTGACTTTTACCTGACATAACTCATTTTGACTCTTAACACTATTGGCCGCCCATTTGGACACCAAATGACCCGATTGGGTCTTTGACCATTTCAACCTATTCCTTTGGTCAATTCTCACCCAAATTACCTGTCTAAGTCAAACTAACACATTAACATCTACATTCAACCAAAATTCCAACTTTTGACTTTCCATATAAAATATTCTCATTAATCATGATATTAATATCCATTTCATACATTCATCAACATTCACTTACAAGTCTCACCCAAAAACTGACTTTAAGTTTGACTTTCAACAATACATCACAAGTGAGACTTAACATTCTTTCAAAACATAACTAGTGTTATAACTTTTACAAAAAGGGGTGTACATCTATCAAGAGCATGATTAAGAGGGATAAGACTTGTTACCGAACCAAGTAACAAGCTTCACCAAAAGCTTCACACGTGCCCTTTACCCAAGTCCCCTCTATTGACACTTGGCTCACCTGAAACATTTAAACATAACACGTAAGCAATTGCTTAGTAAGTAATGGAAACTTTAACTTAAACATAAATATCATCACATTAAGGATCCTTAAACATCATCTAACTACTGCGAGTTAACATTAATACCAAGCTAATGGTCATGATCCACTACTCGGAAACCGTCAAGCTAATGGATCACCCATTACTTGACTCCACAATATATATCCATCTACTTACTTTGATTTTGAAACTTTACACCACTTGAACTAACTTCTCTTGCTTGATCACCTATACATATAAACACATAGCATGATCAATTTACATAACCTTTTACTTTCTTCACTTAAGTTCATAACTAGGTGTTACTCACTAACACCTATCATTCATTACTAGTGTTCCATATTTAAACTTTATTATCACATGTAATTGAGTATTCATCATTTACATAATTATAATCATCATCAATTTATCTTAATTCTTCCATTCTCATATATACATAAACTATAAAAACCCAATTACATATGAACATAACTTGTTTAACTAATTTAACATAAATTTAACATAGCATATAACTTATTTACATACATGGAACACTAATTTAACAAATTAACTAACATACATGATCTTTCTATCATCTAGGGTTTATAAAACTAAAACCCTAACTATAAATTGAACTTAGATAAAGATCCCACATACCTTAGAGATGCTTAATATGAAATCAGAAATTCTAATTCACTCAATTGCTTGCTTAATTTTCGATTTCTTGAACTTGTTCTTGATTCCCCCCCTCAAACCTCACTAGTACGTATGAAATTTTAATCTGGAATAAAAGAGAAACCTGTAGGGGATAAGCTTTTAACATTTTACACACTAACCCCCTAAACTTTAGTTCTTTACACATTTAATCCTTCTAACAGATTTTCTCTAATTTGGTTAGTCCTTCTAACCAAATTCTAACCATTCTGTTACTTTAACATTTAACATATTAAATACATATAAAACTGAAACATAAACGTATTTTAAATCATTAAAACTTACGTATTTTAGGGGCGTTACAATTTTATATAGCGCTAACCGTTGATGGGCGTATTAGGGATCCCATCTTGTTTGTACGAAACTATTGTATCAGTGTTGTACCCTTTTGATATATTATAACTTATGTTTGGTTGTATTTTGTATTCATTTTATTTGTCTACAACCATAGTGTTTTATCTATGCCTATATGCTTGTGATTGAAAAATAACCACTCAACAATTATTGTAATCATTTCTTGCAAACTTTGAAACCTACCACACTTTGAATTATTGATTTTTATCTTGGATTCTATTGAACATTGATTGTGTTAAATGATAATGAAAATAAATATGTATTTGGCATTATATAATGACGTCTGGCCAACGTGATTATATTGTACAAAGTACATATGGGCGTTTCAAAGTCGTGAGACATACCATGTGAAACCTTATTCTTCAACCTTCCATACTATTTCTTTGTTAAAGCAATGTGAAATCTTGTTCATCACATTCATTATCTTGGCATTGACTTCTGCATTTTATTCATCGCAGAACGAAATCATGCCGCCAAAACGACGAATCACTAAGAACAGTCGACGAACGTCTACACCACCAGCTCACGAAACCACTCCGCCACCTAACGTCGAAGAAACCACTGAACAGATGATTGCGAGGCGGATTGCTGAAGGCATTGCCCAGTATGAGGCAAGCCGCAATCGCGGTCAGGGAGTAAATAACAGTGGAACAAACCCTCCTAACAGGGAGACACCTGTGAACACTCGACGTGGGTGTTCATATAAATTTTTCAGGCTTGTAAGCCACCCCCTTTCTGTGGCACCGAGGGTGCTATCGGTATCATACACTGGATAGAGAAGATGGATTCTGTGTTGGACATCAGTGATTTTTACCAGACACTGCGGTAAAATATATCGCCTGCACCTTAGTTGATAAAGCTTTGACTTGGTGGAACAGTCAAGTCCAATCACTTAGACGACCAGCTGCCTACTCCATGACATGAGAAACACTGAAACGTATGATGTTAGAAGAATTCTGCCCCCGAAGTGAGATGCAGAAAATTGAGACTGAGCTGTGGAACATTGCCATGATTGGGGCTGATGTCACTGGCTATACAACCAGGTTCCAGGAACTAGCTCGACTTGTGCCACATATGGTAACACCCGAGTACAAGCTCATTGAGCGTTATGTATATGGTCTGGCACCGCAGATCATGAGTTTGGTTACGTCCTCCAAGCCTGACACATTCAGGAGCGCTGTTACATTAGCGTAGAGTCTAACCGATGAGGCAGTCAGAATGGGGACGCTGACCAAGAAAACTGTGTCGAGTAAGGTTGAACCGAACAATACTGAAGCTAGTAGTTCTGGAGGAACGAAACGAAAGTGGAACGACCGTCAGGGTCAAGCCAACAAAAAGGGATCTGGAAACCCGAAGTCTTATGCTGCCACCATTGTGGAACCAAAGCCATACTTGGGTAACAAACCTAAGTGTGATAAGTGTAGCAAACACCACGAGGGTGAGTGTTGGTTTTGCGACAGCTGTAAGGGATGGGGTCACAAAACCCAAAACTGTAAGGTTAACCCTACCCCTAAGGAAAACACTGCACGCCACAACCAGGGGTGTTTTGAGTGTGGCGACACGAGGCATTATCGGAACCGTTGCCCTCGACTTAACAATCAAAACCGCAATGCCAACAACGCCCACAACCGCAACAACTATGGAAACAACCGTGGAAACAACAACAACCGAGCCAACAAAGACAATCGGGCTAACAACAACAACAACCAACCAGCTCGTGGACGTGTGTTCATGCTAGGAGCACCAGAAGCATGTCAGGATCCTAACACAGTCACTGGTACGTTTCTAGTAAACAACCACTTTGCTTTTGTGTTATTTGATTCCGGTGCTGATTTAAGCTTTGTGTCCACTGAGTTTAGACCACTATTAGAGATCGAATCCCTTAAGCTAGATAACAAATACACTGTAGAGCTAGCCGATGGTAAGTTGATTGAATCAGGAGAAATAGTACCAGGATGCACCTTAACGTTAGAAGGCCATCCTTTCAAAATAGACTTACTACCGGTAGAACTAGGAAGCTTCGATATAGTGGTTGGTATGGATTGGCTGTCACTGAACCGTGCGGAGATTATCTGTTATGAAAAGATTGTACGGCTACCATTACCGTCAGGAGAGATGTTGATGATTCAAGGAGAAAAGAGTAATCGTATGGTGAAAACGATTACATGCATAAAGGCAAGTAAGTACCTATGAAAGGGATACCAAGCGTTTTTGGTACATGTGGTGGAAAGCAAACCCGAGGAGAGAAGTATAGACGATGTACCAATTGTGCGTGACTACCCAGGAGTATTTCCTGATGAGCTACCAGGATTACCACCCCCGCGACAGGTTGAATTCCATATCGACCTAGTGCCTGGAGCAGCACCAATTGCTCGTGCACCTTATCATCTAGCTCCATCAGAGATGCAGGAACTGTCTGCACAGTTACAAGAACTTTTGGATTTAGGATTCATCCGACCGAGCTTTTCACCTTGGGGAGCTCCGGTTTTGTTTGTCAAAAAAAAGAATGGATCAATGCGAATGTGTATCGATTATCGGGAACTGAACAAAGTGACTATCAAAAACCGATACCCATTACCACGCATCGATGATTTGTTTGACCAGCTGCAAGGGTCAAGTTACTACTCAAAGATCGGCCTGCGATCTGGTTACCATCAACTGAAGGTACGGGATGAGGATATCCCTAAGACTGAGTTTAGGACTCGATACAGTCATTATGAGTTCTTGGCCATGCCGTTTGGGCTGACAAATGCACCAGCAGTGTTCATGAATCTCATGAATCGAGTATGCAAACCCTACTTGGATAAATTCGTCATTGTGTCTATCGATGACATCTTGATATACTCACGAATGAAGGAAGACCATGAACAACATCTGAGAATGATTCTGGAGTTACTAGAGAAAGAGAAGCTTTATGCTAAGTTCTCTAAATGCGAATTTTGGATGCGTGAGGTTCATTTCCTTGGTCATGTGATCAATAACAAAGGAATTCACGTAGACCCATCCAAAATTGAGGCGATTAAGAATTGGGAATCCCCAAAGACACCATCTGAGATACGACAATTTCTTGGGCTAGCCGGTTATTACCGACGATTCATCGAGAACTTCTCGAAAATAGCACAACCACTTACCGCCCTAACGCAAAAAGACAAGAAATTTGATTGGGGAGAAAAGCAAGAGAACGCTTTTCAATTGCTAAAACAGAAACTGAGCACTGCACCTATCCTGTCACTACCGGAAGGAGTAGAAAACTTTGTTCTCTACTGTGATGCTTCACATCAAGGATTAGGCTGTGTGCTAATGCAAAACGACAAAGTCATTGCTTATGCGTCTTGTCAATTGAAGGTTCATGAGAAGAACTATACGACGCATGACTTAGAATTGGGAGCAGTCGTTTTTGCACTTAAGATTTGGAGACACTACCTTTATGGTACAAAGTGTACGATTTTCACCGATCACAAAAGTCTCCAACATATATTTGATCAAAAGGAACTCAACATGAGACAAAGACGTTGGGTTGAACTATTGAATGATTACGACTGTGAAATCAAGCACCATCCAGGCAAAGCTAATGTAGTAGTGGATGCCTTGAGTCGTAAGGAAAGAGTAAAGCCTCGAAGAGTTCGAGCGTTAGGATTGACCATCCACTCGAGCCTCATTTTACAAATTCGTGATGCTCAACAAGCGGCCTTTACTCCAGAACGTATGAAAGATGAATCCCTCAAGGGGATGGAGAAACAACTTGAAATGAAAGACAAAGGAGTGTTGTACTTTATGAATCGAATTTGGATTCCTTGTGTTGATGAACTACGTAGCCTGATATTGGACGAAGCACATAAGTCCAATTATTTGATACATCTTTGTGCAGACAAAATGTACCACAATCTGAAAGGATTCTATTGGTGGCCTGGTATGAAATGAGACATCGCCACCTATGTTAGTAGATGCTTGACTTGTGCGAAAGTCAAGACTGAATACCAAAAGCCGTCTGGGCTTTTGCAACAACCTAAGCTGCCCAAATGGAAATGGGAGCACATCACTATGGACTTCATCACGAAACTACCAAAAACATCATCTGGAATGGATACCATCTGGGTGATTGTCAACCGACTGACAAAGTCAGCTCACTTTTTAGCCATCAAGGAAACGGATAAGATGGAAAAGCTAACTAGAACCTATATAAAAGAAGTTGTTTCTAGACATGGAGTACCATTGTCTATCATCTCCGACAGAGATGCACGTTTCACCTCTCGCTTCTGGCAAACACTCCAACAAGCTTTGGGCACTAGACTCGACATGAGTACGGCCTACCATCCACAAACCGACGGTCAAAGCTAGCGAACGATACAAACGCTCGAGGATTTGCTACGCGCCTGTGTGATTGATTTTGGAGGAAACTGGGATGTTCATCTCCCTTTAGCCGAATTCTCGTACAACAATAGTTATCATACGAGCATACAAATGGCACCTTTTGAGGCGTTGTACGGACGCAAGTGCCGATCACCACTCTGTTGGGCAGAGATGGATGACAGACAGATATCAGGTCCTGAGATAGTCCAAGAAACTACGGACAAGATATCACAAGTGCTTAATCGATTGAAAACGGCACGAGACCGACAAAAGAGTTATGCAGACAATAGACGGAAACCTTTGGAGTTTCAAGTAGGTGACAGAGTCCTACTCAAGGTATCTCCTTGGAAAGGAGTTGTACGATTTGGGAAACGTGGTAAACTGAACCCACGATACATTGGACCTTTTGAAATCCTAGCAAGGGTTGGTCCTGTAGCTTATAAGCTTAAACTCCCGCAAGAACTTAGCAATATTCACGACACGTTTCACGTGAGTAATCTTAAGAAGTGTCTATCTGACGAAGCGTTAATCATACCTCCTGAAGAATTCTATATCGATGCAAAACTTAACTTTGTGGAGGAACCGCTTGAAGTAATGGACACGAAAATGAAGAAACTCCGAAACAGTCGGATCAAACTTGTCAAAATTCGATGGAACTCGAAACGAGGCCCAGAGTTCACCTGGGAACGTGAGGACGAAATGCGCAAGAAGTATCCTCAACTATTTGAACTCGTGACTGCGACTCACGACACATCATAAATCTCGGGACGAGATTTCCCTAACGGGGGGAGAATGTGACAACTCTCCAAATTAGGTATTAAGCATGTGCATTCTTACGCTAATTTCCTGGTTAAGTTTAAACAAAACTTTTTGATGTGATGTAAGCCTAGCAAGCCCAAATACTTTTAAACAAAAAGTATTACGTAATATGTAATTATGTATAATTATGTACAAATGTATCGGAACGAACCCGACAAAAATAAATGACAAAAGTTCGTGACACAAAAATAATTAATAATCAATTATTAATTACGAGCATTAATATATCTATAACATATAGATAGAATGAATTAAATATACGTTTAACATAAAACGTATTATAAACGAACAGAAACAATTTTAAAACGTACCCAGAAATCACAAATGATAAAAATTCTATTTTTCCTATACGTTTGAAAGTATTTAGAGCATTACCTCAAAATATGAAATCATAATCTAACTGAAATCTGGCGCCCAATTAACTGGGCGCAGTAAAATGTACAAATTTGTACAACAGTCTAAATTAATGAAAACATCATTATTCTGAATTTAAATAACGAACCAGGAGAGCATCTACAAAATAAAAATATAAAATGTCTACTTTTATATTGCTATAATTATACCCGTACTCGAAATTGACGGGGCAAAAATACCACCAAACTTCAATAATGCAGAAAACATTCTCCTGTTTCAAATCTATACTCCGTCTGCTTCCTGATCATTTCAACACCATTCCCACTTTCATCCATCTACCTATCTATCATTCTCTCTAAAATTTAAATTATCAAGATCAAAATCAGCAGAGCAAACAACAGCAGCAGCAGATTGTAGTAGTAGTGGAACAACAAACAAGGAGCAACATATCATCATCATAGACTTGATCATCATCATCACACAATCTTTGTAAGAAAATATCTCATTTTTTATTTTCTTTACCTTGATTTCGTTATATATCATGTATATACATCATAATCTTAACATAGAACTCATTAATTTGAAGATTTCATGTGATATTTCTTGAAATTGGTTTTTGAAACCAAAACTTAAAATCATGAATCTTTATGTAAAAACTTGTTATAATGTAACATAATGTGATATAATGATAATATATGACATGTATAAACGTTTACCACTTGAACTACGATATAAAAACACTTCGAACTCGAGATTAAAACTGCAAAAACGAAACAGAGCCGCAGCTCAGGAAGCCCGAGCCGATCGGCTGGGCACCCAAGCCGAACGGCTGGACCCAAGCCGAACGGCTGTGGGCTGGGCTAAGCAGTCTGGGCCGAGTTATTTACTTAATGGGTTGCGTATATAGGCCGAACTGAATAAAGGACTGATTAAGTGGGCTGGACCGAATGGGCTGGACTGGGCATGAGGCCTCAGCCGTACGGCTGAAGCCCAAGCGAATGGCTGGCCCAAGCCGAACGGCTGGGTTGGGCTGTTCTTCTGGGCTTCGGGCTGTAGACTGAGCTGGGCCGGGTCACAAGCTGGGTCGGTTATGTAATGGGTCGCATGTTTAATTAATTGGGCCGGGTTATACCTATACGGGCCATTGGATCAAAACTTATATAATTGGGCCGAGCCCAATAAACTTCCAAAACATTCCAAACATAAAACGTGACCCGATTCATTTAACGGAACGAGTATTTATAAAACGAACGATAAATTTTATAATGATACAACGTAAATAAAATTTATAAACTTTGATATACATATCCCGACAAACGATAATCTTCGAAACAATAACATATATTTATTTTATAAACGGAAATGAATACGATAACGAGTTTTATTACAAATAAAACTTATATTATTTTATATACTTAAACAACGTATTTCAACATATATATGTATATATATGTATATATACAAGAACATATGTTTATATATATACACAAACCGACACTTGGAATTATATTCGTACTTGGACGTTTTCTTAACAAATGAAAACTCACATATTTTCATACGAAAACAACGTACTCGAAACTTATATATATATATATATATATATATATATATATATATATATATAGGGGTTGGTTATTGTGAAATAGAGTTTAGAATAGAATAAATAAAATAAAAGATGAACCGTTCGATTCAACATCTGATGCATGATTATGAACATTAAATATTCAGTTGTGTTAATTAGAAATTTGGAATATTAGGGGCAAAAGTGACATTTGCAAATAACACATTTAAGTTTCCCCTGAAAACTCTTTCAAAACGGAGGTATTAAATTATTAATGGCAATGTTATACACGCATTAAAACACCAATTAATGGATACTCCTCTTCAAAACATGATTCACAACGAGATTTGATGAAGAGTCATTTAAAAAACTGATTCATGGCAAAGTTTTAAATATGTACATCTAAGTAAAATGATGAACGTATCTAAAAAATGGTTGATTCACATATCCTGAAACATTTGATGCATATACATTGGAATTGTGATTCACATCCTTTCTGTTGATTCACAATCCCTTAAAATTTAATTTACATCATTTCATATGATTCACATATCCTGAAACAATTGATGCATATACATTGGAATTGTGATTCACATCCTTTCTTTTGATTCACAATCCTTTTAAATTTAATTCACATCATTTCATATGATTCACAATGTAACACGTACATATATTTTATTTAATGAAACAATATAATAAAACTCAAACATGAACTTGATAGAACTACAAAATGGCCTTCAAGTTGACGCATGGCCGAATTTCATGTATTGGTAAGGCAAGAAAAGAAGAGATCGATAAAAAGATAAAGATGATATTGAAGTGTTTTGCGTTGGATTGTTAGGATAGAGAAATTAAATTATGTGTTTAATGAGATTATAAATATACAAAAGTAAATACCAAAAGTACCCTTTTACTAGATTTAAACTCTCTTCTATTCTATTTATTCTACAATAAGGTTTATTCTATTAGATCCAAACCCTATATATATATACACACATACATATGACATTTATAGTTATGCATTTGCAAATATATACAAATGAATTACACGTTCAACAAACGTACCAAGTTTAATATACAACAAGTATATGTATATATAATTATACATATATATATATATATATATATATATATATATATATATATATATATATATATATATAACAAATGTATATATGTACAATGAAAACCTAATGTCACTGATATATACCAATACAACTAGAACATGAATGTGGACATTTTGATGAGAAATATGCCATAAGAAATAACAACAATATTTCTACATAAAGTCAACAATTATTTGTATAACACAAGAAATCAACAATTTCTTCAAAACAAACAAACTGATAACATAAGTTGATTAAACAAATCAAACGTACTTATGTTAATACATTTATTGTATATAGGTTAACACACCTTGGGCTATTACCTGTCGGCTGCTAGCTTTCCTTACCGAGCAAATCACCGTGAGTTCACAGCCCCTACTTTGCAAATGTTTTATGCTTTTAAACATAGGGGTGTAAACATAGAAACTGCATGCGAACACACGCAGCAAATTATATAAATGCTTTATTGCTTTATACAACTGTTTTGGGAATTAGACAACGAATCCTAGTACGGACCCAGACTCACAATGTATGCATGAAAAGTCCTTATGTCATGCAGACTATAACCATTAGCTAGGTGACTCTAGCCACTGAGTATACGAATAGTACTATTGCCGTGACGACCCTCCTATGGTTGGAGCGTATACTTAAATGTCCTTCAGGCAAACAACATAAGTTTTGGTTGTGGTTTGGTTATAGGGTTAGGTCGCGTTACTTTAACCTGCGAGGTTTAGCTCACCTTTTAGGGGATCTTAAGTCAAAGTATTGCCACATACTGTATAGGATAACATATCCTACAACCGTTTTAATACCGGAAAAACATTCTGGTTATCTTTAAATACTGGTAAACAACCAGATTTATATTTTGGGTGATAACCCACATAAACCTGTATTTTTGGGTAACAACCCTACAATCTTGTATTTTGCAAAACCTGCAACATTTATTTATTGAATAACATTTCAATAACACAAACATAAACGGTTTAACATACCTTACTGTTGAGTCACTGGTCACTGACCACGATGAAGTCACTGGTCGCTGACCAACTCAACTATACACTACTCGATGAAGAAATGGATTGTATCGAAGCTGCTGTTGCTAATGATAGGTTTCGCTGATCGTCATTCATTCTATTCGATATTCTGAGGAAGATTTAAAGCTCAACTTGGTGTGTCGATGATCAACATCAGCGAGAACTTTACTTCTTCAAATCAATAAAGGCAAAAGTCACTGCCAGAATAACAGCTAGTCACTGAAGATCTTTTGTTCAATTCATTCTACAAGAGCATGTTAGCTCGCAGTGAATGAGGAGGATCACTGCATCTTCAGTGACTATTCAATAAAGCCTCTCAATCATCAAGTACTAAAAAGTACTGTACTTATCTATACATCAGCAAGAGTGTTCCAGTTCGAAGTATGCCCGAAAGATTACGTGGCAGCAAGTGATTGGTTTTAAGGTAACGAGATATTTGCGGTAACAGAATTGGGACCCGCAGTATGTCGGTTTATCAGAGATCAGGACCAATCAAGCAGCAACACGTGTCCTTCCAAGATCCTATTTTGTAGGCGATATTTTAGGAACTCTTGTAGTATAAATAGTTCAGTGTTTTGTACTATTGAGGCTAGTCGTCATATGCACCGTTCTTCTGTTTGTCAGAGAACTAGTTTGTCTAGGTGTATTAAGACTCAGCGAGGTTAACTATCAGCGTGTATGTCCACTGTAGTTAATACTCTTCATTGTAATAATTTAGCTAAGTGTTTGAATTGGATTAACTTTGGTTAATCCATTCCGCATTCAACACTTTGTGAATTTAATCAATGCAATTCACTTTCAGCTACTATTACTTGTCGTTCTTTGATACTGTTATATCTTTAATCTGTTATTTCAATACCATCATACTCTGTTATAGATAATCAATTTAAAACAAACTGAAACACTTGGTAAAATCTGAAATTGTTTTAAATTGTATTCAACCCCCCCCCCCCCTTCTACAATTAAACTTTACACTTTGTGATTCCAAATCACTAACTAATAGTGATTACGGGACTCTCAATTGGTATCAGAGCAGAGTTGGTTTAAATTCAATTAACCAGGTCTGCTATGGAATCAGTAAAGTACAGCTGTGTTGACTCTGATTATCAAAAGGGAAATGGTTCTACAACCAAACCTCCAGCTTTTGATCCTTCAAGGATTGAAACTTGGATGTCCCGGATGATGATATTTTTGGACTTAGTTGATGACCGTCTTTGTAATATCATAACCAATGGTCCACATATCCCAACTACTATTGTTTTTGCTATAATTGCAACAGCTACTACTCCAGCTATACCAGAAATGGTTTTACCTAAAAGAGAGGAACAATGGACTGATGTGTGACACCCGTCAATTTAGGACTATAATTTAGTGCCAAATCAAGTGTAATACATGTAATTAGTTCCGTGTTAGGCTAATTAATGTATCAATTATTATATATATATTGTTGAATATATATCTACAATTATGCGATTTGTTTAAATCGTACGAGTTTCAAATCGAATGAATTTCGAAACAATAAATACGGACGTTGGTGAACAATTTTATTAGGTAATATAAATGTTATCTAATAACTCAATTTTATTTAGAATATTATTTGTTATGATATTTCGTATCCAATCTTTATTACACAATTTATATAAACGCGGATCAAATGTAACTTCGCAAACAAAACGATACAAAACACCTTTTATAACATAAATTCTAAATATTTAGTAATAATACTTCAACAAAATATTGGAATAAACTTTGATAAATTAAAACGAGAAGTTAAATTTATAAAAATAAATAATTAACATTTAAATAATCGGGAAAACGAACACCGCACGGGGCACTTCGCGGAGACTGAAAAAGGTGGGGATTCCACCTTAATCACCTCCCATTTTCCATTTTTCTTTCATTTCTCTTTTAACTCTCTCTCTCTTCTTCTCTTTTTCTCTCAAATACAATCATCACCACCATTTTCATCAACCATCAAATTCACAAAATAAACACCTTAAACGACCTCGGATCTTCAAGCCCCTTTGGAAATAAACGACCACCACGCGACGATCTACACTTCTATCTTTCTGGAATTTCATTTCGGCGATTTGTAAGTTTCCGAAACAACTCCGAAAACTCTCGTTTTTTAAGTTTTATAACTTGCTAGTTGTTTATATAACCTTGTAATGTCCTAAAATGGGTTGGGTAAAAATATTAGGCCGATCGATGGCCGGAAAATGCGTTTTTGAAGTTGAAATTCCGATCAGACCCCGTACGTCGCATTTGGCCTGGAGCAAATGCGACGCAGCGACCTACGTCGCACTATACCCCCAACGTCACATATAGCGACGCAACCCATTACGTCGCATTGATTTGCGAACGTCGCACTTAGCGACGCAGACCCTTACATCGCAGAAATCAACTACGTCGCCTATAGCGACGCCACGTACAACGTCGCATTAAATTGCGAAAGTCGCACATAGCGACGCCGTGTCCAACGTCGCAGTCCGGATCTGCGACGTCGCACCCAACGTCGCAGGCTACGTCGCACAAAACAGAATCCTCAAACCTCAAAATTTTCAAAGTCAAATTTTACTGTAGCAATTCACTGTAGCAACAGTATAATAACATTTTAGAACTATCGTTACAACCGTCACCAACGGGCCGTACACATTTTCAAATACACAATTAAATCAACTAAGTCATAGTAACTTAGACAATTCAATCAAACAAGTCGTTGTAACTTGTATCAACTTATTCAAACAAGTCGTAGTAACTTGTAATAAAACAATCAACCAAATCGGGGTAATTTGGACATTAAGTTAGACAAACAATTCAAATGGTAGTCTTTCGGGATACCAATACAAGTAATGACAATTTAAGTGTCGTGGACACATTCAGGTTTCAAGCCTTTGGACACCAACTCACAGCTAATTACTTCAAGTTTATTAAGTTAAACACTTCAAGAACCAGGTGAGTTTCATAGCCCCATTTTCACTGCTTTACAACTAGGGGTGTGATATTACTACTCGATTTTGTTTTACAAGTAGAACGCAAGTGCCAAACTTCAAATACTACATGAGTTTCAAGCTAATCAATTTAAAGTCCTCCATAAGCATAGTCTCTAGTATTTTATAGCATGAATGTTAGTATATGATATCATATGGGATTGACAATCCTCATCCGGGTTAGCACGCACTAACCGGTCAAACGGATGTATTAGCATTTGGGAAGACGAGTGTTGATTAGGCACTCATAGGAGGCATTTCAAGTTAGGTTTCCTTAAGTGGGCCTGACAAATCAAGTTAAGCTCAGACTATGTGCTCATGGACAATATAACTTTTATCTTGCTTAATTGCATTTTAAATTCAATATAAATCTTGCGGTTCTTACAACTATACATTGACATACAAACCTGTGAGCTCACCAGCGTTTTCGCTGACCCATTTTAGTATTTATCACAGGTACCCAGCAGTAGGTTGGCTGCACAAGCAAGAAATATTAGCTCGAGTCAGCATACATACAACTAGAGATTGGACTGCATTATTATATTTTGTAAAAGTAATTATGCTATGTAATCTCTCAATTTCAGGAATCGAGCTAATGTAACTATATTTTGATGTAAACATTTACTTTATCTATACAAGTTTAAAACGACGCATATAGTGGTCGTTCATTATATCTTATGTGCTTTGTATATTGATTAGTGACACCCAAATCAAGCTTCCGCAAATCGTTAAATTTGGGGGTGTCACAGATTGGTATCAGAGCCTAAGGTTTTAGTGAACTAGGTTGCATTTAGTGGGCCTAGACTATGACCGTTAGGCAGTATTCCTTAGTAGTTATGACTAGTTCAGGGATTACATCATACGACTTTAATTTAACATAGCCTGATCAACTATGTACAATTAGAGAAAGATGATGTGAAATCTGAAAGAGTTATGTTGAACAGGAATGCATTAGTTGACTCTGACCTCGAGAGAAACGGGACTCAAAACACGTCTGTGCTAGACACCCAATAGGTTATTATGTGATGTACATATATATATATACATAAGTAGACCTCATTACAACTTTAGGCTATATTATATTATATGAATATAGGCCTCTTTCTCTCTAACGCTTTGTCTCGAAATGACAAACACACCACTAGTTCACCATACTCGGACTAGTATCTTATTTCATTTCCTTGTTCTTTCTTACTCAGCATCATGCCTCCTCGCCGTCAAATTACCCTTAGCGAAGCTGAGATCGCGGGAATCATCGCCCGCAGTGTGACCGAAGCCTTGGCTACCAGAACACCACCCGGTAGCGAGGACACAGCAACCAATACTCCACCACCCAAACCTTGCTCCTATAAAGACTTTCTTAGCTGTAAACCGCTATACTTCAAGGGCACGGAAGGTGCCATTGGCTTAATCCGTTGGATTGAGCGCATGGAATCTGTTTTCAGTCTCTGCGATTGCACTGAGAACAACAAGGTCAAATTCGCTGCTTACACCTTTCAGGAAGGTGCACTCACGTGGTGGAAAACCCACGCAAACTCCGTAGGCCTTGAGGTTGCAAACCGACTTCCTTGGGCCGAACTGAAGAAGAAACTGACAGAAAAATACTGTCCTGAAGAGGAATTGCACAGGCTGGAAGAAGAATTCTGGCATCTGGAGGTGCAGGGAAATGATGTTGCTGAAAATACCACCAAGTTTCAGCAGTTTGCCTTATTATGCCCGGGTTTGGTCGAACCAGAAAGTAAGGGCATTAAGAAATACATTCGTGGACTTCCCGAGAACATCCAGGGCAACGTCGCCTCATCCAAACCAACTACTACTGAGAGTGCCATTCGATTGGCCCACGAACTCATGGCTCTAGTTGTCAGCCGTGAGACCTCCAACACCTCATCCTCCACCAACAACAAACGCAAATCCACTGAACACCACCATAACTCAAACAAGAAAAACAACGCCATCCAAGTCTACAACACCAACTCTGAATCCAACCGCAGCTACACCGGGGACAGACCTTATTGTCCCAAGTGTAACTATCACCACTTTGGTCAGTGCGGTACTCCTTGCAACAACTGCAGGAGGTACGGGCATTCGACTAAGGATTGCCGAGCCCCCAAATCCAACAACAGCCCCTCTGACAAAAATACCCGACAACCTAAGTCCTGCTACGAATGTGGAAACCCAGGACACTTTAGGGATTCTTGCCCAAAATTGAAGAACAAGGGCAACAACAACAACCACCACAACAACAACAACAACACCAAAAGTAGCGCCTTCGTGATCAACTCAGGGGACGCCCGTCAGGACCCGAACGTGGTCACGGGTATGTTCCTCCTCAACAATTTAACTGCTTCCATACTGTTTGATACTGGTGCCGATAGAAGTTTTATTTCCGATGAATTTTGCCCTCTACTTGACATTACACCTGTTGCTTTAGACGTTAAGTACACCGTAGAGCTAGCAAATGGCAAATTGATAGAAACCAATAGTGTGATGCCTAATTGCACTTTAAATCTAGCCGACGAAATCTTCTCCATAGATCTTATGCCTATTGAGATAGGAAGTTTCGATGTCATCGTAGGCATGGACTGGTTATCCAAACATCGTGCCGAAATCATCTGCTATGACAAAATTGTTCGCATACCTCTCACTGTCGGTAGAACCCTAGTCATACAGGGGGAGACCGGAGGGACGAGGCTTAACATCATATCTTGTCTTAAAACCCGGAAATTTCTGAGAAAGGGTTATCCATCAATCCTCGCGCACATCATGGAGAAAAAGTCGGAGGAGAAGCGACTTGAGGATGTTCCAATTGTTCGAGACTTTCCAGAAGTCTTTCCTGAGGAACTGCCTGGTCTACCACCACCAAGACAAGTTGAGTTCTCAATCGATCTTGTACCAGGTGCTGCGCCTGTGGCCTGAGCACCATACCGTTTAGCTCCGTCCGAACTTCAGGAGCTGTCCACCCAATTACAGGAACTCCTGGAACGAGGATTTATCAGGCCGAGTTCTTCACCTTGGGGAGCTCCGGTCCTATTTGTTAAGAAGAAAGATGGTTCTTTTCGAATGTGTATCGACTATCGAGAGTTGAACAAGTTAACTGTCAAGAACCGGTATCCACTCCCTCGAATCGATGACCTGTTCGACCAACTTCAAGGGTCGAGTTGTTATTCAAAGATTGATCTCCGATCCGGTTATCACCAATTGCGTGTTCGCGATGCCGATATTCCAAAAACCGCTTTCAGAACCCGTTACGGGCATTACGAATTTCAAGTGATGCCATTCGGCCTAACCAATGCACCGGCTGTATTCATGGACCTTATGAATCGGGTGTGTAAACCTTACCTTGATAAGTTTGTCATTGTCTTCATCGATGACATTCTCATATATTCACGAAGCAAAGAAGAGCATGCGCAACACCTCAGAACCATCCTTGAACTACTTAAACACGAGGAGCTCTATGCCAAGTTCTCTAAGTGTGAGTTCTGGATCAAAACCATTCAATTCCTTGGTCACGTGATTGAAAGTCAGGGGATTCACGTCGACCCGTCAAAAATCGAGGCTATCAAAGACTGGCAATCGCCAACCACTCCGACCGAAGTACGGTAGTTTCTAGGACTGGCCGGATACTATCGACGATTCATTGAAAATTTCTCCAAGATAGCCATACCACTCACGACGCTGACCCAGAAAGACAAAAAGTTTGACTGGACTGATAAACAAGAGTCGGCATTCCAACTCTTAAAACAAAAGCTTTGCAGTGCTCCTATCCTATCTTTACCTGAAGGCACCGATGACTTCGTGGTATACTGCGATGCTTCTCATCAAGGTCTCGGTTGTGTGCTCATGCAACGGGACAAAGTCATAGCTTATGCTTCTCGACAGCTTAAGATTCATGAAAAGAATTACACCACCCACGACCTCGAGCTAGGAGCTGTCGTTTTTGCCCTCAAAATCTGGAGACATTACCTTTATGGTACCAGATGTACAATCTTTACCGACCATA
This sequence comes from Helichrysum umbraculigerum, assembly GCA_949592205.1. Classification (NCBI taxonomy): domain Eukaryota; kingdom Viridiplantae; phylum Streptophyta; class Magnoliopsida; order Asterales; family Asteraceae; genus Helichrysum; species Helichrysum umbraculigerum. The sequence goes on along the minus strand of CATIUR010000001.1, from coordinate 305,695,216 downwards.
AAAGCCTTCAACACATATTCGATCAGAAGGATCTCAACATGAGGCAACGTCGATGGGTCGAGTTGCTTACCGATTACGACTGCGAGCTCAAATATCATCCAGGCAAAGCAAATGTTGCTGCTGATGCCCTCAGTCGAAAAGAGCGAGTGAAACCACTTCGGGTTCGAGCCCTCAGTATGACCATTCACAACAATTTGAACATTCAAATCCTCACTGCTCAACTCGAAGCCTTAAAACCTGAAAATGTCAAAGATGAAGCCTTGCGGGACATGGATAAACAATTCGAAATCAAATCTAACGGGATTAAGTATTTCTCAAACCGAATCTGGTTGCCTAAATTTGGGAACCTACGAGACTTGGTGATGGATGAAGCTCACAAGTCCAAATATTCTATCCATCCGGGATCCGACAAAATGTACCACGGTATCAAGGACTTCTACTGGTGGCCGAACATGAAAGCCGAAATCGCCACCTATGTCAGCAAGTGCCTTACTTGCTCCAAAGTCAAAATCGAATATCAAAAACCTTCTGGTTTACTTCAACAACCCAGTCTTACTGAATGGAAATGGGAACAAATTGCCATGGATTTCATAACCAAACTACCCAAGTCATCGAGCGGTTGCGATACCATTTGGGTGATCGTGGATCGTCTCACAAAGTCTGCTCACTTCTTGGCAATCAAGGAATCCGACAAAATGGAACGCCTCACCAGAATCTATTTGAAGGAAATCGTGACCAAACACGGTGTTCCAATTTCAATTATCTCCGATAGGGATAGTCGTTTCACTTCACAATTCTGGCAATCACTTCAAAATTCCCTGGGTACTCGACTTGATATGAGTACCGCATATCATCCTCAAACAGACGGTCAAAGTGAACGAACCATTCAAACACTTGAAGATATGCTACGGGCCTGTGTAGTAGACTTCGGTGTAAACTGGGAAAAACACCTACCATTGTGCGAGTTCTCGTACAACAACAGTTATCATACCAGCATTAAAGCTGCACCTTTCGAGGCACTGTACGGTCGTAAGTGCCGGTCACCTATCTGTTGGACCGAAGTTGGGGACAGCCAACTCACGGGTCCAGAGATCATTCACGAAACAACCGAGAAAATCGTCGAAATTCAAAACAAACTCAAAGCCGCGCGTGATCGTCAGAAAAGTTATGCTGACGTGAGGCGCAAACAACTCGAGTTCCAAGTTGGGGATCGAGTACTACTCAAAGTATCGCCTTGGAAAGGCGTAATCCGATTTGGTAAACGAGGGAAGTTAAATCCCAGATACATTGGACCATTCGAGATCCTCGAAAGAATTGGTCCAGTGGCTTATCGATTGCAGCTGCCATCTGAACTCAGCAGCGTGCATCCCACATTTCATGTTTCAAATCTGAAGAAGAGTCTGTCTGATGAGACACTTATCATTCCACTCGATGAAATTCGAGTTGACGAAAAACTTCACTTTGTTGAGGAACCCGCTGAAATCTTGGACCGTGAGGTCAAACAACTTAAACAAAGTTGTATTCCTATCGTCAAGGTTAGGTGGAATTCGCGGCGCGGTCCGGAATTCACCTGGGAACGGGAGGACCAAATGCGACTCAAGTATCCTCAACTCTTCACTGATTCAACGTCAAACACGACTTCAACATAAATTTCGGGACGAAATTCTTCTAACAGGGGGAGAATGTGACACCCGTCAATTTAGGACTATAATTTAGTGCCTAATCAAGTGTAATACATGTAATTAGTTCCGTGTTAGGCTAATTAATGTATCAATTATTATATATATATTGTTGAATATATATCTACAATTATGCAATTTGTTTAAATCGTACGAGTTTCAAATCGAATGAATTTCGAAACAATAAATACGGACGTTGGTGAACAATTTTATTAGGTAATATAAATGTTATCTAATAACTCAATTTTATTTAGAATATTATTTGTTATGATATTTCGTATCCAAGCTTTATTACACAATTTATATAAACGCGGATCAAATGTAACTTCGCAAACAAAACGATACAAAACACCTTTTATAACATAAATTCTAAATATTTAGTAATAATACTTCAACAAAATATTGGAATAAACTTTGATAAATTAAAACGAGAAGTTAAATTTATAAAAATAAATAATTAACATTTAAATAATCGGGAAAACGAACACCACACGGGGCACTTCGCGGAGACTGAAAAAGGTGGGGATTCCACCTTAATCACCTCCCATTTTCCATTTTTCTTTCATTTCTCTTTTAACTCTCTCTCTCTCTCTTCTTCTCTTTTTCTCTCAAATACAATCATCACCACCATTTTCATCAACCATCAAATTCACAAAATAAACACCTTAAACGACCTCGGATCTTCAAGCCCCTTTGGAAATAAACGACCACCACGCGACGATCTACACTTCTATCTTTCCGGAATTTCATTTCGACGATTTGTAAGTTTCCGACACAACTCCGAAAACTCTCGTTTTTTAAGTTTTATAACTTGCTAGTTGTTTGTATAACCTCGTAATGTCCTAAAATGGGTTGGGTAAAAATATTAGGCCGATCGATGGCCGGAAAATGCGTTTTTGAAGTTGAAATTCCGATCAGACCCCGTACGTCGCATTTGGCCTGGAGCAAATGCGACGCAGCGACCTACGTCGCACTATACCCCCAACGTCGCATATAGCGACGCAACCCATTACGTCGCATTGATTTGCGAACGTCGCACTTAGCGACGCAGACCCTTACGTCGCAGAAATCAACTACGTCGCCTATATCGATGCCACGTACAACGTCGCATTAAATTGCGAAAGTCGCACATAGCGACGCCGTGTCCAACGTCGCAGTCCGGATCTGCGACGTCGCACCCAACGTCGCAGGCTACGTCGCACAAAACAGAATCTTCAAACCTCAAAATTTTCAAAGTCAAATTTTACTGTAGCAATTCACTGTAGCAACAGTATAATAACATTTTAGAACTATCGTTACAACCGTCACCAACGGGCCGTACACATTTTCAAATACACAATTAAATCAACTAAGTCATAGTAACTTAGACAATTCAATCAAACAAGTCGTTGTAACTTGTATCAACTTATTCAAACAAGTCGTAGTAACTTGTAATAAAACAATCAACCAAATCGGGGTAATTTGGACATTAAGTTAGACAAACAATTCAAATGGTAGTCTTTCGGGATACCAATACAAGTAATGACAATTTAAGTGTCGTGGACACATTCAGGTTTCAAGCCTTTGGACACCAACTCACAGCTAATTACTTCAAGTTTATTAAGTTAAACACTTCAAGAACCAGGTGAGTTTCATAGCCCCATTTTCACTGCTTTACAACTAGGGGTGTGATATTACTACTCGATTTTGTTTTACAAGTAGAACGCAAGTGCCAAACTTCAAATACTACATGAGTTTCAAGCTAATCAATTTAAAGTCCTCCATAAGCATAGTCTCTAGTATTTTATAGCGTGAATGTTAGTATATGATATCATATGGGATTGACAATCCTCATCCGGGTTAGCACGCACTAACCGGTCAAACGGATGTATTAGCATTTGGGAAGACGAGTGTTGATTAGGCACTCGTAGGAGGCATTTCAAGTTAGGTTTCCTTAAGTGGGCCTGACAAATCAAGTTAAGCTCAGACTATGTGCTCATGGACAGTATAACTTTTATCTTGCTTAATTGCATTTTAAATTCAATATAAATCTTGCGGTTCTTACAACTATACATTGACATACAAACCTGTGAGCTCACCAGCGTTTTCGCTGACCCATTTTAGTATTTATCACAGGTACCCAGCAGTAGGTTGGCTGCACAAGCAAGAAATATTAGCTCGAGTCAGCATACATACAACTAGAGATTGGACTGCATTATTATATTTTGTAAAAGTAATTATGCTATGTAATCTCTCAATTTCAGGAATCGAGCTAATGTAACTATATTTTGATGTAAACATTTACTTTATCTATACAAGTTTAAAACGACGCATATAGTGGTCGTTCATTATATCTTATGTGCTTTGTATATTGATTAGTGACACCCAAATCAAGCTTCCGCAAATCGTTAAATTTGGGGGTGTCACATGATGAGGATAGACGATTGGTTAGACTTGATAAACAAGCTAAAATCTACATAGGCATGGCACTTCCTGATGAAGTGTTCGAATCAATCAGGCTTTGTAGAACTGCTAAAGATATGTGGGATACCCTTAGGAATATATATATTGGAACTCCTGATATTATTCACTGCAGGGAAGTCAATCTTACTCGCCAGTATGAGCTGTTCGCAATGGAACCAAATGAATCTCTGTCTTCCACTTACACCAGATACCAGTCACTGATGAACAAAATGGAGAAGGCTGGTATAGGCAAAGAACAGAGATTTGTTGTTGAAAAGTTTCTTGAGTTGCTGCCAAGGAAAATCTGGGGAACCATTGCAACATGTACCAGACAGAGAAATGATTATTCAATTCTGAATTTAACTCAGGTCTATGGTATTTTGCTCAATTGGGAGCAGTCTGAAAAGCAAGCTGATCAGAGTGAGCATATTCGTGCTACTCTTGGAAGTCAGAAGATATCCAATGCCCTTGTAGCAGAGCTTGATGAAATCGATCAGAGACAGAAGTCAAAAGTGTCTAAGAAAAGCTCGAAGTCACTGATAGCTGAAGAAGAAGGTGGTCAGAATGAAGAAGAGTCAGAATATGAGTATGATGAAGGACTGGAGAAGCTTGAGAAGGATATGGCCATGATGGTTGCTAATTTCAGAAGGAACACCAGATCAAGAAGATTCGCTGGTGCTCCATCATCTGATAAATTTCAATCTAATGGTGAATGCTACAAGTGTGGCAGAATTGGTCATTTTGCAGCTGAATGCATATCAAAATCAGTGAATCAAGTTCCTGAACCCATGCCAAATGTCAGAAACGATAAGTACAACAAATACAAGGCAAAATATAAGAAGCTGAAAGAATTGTCGAAATCTGGAAAGAAGAAGAGAAAAGGATTTGTTGCTGAAGAAAGTTCACTCAGCGACTCTGATTCATCCTCTTCATCTGATGATGAAGAAGCAATGCTTTGCCTAGACAAAGATTATTGTTTAATGGCTAATGATGCTGAATTCCATGAAAATATCAAGGAAGTAGCTCAGAAATGTTCAGCATCAGGATGGGACTCTGACAGCATCTACAAAAGCGTTCTTAGAGAAACCATCTGGTATTTGGACAGCAGATGTTCCAGGCATATGACAGGATGTAAGTCGCTGCTCAGTGATTATCAAGATGAAAAAGGTCCTGATGTAGTTTTTGGTGATAACAAAGTTGGGAAAACCAAAGGGTACGGTGTCTTAACCAATGGTAATGTAATGTTCAAACGAGTAGCATATGTAGAAGGTTTGAAGCACAATTTATTAAGCATCAGTCAGTTTTGTGATTCCAAGAACAAGGTACTTTTTGATCATGAAGCTGGTGTTGTTTACAACAAAAAGGGAAGTGTTGTTCTTGCTGCAAACAGGAAAGGGAATACTTATGTGGTCAATATGGATTCAGCACAATTAGGAACATGTTTTTACTCCAGAACCATTTCAGAAGAAAAATGGTTATGGCATAAGCGACTTTCTCATCTGAACTTCAAAGCAATTAACAAACTGAGCAAGAATGGTTTAGTCACTGGACTACCAAAGATGTCTTATGACAAAGACAAGCTTTGTTCAGCATGTGAAAAAGGAAAGCATCACAGCTCGTCCTTCAAAAGCAAACAGACTTCTTCAGTAACAGAATGTTTTTACTTGCTACATATGGATCTATTTGGACCAGTGAGTACATCAAGTCTTGTAGGAAAAAGGTACTGTTTGGTGATAGTAGATGAATACTCCAGATACACTTGGGTATTTTTTCTCAAAGCCAAAAGTGAAGCTGCCAGCGAGATCATATCGTTTGTCAGGAAAATGGAAAATCTAAATGATATCACGATAAAACATCTGAGAAGTGATAATGGTACTGAATTTCGAAATTTTGACCTTGAAATTTTTTGTGATTCAAAAGGTATTTCTCAAAAATTTTCAGCACCACGAACACCCCAACAAAATGGGGTGGCAGAAAGGAGAAATAGAACCTTGATTGAATCTGCAAGGTCAATGCTCATTGATGCTGGTCTTAAGACCTATTTCTGGGATGAAGCAGTGAGTACTGTCTGCTACACTCAAAATAGGTCACCGATTGTCAAAACGCACAGTAAGACATCATATGAGTTATTAAGGGGGAGAAAACCTGATATAAGTTTTCTTCATGTTTTTGGTAGTACCTGCTACATTCTAAACAAAAGGGATCACTTAGGAAAGTTTGATCCCAAAGCTGATGAAGGAATATTTGTTGGTTACTCAATCATCTCTAAAGCTTTCAGAATTTATAATAAACGAAGAGAATGTATTGAGGAATCAATGGATGTTACTTTTGATGAATCATATGATGAGTCACTCACTGATCCAAAAGAATATGAAAATCTTGTTTTTAACAAAATGGATGGTGACTTATCAAATGAAATCAAATCAAATGATAAGGAATATAAAAATTTCTCATCTGATTCTGAAGGTGAAGATAATGTTCCTGAAGTCAATACCAGTCCTACTTTAGCTGTGAATAATTCAGGAACATCATCTTTACCTACAAATGTCCCATCATCATCAACTCAATGTCCAAACCAAAACTCGCATAACAACAATACTCATGCTACAGATGTTGATTTGCCCTCTGAACCCTCACAAAGTAATCAAGTCATTGCTGAACCTCAGCGAATGACCAAGTGGACAAAGCATATTGATAATCAATTGATTATTGGTAATCCAAAATCTAGGGTTCAGACAAGATCAGCAACTGCTAACTTTTGTTTGTTTGTAAGTTTTGTGTCTCTAATAGAACCAAAGAAGGTTGATGAAGCACTTACTGATCATCACTGGATAGCTGCCATGCAAGAAGAGCTATCTCAGTTTGAATGAAATAAAGTTTGGAAGCTTGTACCACATCCTACTGGTAAATCAGTGATTGGAACACGATGGGTGTTCAGAAATAAAATGGATGCTGATGGTGTGGTTACAAGAAACAAAGCTAGACTTGTTGCACAAGGTTACAGCCAGCAAGAAGGCATCGATTATAATGAAACCTTTGCACCAGTAGCTAGGCTTGAAGCAATCAGGCTATTTCTGGCTTATGCAGCTCACAAAAAGTTTAAAGTATATCAAATGGATGTGAAAAGTGCCTTTCTGAATGGCAAGCTGCAGGAAGAAGTGTATGTCAAGCAACCACCTGGATTCATTAATCCAAAACATCCGGGTTATGTTTACAAACTTGATAAATGTATGGACTAAAACAAGCTCCCAGAGCGTGGTATGATACTCTCTCTGTCTACCTGATTAAATGTGGCTACGTCAGAGGCAAAATTGACAGCACATTATTTATCAAAAGAGATAAGAGAGATGTCATATTAGTCCAGATCTATGTTGATGATATCATTTTCGGGTCTACTAACAGTGACATGTGCAAGGAATTTTATGATCTCATGACCAAAAGTTATGAGATGAGCATGATGGGTGAATTAACATTTTTCCTTGGTTTACAAATAAAACAAACCAAAACTGGAATTTTCATTAGTCAAGGAAAATATGTTAAAGATCTGTTAAAGAAATTTGAATTTGCTAATTGCTCAACCCTTGCTACACCCATGTCATCTGCAGTAAAGTTACATGCTGATCCTGATGGTAAATCTGTAAACATTACTGCTTACAGAGGAATGATCGGGTCGCTGCTGTATCTAACTGCTAGTAGACCAGACATTATGTTTGCTACATGTCTCTGTGCTAGGTATCAAGCTGATCCTAAGGAATCACATTTGCTCGCTGTCAAAAGGATATTCAGATATCTGAAAGGTACTCCTAATCTTGGTCTCTGGTACCCATCTGGTTCAGACTTCTCCCTGAAAGGATACTCTGATTCTGATCATGCTGGATGCAAACTAGATAGAAAAAGTACATCTGGTAGCTGTCAATTTCTTGGAGAAAAGCTAGTAAGCTGGTCCAGCAAGAAACTAAACTCAGTCTCAACTTCAACTGCTGAAGCTGAATATGTTGCTGCAAGTGCATGTACTGCTCAAATTCTCTGGATGAGAAATCAGCTTGCTGACTATGGTTTTGACTTCAATGAAATACCAATCTACTGTGATAGTCAAAGCGCTATAGCCATTGCCAACAATCCAGTAATGCACTCAAGGACAAAGCACATTGATGTCCGATATCATTTCATCAGGGACCATGTGATGAAAGGTGATATTGAATTGCATTTTATTCCAACTGATTACCAACTCGCTGATTTATTTACAAAACCTTTAGATGAGAAAAGATTTAATTTTCTTATCAGCGAGCTTGGTATGTTAAACTTAAATGACTAGCTCAGCTATCAAGCTCAGTTATGTTATTTTTGTTTAAAGTTTTTTTTTTTTTTTATAAAGTATCTGTTATGTCTCTATATGACCTATTTTGTTATTGTCCTATATTTTGTTTTGCTGATCGTGTTAGTATTCTAAGCTGTAACTAGATCAGTGAAAGATAAATATAGTAAAATAATACATAGTTCATATCCAACATAATCTATACTCACTTAAAACTTAAAAAAAAAAAAAAAAAAAAAAAAAAAAGGGAGACCTATTCTTTAGTTGATCTTGTTAGTATTCTAAGCTGTAACTCTTTCAGCGAAAGATAAGTCTCTATAAATTTTAGTTTAAAAAACAACACTCATTCTCAATGAATAAAAATTATGTTTTATATTTACCAAGTGATAAATATCTCTGACTTTGTTAGTATTCTAAGTTGTGACTAAATTAGTGAGATGTTCATCTCTGGCAAATTGAAACTTATGAGTGTTATTTTTTTTTGCATTCGGGGTCTCCCTGATTCTTTCATCATTATTTGAAGGGATGTGTCACAAAATTGCATCTCTGACACTATTTCTTCCTTACGTCACATATACTTTTCCGGCGCACCTTTCAAATCACCATTAATACCACCAAGCTCCACAATTATCACCCCTATGCCACCCCTACTTACCACCACCATCAACCACGTTTTCCCAATCCTAACCACTTGTTTAATCAAGAGTTTCTATAAATCAAACAAAATGATTTCATTTTTCAAATCAAAACAAACTCTTGATTTTCATGATCCTTTTCAAATACCCAAACCAATAAAAGTCTTTCCGATTTCTGTAACGGCAAATTCAAACGTTTTAAAATCTTCATACATCACTGGAAATCTTCTACTTCTTTTAGTTGATAAGGAATTTTGTCATTACAGCATTCAAAATCACTTTCATCACCATAAAATCTCTTTTTCATAAAAACAGAGCATGAAATTCATCTCATCACTTGATAGATCAGGGTAAATTTCTCTTTTAAAATCAACCTGGTCTATAATCGCCTTGTTTTTACTTGGTCTAGTGATGCCATTTTTATCTACTCTGATGGGATTACAAGGTTTTCTTGTAATCCAGTATGAAACTGCTGTACACCCGTCTGATTCTGCCCCCCCCCCCCCCCCCCCCATCGATCACGTCACTGCTCACACCCCCAGTGACCAAAGCTAATCATCCTCCATCCAAGAAAAACTCAAACTCTTCTACTAAAAGTTTGATAATAAAGGCCCTGTTTCTAACAAATCAAGGGATCAAGAGTGAAATAGTCATTGAACGTTCAGTCTCTATGGGCACTCTTGCTAAAACCAAAACTTACTTATCGAGTCAACCCATGAGCCACTCATCATCCTCACAAAAGGATGCTGATTCATTCAAAGGGCAAGTGACATCAGTGGGTGATAACACACTCATATCTGGTGTCACATCACTGGCTACAGACCCGGGCCAACTCTCTTCTATCACCACACCAGCTGTCAATGTCGCTCTCCAGTCACAGAGAGTGATACAGGCTGCACTTTCTATTTTTAAAGATCCATCAGTTAAAACACAAGCTGATAATGAGAAAACCAAAACTGTTTCACAACATGATCACATAGTTACTATCGCATTTTCTGATATCATCAAGGGGGAGAGATATCTACATGACGAAATTGATGATGCTTACAGAAAAATGTTAATCTACTTTCTGATATCATCAAGGGGGAGAAAATGTGCAAATGAATGCAAAAACCAATGGTGCTCATATAAAGAATTGTTGCTGATTGGAAATCATCTATTTGGTTCCTATCGCAGAAACAACATATCTACAACTCATGTAGAAAAGTTGCTGACGCTTTTAGAACCATATAGAAAAGTTGCTGACGCTATATGGAAAAATTGCTGACGCTATAAAAGTTACTGATATTTTCTTAGCAATTTTTATTTCATATCAGCTTAGCAACGAATCCTTCTCCATCAACTGCAGCTCAGATGTGTCTCATTGATTTTCAGTCGGTTAAAGCTGCATGAGAAGGATTTTTGCATATAAAATTTCCTTCACTAGTGTCTTCTCTCTGATGACAAGTGCACTGTGATGATGTATATTCTCACTGATGAGATTGTGTTCACTGACGCCATCTCTATATCTTTCCCTGATAAAACTTTGAATCATATGCCAAGAAGGATGAATTTTTAGCCTGATTTCACTCTGGTTGAAGGTCTTCCCGTTCACAAAATGACTTCTATCAAAGGAATGTGAGTCAAAGCTGAAGATATCAAAAGTTGCTGAATCTCTTGATCGCTGAAGAAGATTGACTTATCTAAATCAGATTAGAGTATTGTAACTAAAAATGATCATGTACTTAATATTTTTAGTTTCAATAATATTTGAACTTTAGTGCAAAACTCAGATCATATCAAAAGAATCCAAAAAGAAAAATGAATGGATCACAAGTATAAAGTCACTGAATGTTTAAATTCTTAAACACTGACTATAAACTTTCACAGCAACAAGTTTGTCTAGGGAGCTTCAATCACAATCATTTAGGGGGAGATTGTTGAGTCACTGGTCGCTGACCACGATGAAGTCACTGGTCGTTGACCAACTCAACTATACACTACTCGATGAAGAAATGGATTGTATCGAAGCTGCTGTTGCTAATGATAGGTTTCGCTGATCGTCATTCATTCTATTCGATATTCTGAGGAAGATTTAAAGCTCAACTTGGTGTGTCGCTGATCAACATCAGCGAGAACTTTACTTCTTCAAATCAATAAAGGCAAAAGTTACTGCCAGAATAACAGCTAGTCACTGAAGATCTTTTGTTCAATTCATTCTACAAGAGCATGTTAGCTCGCAGTGAATGAGGAGGATCACTGCATCTTCAGTGACTATTCAATAAAGCCTCTCAATCATCAAGTACTAAAAAGTACTGTACTTATCTATACATCAGCAAGAGTGTTCCAGTTCGAAGTATGCCCGAAAGATTACGTGGCAGCAAGTGATTGGTTTTAAGGTAACGAGATATTTGCGGTAACAGAATTGGGACCCGCAGTATGTCGGTTTATCAGAGATCAGGACCAATCAAGCAGCAACACGTGTCCTTCCAAGATCCTATTTTGTAGGCGATATTTTAGGAACTCTTGTAGTATAAATAGTTCAGTGTTTTGTACTATTGAGGCTAGTCGTCATATGCACCGTTCTTCTGTTTGTCAGAGAACTAGTTTGTCTAAGTGTATTAAGACTCAGCGAGGTTAACTATCAGCGTGTATGTCCACTGTAGTTAATACTCTTCATTGTAATAATTTAGCTAAGTGTTTGAATTGGATTAACTTTGGTTAATCCATTCCGCATTCAACACTTTGTGATTTAATCAATACAATTCACTTTCAGCTACAATTACTTGTCGTTCTTTGATACTGTTATATCTTTAATCTGTTATTTCAATACCATCATACTCTGTTATAGATAATCAATTTAAAACAAACTGAAACACTTGGTAAAATCTGAAATTGTTTTAAATTGTATTCAACCCCCCCCCCCCCCCCTTCTACAATTAAATTTACACTTTGTGATTCCAAATCACTAACTAATAGTGATTACGGGACTCTCACTTACATTTATACAAAACCTGTAAATTCACTCAACATATTTGTTGACGAATTCTTTCTATGTTTTACAGGAAATTAGCTATGTAAGTAAGCAACGCATGCATTCAGGATAGACAACCCTGCACTACTTAGGATGCCACATATTTTGGGACAGCTTTTGAGGATTTCCTCTGTATTACTGCAGACATTGCAGTTATACTTATGAAATCTTATTATAAACATATGCATTGTAATACTTAATGTTTTAAAACTCTATTACTACTGTACGACTTACATGGTCGTACTTCTTTTGTAACAACTATTTAAACTGGCATCCTTATCTATTATGTTGCGCAATAGCCATATGCTCTGAGTATGTATGTATTGTTTGGTTGATTTCACTGCTCACGCCCCGTCACGATATCTAAGCTTCCGCATGTTTAATTAGTACTGATCGTGATTAGCGTTTGGCGGGGTGTGACAGTATATATATATATATATATAGGGTAGTAATCAAGAGGGAAATGCCTTTTTGGGGGGAAGCGTTTGTATGCATCAAGAAGCATATTATAATTATCAATCAAAACATCAAAAAAAATATTTTTATTGGTAAATAGTAATCAAAATCGATGCTATAAAGAATATTTTAAAGAATGAATTTCATTTTTAAGTCATAACATTAATTGATGACTATTTATTTAATAAATTGTTAATATGCAGTGTGATGCATATTAACTAAGATGCATCGCGATGTATTTTAAAACTTCACATTATTTGAAAGATATTTTTATTGTTAATATGCATCACAATGCATATTAACTAATATGCACCGCGATGCATATTAACGGATTTGGTTCTAATATTCATAAATCGATGCTATAACTTGAAGAAAGAATTTATCAAGGAAGCTTAACATTCATAGCATCGATTCTGATTAACATTTACTACATTTCAGTTTGCTTTTTTCGAGATTTGTATGGGTGAAGGTAATATGCTTCCTGATGCATACTAACGCTTCCCCCCTTCCCCCAAAAAATGCACTTCCCTCTGTATCATTCTACTATATATATATATACTAAGCGAGTAGTAAAGATGGCTCCAGAATTTGCCACGTAGACAACAATGACACGTGTCAATCTCTAAAAGTATTTAGTTAAATAAATAAATAGATTTAGATTATTAAACATTAATTAATTATTTTAATAAAAACTACACCTTATTATAAGATCGAAATTATTGGAATAAAAATATAATTTGCATTCCTAATTGATTTGGAATCTGAAAAGGATACTAGCTCCATTGTATAAATATTGTATTGTCATGAATGAAAGAATCAATCTACCTATCATTCGTAGAGATTTATGAAACACAAAGAGAACTTAATAACAAAGTTAGATGTTGGATCTCAAACACACACACCTCAAGCATGTAAATTTTATATGTATTTTTTAACAAAACTTTTCAAATATTTTATATTGTATTAGAATATAATATTCTTTGCTTCTTGTTATACTTATTAATTGTCATTTCATCCGTCCCATTTTTATTGCCATTCTAGAAATTTTGATGGATTTAAGATAGGATCAAAATCCAGCCCAATTTCAAACAAAAAAAAAACGGAGTTTTATGTAGGCTATTCTTTAATGTATTGATGAGGTATATTTAGATACGTTATTTGTTAGTACCATATCGAATGATGTTATTAAACATAAATTTGTAATATAAAAATTTGTTATGAATCTAGTATATGTATATATAAGTATGTATTGGGAGGATCAAGGGGGAAACTCTTTTTTTGGAGGAATGGAGAAGTGTAATATTCATCACGAAGCATATTAAATTCGTCAATACATTTGTCAAAAATTAAAAAGTGAAAATTAATAAATGTTGATCGGAATCGATGCTTTGAATGTTAAGCTTCCTTGATAAATTTTTTTTGTAGGCTATAACATTAATTGATGAATTTTATATCCGATCCAAAATCGTTAATATTCATCATGGTGAATGTTAGTTAAAATTTATTACGATGAATGTTAAAATTAAATTAATATTATTTTATAACATTCATGATGATGAATGTTAAGTTAACATTCACCACAATGAATATTAATGTTTTATTAAATCAATAATCATAAACTAATGTTATGACTTAAAATTGAAATTTATCTGTGAATATATTCTTTATAGCATCGGTTTTGATTACTATATACAAGTAAAATTAATTTTATCTTTGATATTTGTATTAGCGAAGTTAAGATGAACCATGATTAATATTACACTTCCCTTCTTCCCCTAGATAAATGCTTCCCTCTTGAACCGTCTCATATATATATATATAGACATGGGATCCTGTGAGAACAAGGTGATTCTGTGAGAATGATGAGAACATATCCTAGCCCTCCATCAGATCTGATCAAAATTACCCATACGATTGATTTGATCCGAATATCCGATGAATTGAACTTTTGAGCCCATGAATATGGTAGAAGCTCATGCTGCTAACGTGTTGTAAAAGAAAGAACAATAAATAATAGAGAAAAAGATGTAGAATAGAATAGAATAGAAAATTGTTTTTATTTATCTCACTAATTAGACATTATCTTAGAGATATAGACATTCATTCCATATTTATTCTCTATCCATAACAAGTTTAATATTCATCCATAACAAGTTTAATTATATATAATAATTATTTTTTCAAGAACAATTATTTTAAAGACAAATAGTAATGTTTATATTAAAAAATATCAGAAATGAAACACAAACAGAATTGCAGATAACATCTAATTTTACAGAAACCCTAAGAGGTTATATTTTGAGCACAACTCCTGAGTGAGGACGAACAAACACAATATATCATTGTAGAAATCAGAAGAGCTCAAAGACCAGTTCATAAAAAAAGAATTAGGTGTCAGCATTAGAATGGAACTCTCTTTAGTAAAAAGCGTATTTGACAAAAATCATTAAAAGATATTAATTGACAGATTCTGTAGATGTCAATTTTTAAAAGTTACAAAAACACCACGAGTGCATCAATAGAGCTTGAGCTGCAGGTTTATGGTAGTCTATATTTCAGTTTAGACATCAAACGTTTAACAGAAAATTTCAAAATATCCTTCAAAACACAAACTGTCAACATAAGCGAAAAAGACTAATTTGCTCTGGGGGCAGCCCATTCCACACTCAAGATAAGGTTATCATAACCATACCCGTTGAGTTTCGCGATAACTCTCTCACCCTCTTCCCTCCTCATGAAATTAACAAACCCGAAACCTCGGCTCATTCTAGTCTTCTGATCCATTGCAACATAAACACGAGACACGTTGCCAAAAGGGCGGAACATCTCCAGCAGATCTGTCACACCCCCGATTTCATGATTTGCGGAAGCGAAGATTTGGGTGTGACTAAACAAATATCACAGTGCATAGGTACAAGCAAACGACTCTACATGAGATGTTTATATATTTTACAGAAGTAGTTACAATGTTTAAGTTATAAGTTTACAATAATAGCGAGTTCGCAAAAGGTTCTGAAGATTTTAATACATAACCATTATACAAAAGATAATGCTAGAAAATCTTCATGTTTATATAGATGCATGCGACTCGTACAGATAGCGTATCCTGTAGGCCATCCTACTGTTGCTGATCACCTGAGAATACAACACTAAAAGGGTTAGCTATAAAGCTGGTGAATCTCACAGGTTTAAAATAAAACATTGATGTGATCAACATGATTATCCGACGATTTAATACCGACAATGATTAAACAACATAACCGAACAATGATAAACCAATTAAGGTTTCCGAACAATGATTAAACCAAATAAGGTTTCCGAGCAACAATTAAACCAATTAAGGTTTTCGAACAATGATTAAACCAATTAAGGTTTCCGAATTAAATAAACCGACACTGATATTGCACTGAGCTATGGTTCAAGGCCTAACCCGATTTTCTGCCTCCCGAACGGTGTCAACACCCATAACAATTACTAAAATGCACTTTTGTACGTGGTTGTAGCTAGCAACCCGGACGGGGACGTCACTCCCATGATAGATCTATCTTTTAGTAATCGCGCCTTATTAAGTTAATGAACCATACACTGATGAGGTCTTTCCCGAATTAAAACACTCATGCAATAACCCAACAAATCAATACCGACAATGTTAACCGAATATAATAACCGAATACAATTAACCGAGTTAATAACAAAATTAACTAACCGAATAACTGTGATCACTAAAACAATTTGTGTTGCATCTCCCCCCGAGTTTAAAATAGTAAAACAGTAAAATGGAGCCGTGAGACTCACCTGAGTCACTGAGCAATGTAAATATCCGACGTGGAATAGATAATCCCCGAATCTCCTAGTGTCCTAAACACACGAGATATCGAATGATTAATTGGATTGTCTAATGTATTCCCGTATCAATGTTTATTCGTTTCAATTATGTCTGAGTGTTTAAATTTGTATTTCCGTTCAAGGTTTGTAAAAGTGTACGGCCCGTTGGTGGCGACTCGAGATTATATCCCAAAAATATAATAATGTTTGTTTCGTATATAAATAGCTTGTTCATTTGTGTACCGTATTATTTATAACTATCCGTACATATGAGTTCAAAATTGGACAACTCAGTTTCTGTTTTGGACCCTATGATCCGCCGGATCATGGCCATGATCCGCCGGATCATGGCCGGATCATGATTTTGCAGTTTTAAGAAGGATCCGCCGTATCATGGCCGGGCGGATCATGGCCGGATCATGGCCATTACAGGTCTGTTCGTGCACGATCTTAACAAAACGAGTTCTAACACAATTTAGCAAATTTTCTCGTATGTAGAACACTAATACATGATATATTACATATTATAAACACGAAATTAAAGGAAATTGGTGAGTGTTCTTACGAATTAAAATTTGGAACCGGGAGGAGGAGGATGATGAACCGGATGATGGCGATGATCGAGAATGATGATTATGATGATGAAGATGATGTTGATTCTTGTTGTTGTTGATGATGTTGTTGATTGATGAACGAGAGATAGGTTGATAGGTGCATGTGTGTGTAAATTGTATTATTGGAGTCGGTTATAACCGGCTCCAATCATTGATGTTAGTTGGAAATTTTAGACCCGTGTTCGTGTACCCGATCGTAAAAGAGTATAATATTTTCAAATGAAAATTTTCTAAATATATTTTTGAATATATTTTCAATCGAAGTATTTTATAAAAATACTTTTAGTGAGATATAAAATTATATCTTTGCTTCAACTAATTTTGACGGATAGTTTACAGTGTTCAAAATGTGTTTAAATTTTCAACCGAGTAAATAATAATTATTCTCATCAATAATATATTATTTAGAAATGTTTTCACCAACGTCCGTATTTGAGATTGCGAGTTCTTTCAGATTTGTTTGTATGTGATTATTAAATAATCATTCAATGTTTTATATATATATATATATATATATATATATATATATATATATATATATATATATATATATATATTTATATATAATATCCGAATACTTTCGTTTTAACACGTACCGAGTACGAATGATTTAGGTTTAAATTGACCGCTAATTTCGGCCCCTTTTTGACCGGGTGTCACAAGATCAGGCTCTCGTGTATCCTCTGAAAGGTTATTAACCAGAACAGAGTTCTCATCATCCCTACGTCTCGTGTCAGTACTGGCAGTGGGCCATAGTGCACCAGCATGCATGGTGGGTGGGACATATGTTCCTTTGGTAGCACCAGAAGCCCCAGTGGTGGATGAATCAGCAGGGCTCGGGTTCTCAACAAATGTTTCACTAGGCTGGGCAAGATCCTTGTAGGGGAACTTTGAAGTCCAGCGGTCACCTTTCTTCCCACAAGTCCTACACACCATGAGAACCGCACCTCCTTTTGACATTTGAGCCAATGGATCTCCAGATGCATTGGAGTCTTCAGCTTTGGTTCCTATTAAAATATGTACAGTTAATAAACCAACATATTAAAGCATAGCAGCTCTAAGATTTTTTACTTCATAATAATAATCTGACTTTCAAATATTTCGCGCCAAAAGTATAATACAACTTCATTGCACAATACACTCAACAAAGTTTTCAACTTTTACAATAAAACCAACATAAAATAAAAAATATAATCAACTATCTATGATCTTATTGAATACATCAGTTATTTGAAAAATTCAGATACAAATAGGCAAAGACTTATGGCCGAATCAAATTTAATAATGAACCGTCTTCGACGTGCGCATGAATTCACTCGCTACCCAACCGCCCCACTTTTGCCACCTCTACTTAGAATACAGTGGTTACAGGGAAAGATATGTTAAACTTCGATGCTGTTAGAAAATGTTGTTGATATAAGGTCAGGTTCGGAAACCAGTTGGCACTTAGATGGTCTAAATGATTCCCAAGTGGTCACCAGCAGTCCTACAATCTTTGTATCTAAGAGATTAAGATACAAAAAGCTAACAAAAGGAATAATTAGAAGGCAGGTTGTGTAATTGGCAACGTTTCCTTCAATTAGGTTTTGTGTAGGTGCATTCCTTGAAGATTTCTTTGATGTGAGAATTTGTTTCGCCTGCATTTATTATATCTTTTAATTGAAATTTCAGTACCATTTGCTTTACCTTCTAACCTTTTATGGCATCATGTATTTCAACTTCCTATCACTTCCATCTGATTCCGTATACTACAAGTTCTAAATTAGGCGGATTGACCCTTTATCACGCACACTCGACCACTTTTTCACCATGGCTAAATACTAATGCACATTGATCAGGTACTCTTTTCTACAAATTCTAGAATAAGTTTAATGTTCTTGTTTCTTTTACTTTTTGCTTAGTTTTATTTTTTCTTCTCTATTTCTAGCCTAAGGTACTGATGTGATCATTACATGTGGAGCTAAATGATGCAATGATGTTTCTTGGGAAGTATTAAAACTCGACATACTAAGCTAGTAACCTTTTCATGTTTGATGTTATTTAACTTTAAGGCTAAAAATACATGACTTGAACAATAGCATATAATTTTTTTCTTGGGTTTCTCAATACTCAGATGTTTATCAAAACTGGCTCAAAACAGATATATAGGAATGATTGGAAGACCAAATTCCTGCATAATTCATCTTTACTAGATACATACTTATTTAAGCCAAGTTGATTTCTCCTAACTTTTATACAAGTTATGTTCACCCTAAAAGTGGAGCTAAACTTACATGATGATTGTGTAATAGTCAAAATTACAATCGAAGTGAAACGCCCAAAAAAAAAAATTTAAAAGTAAACTCGTTTTGCATTGGTCCCATTTAATTCCACATTTAATTATTACAAACCAAAATGAATACAACCATGACAAATTTCACTAATTCATAATCTTTTGGGCGATTTATACAATGACAATTCAAAACGATAATTCAACATAATGAGAAGCTTGTCTAACAACACTACAAGCCTCAATCCACGCTACCTCCTTGTAATTACATTTCATCCAATTGGTTCAATCGAACCAAGCACCTACAACATAAAACCACTTAAACGAGTAAGCATAAAGCTTAGTGAGTATACAAGCAATTAAATAAATAATTCACCAATATGAAACAATTATCAATTAACCACTTATCTCCTTAAGTAAATACTATTGAGCAACTGTAGAGATTTCTCCATATTTCGTACGGATCCACGGTCCAATAGATACAAGTAAGCATGGCACCAAATCACATCGAAATGAATACCAAGCTTAATAGATACTAAGTAGTGCCAAGCACTTATTTCGTAATAATCATTTATTTCGTAACAATCAAATCTCTACAATACTCAATCCACATAATTCATATAATTCCACATTAATTCCAAATAACTCAACAACTAGCAACAATTAACAACAACGGTCAACAACAAATATCAACTTAAGATTCGAAATACGATACAACATAAGAACAATCATAAGAAACAACTATAAGAAACAAACAATATTCCAAACGACTGTATGAACCTCTTGCTGGTAAACAATCCGGAGCATACAATCATTACTAATTCAATCCTCGTATCACTCACCTTTGCTTTTTAGGCAAGTATATGATGTCACACTTGAACATTGAAAGCATCAATCTTGATCACCTATTACATTGCATGTCAAGATAACAATACATTCAACAACTAATAATCATCATAATCAATACATCAACATTATCAATCCATCACCCTTTTGGATTTGATCATACTACACATAATCCCTTATTTCAAAATTCTCTTTATTTCACTATATTTCATTATTCGCATACTATTTCAATGATTACTTATTATCATAATTCAAGATTCATCATAAACTAATTCCAAGGTTATGAGGAATCACCATAATCATCATTAATTCATTAAATTCATTATTTCATTATTTATGCCATAATCATATACATAACTTGATCACTGACGCGCCCCCAGCCGTTGGTAAGGAATTTACCTTGTCGTTGCACCGTCTACTGGAGGCGTGTCAGTGGGTGTTTTAATATTTAAAAGTGCGGGGCCTAAGTTTCCCTAACAATGCTGATCCTAAGGGAGAGCAAGTGGTAGGTATGACCTAGAGTCGTTTTCAAACCGACTGAATTAAAACTTAGACGAGGCAGATGATGGCTTTCAAACTAGTGAAGGGTTTATAAAATGGTGGGGAGTTTTGGTTCTTTATATTAACTAACTTAGGCAAATAAATAAATAAAAGCAAAATAAAATAAAGCGTAAAACAGATAAGATAAAGATAGTGTTTGCTGAGATTTCGTTAATTAAGTTATGGGATGATGTTCGGAGAAACTGTTTTGAAAGATATTTGTTAATTAGTATTCATGGATACTTGTGATGTCAACACTAGATTCCCTACTAATTAGATTCCCATTAGCATGTCACACCAGGAACTAGGTTATAGTAACATCACAAAGTATTTAGAATAATAAGAAAAATCTTTGTTTTAAGTTTAATATTGCTTTCTTATGAACGGTGACAAAATCTGAAGGTACTAGACAAAACATGATAGTTCCTTGCCATCGTAACAATTTTGTATATTATAAAAGTTCAATTATAACTTTAAACCAGCCCTTGCTTAAGACTTCCCAATAAATCCCCTAGTTATTCACAGCGTTCTTCACTTGAAGTGGTTCCGCTGCTTTAAACCTTGACCATGTCTTATCCTACGGTAATCCCCCATGTAGTCTTGCGGTTCCTTAGTTTCATACCTTTTGACAAATTATTTTGACACAGATGACTGACTAACTTTTATTTAAACGTCATTAAAAAGGTGTTGTAATCACGTTTATTGGTGGAAAGGCGATAGATTAATTTGAAGTTTAAAAGTCTATTTCGAAAGGTTAATTAAACTAGGTTTCTCATTTTTATAATATTAGTCCATAATATAACTACCTTCGGTCGTTACACAGCTTCCACGTATTTGTACTACACCTAAAGTGTTTCCAACGCAATACTGCATAACAGTCTAATAGGGGCCGTAATATTACTTCATAATATTGCATCGTTTCGTAATATGACTACCTTCGGTTGTTCCTCGACTTCCATACGTTTGTACTCCACCTTGAAGTGTTTACAGTACTATATCGAGGAATAGTCGAATAGGGGCCGTCATATTACGTTATTATTACCTATTAATCATCCCATAATTAAATAACTACATCGCAGGCAAACACAACAAGTATATTACGCTCTAATAATGGCAATAATTAAATCTAGCATAATTAATATAAACGTAATTAATTAAGATAGATAAGGATAGAGATAACCGTGATTAAAATGCGAGAAGGAATAAAATTGAATTAAATATGACAACTTCCAAGTGTACACAAAAAGATTACAAGACGCACCGCTCTTTCGTTCTATTACAATTACGCTCCGAAACTAATCTAAAACTAATCTAGAATGAGAAATAGAGAGAGAAAGAAATTTGGATTTTTCTAGAGAGAGAAAGTAATTTTTGAGTGCATAGAAAGGTGTGTTTTTCAATTACGAATCCAACGGTATATTTATAGCTGAAATCCGGCTCACGATAGCGAAGTTAGGCTCATTTTAGCGAAAAAGCGCGCGCGGTAAGCGTACGGGACGAAAAAGGTGGTGCACGGACGAAAAAGTAACCGGCACCAGGTGGCAATGGGCCGGCACTGGTTGACTGCGGGCCGGCACCGGCCGAGTGACACAAAAAGGCAGCCGGCGCCGCCAGGTTGCCAGCCGGCCGGCCTCGCCCGTACAACTTTTTCGGTTTACGTTTTCGTGCGTATCTCCTTCGTTATGCGTCCGATTGTGACGATTCTTTTTGCGTTGGAATCGATTTAAAAACGAAGACTTTGGTGTAAGGAAATCCCCTAGATGATTTTCCAATCTTCAGATGTCTTGTATCGGATGTTTTGAATCTTTTGCAGCGCGTAAAATCTTCATTCTTTATCCGTTTTAGTTGATTCTTTTTGCGTTGGGTTTGATTTTTGAAAACGAAGACTTTGGCATGGAGAAATCTCTGAGATGATCCTTTTTTACTTGAAATCTTGTCTTGGTTGCCTTGAATCTTCAAACACGTGTGAAATCTTCGTTTTTCGATCGTTTTGCCTAATTTTTCTCATGCTTCCTTATTTTAACCTACTTGATAAAATATTATTGATTAATATAATATTTTAGCTATTTTGCCAAGTATTGTTCTAAAATGAGAGAGATATCGTTAGTAAAAACGTGACTTTTTACGCGATATCAATCACTTATATTCCATTTTGATCATCACTAATGATCACCATAATCTTTTTATCTACTTAATTATAATCAATCTCATAATCATAATTAATTCAATTGCTTAATTCTCTTGATTCAATATTTCAATATCCTTAAATTTTATTCCAACATCTTTAAACACTAATTAAGGTGTATTAACACCAATTCCTTATCAATTATAAGAAACCCACTTTAATTACTAATGATAAAACTCAAGTAATCCATTTTTAGATTGAATTCGTATTACTCATCATCCTAAACACACTTATCTACCATTAATTCATCATAATACACTCTAATTTCAACCTAGAAACCATTAATCATTCAAACCCTTTGAAACTCCCATGAAATTCAAAGTTTCAATTCAAAATTAAGGAAGAATCATGATTACCTTAGGTTAGAAACGATTAATCCTTGATGAATTCAAGTTCTCTAGCTCCAATTTCATGTTTTGAATCAATTTTGGTTTAGGGTTTGAAGGTTCTGCGTTTTTTATTTCTTCGTGGAGCTTCTAGGATATTTTAAAATGAATATGATACGTACATACACACATAGGTTAGATATATATGTGTTTTAATTTTATTCCCCGTGATTATCATTGTCTGAAACTTTAAAACCGACATACAATTATTACTATTTTATTTCACCTAAAGTAAATATAATTTAAAACAATTAAAACAATTACTATTACTTTATTCACAATATTACTTTTGGATTTTGGGATGTTACATGAAGAAACTACAACTATACCTAGATACATTAATCACTTATAATAAGTTCCATGCATAAATTATTCGTGAACTTCTTTGTGCTTAATGCTGCCGATTTATTAATAATGGGTATTTGGGCCACCCACTAGAGCCGCTCAATATTTTAATGGAGCACGACCGAACCCCCCAAGGTCAAACATCGCCGGGCAAATAACCTCTATCACATATACCACAACGTCCAAGCCGAACTTGCACCAATTCAGCTTTAACATTGTAGGCCATGCACTTCATTGGTGGTAGGTACCTTTATGAGGTTTCGAACCTATGACCTGAAGGAAGTCATGAGTTGCCCTTACCGCTAGGCTATTTAGGCATTTGTTGCCGATTTAATAAGTTAATACTCTAATAGTAAGTTCATGGTTATTGACATGACGAGATTAATATACTTCATATGTATTTCGCTTTAAACAGTTGTATGTGTTTAGTATATATTAGCTTACTTATAAGTTATAATGCTCAAATTTACTCAAGTCTATGAACTAGTCTTAATATGTATGTTATTTACATAACAAATAAATGTAGGCCACATGTATATCACTACGACACTACCTTCAACTTCAATGACTAGGTTTTTTACTACCCTGAATTATCAAGGGCGTACACTAGTACCCTGACAGAATAGTCACTATAATACCTTGACTCAGTTGACTCGGTGCATATGACTGCCACGTGACCATTTCGGTTTTCTTATTTAATTTAGTTTAAATTTAAAGT
Source organism: Helichrysum umbraculigerum (assembly GCA_949592205.1). Taxonomy (NCBI): domain Eukaryota; kingdom Viridiplantae; phylum Streptophyta; class Magnoliopsida; order Asterales; family Asteraceae; genus Helichrysum; species Helichrysum umbraculigerum. Next base: position 305,670,948 of record CATIUR010000001.1, on the reverse strand, counting down.
AGAGTTTTCATCTTACATAGATTGTCTCTAAATTTTACAGTAGATAACAATGAATGATTGTAGCAATTGAGCTGTATTAATGAAAAGTTGTTTTATAGAAGTGTGCATGTTTTAGGAGAATTCATATAATTCTTCTCTTTAGAATCATTTTCCTTGTAATTAGGCACCATATATCAAAATTAGGGTTTAATAAATCCCATTAACTGAACCATTCGCCCTGTGAATGTGATGTGCGGGCAAAAGTTTTTGAACCAAGTGAAAAGGATTTTTAAGTTATTCATTTTTGCTTCCAACTTCATGATTTGTATCAAAATTATTGACTTTCTTTGAATAACTGTACCTTCTCCCAGTTTGAGGTCGTATGAATTTGACGTGGAGAACAAGATGCTTTTTTATTAATATAAAAAATGAAAGGATCCATAGGAAAATTTGCCAACATTCATGGTGTGACAATCCTCCATTTAGGGTATTAATCATTACTTAATTGCATGCATTACCTAGAGTAATTTCCCTGATTAGTGAATTCAAAACGATTTTTATGTTAAGTCTTGTGAAACTTACTATGTGATACGTGACGTATTTGATTTGTAGTTATATATATAGCTACGTACGAAATGAACATATTAAACTCGACAAACTAAATACAATAATGTTGGTGATACGAAATAATTAATAATTCGAAAATTATTAATTACAACTATTAGATAATTATATTATTGAAATAATATAATAACTTATACGTTTTATTATAAACGTATCAAACGCGAATTATTAAGTTCCAAAAAGAACTTCAAAATACTTTTGAATAATTTTTGTTTGAAATTATTATAGAAAAGTATTAGAACAAAAATAAAACGGAAACATTTAGACTGCTATTTAGGACGCGTTATACACGAACAGAAACAATTATAAAAAGTACCTAAAGGTCGAAAATAATAAAAGTATTTATTTTCCCGTTACTGTTTTAGTATTTGGAAGATTACCTCAAAATATAATTTCCAAATTTGACTAAAAATTTGGCACGCAATTTAACTGTACATTACCACTACTGTAAATAATTTTAATAATTATTTTGATAAAGTATTTCATTTTTATAGTTATCAATTACTAAGTTTAAAGTAAAATTTAAACTAACGAATAATTGATTGGTACACGGGGTACCACTAATTATACCCGTACCTGAAACTAACGGGTTAAAAACACAATATAATACCCAAAAATAAAGATCTGGTCGACACATTGGTGCACCACCTTACTTCCTTTGACAAACATATCACTGAGACAATTTTTTTATATATACTCCATTACTTAATATATTTGACACACAAGCCTCAATTATTGATCACCAAACTTTTGCTTCCTCCTTTGTGTTGTCGAATGGAACCAGCAGAACAAGGAAGCAAGCAGCAGGAGCTTAAACTCCATCTCATTCTTTTCATCATAATCACAAACAAAACCATGAAAACTTGATCATCATCTTCATTTCGTAATCATCATCTCAGTCGATCATCATCATCAACCATATTGTGAGGTTCTAAAACTATAAATTTCATACATATATTTACATATTTCTTTGATTTTATATCGATTATTATGTATGAAAAACTTGTTATATTGTGTTAAAAACTTCATACTTATGGTTGATTACTACGGAGTATTAAGAACAAGTAAAAATGGAAAAATATTATGATGATGAACCTAAAAATAGTGCTCTGTGATTTCGGACTAAAACAGAGTACAGAACTGGACTGCGCATGGAACCGATCGGCTAGTTTCTACCAACCGATCGGCTGGGAACAAAGGTGCCGTACGGCTGATTGTGTATAGCCGATAGGCTATATATACATGGAAATCTCATGTACAAACTTACTACATATGGAAGTTGCTATTTTTAGCAAACGATTATTATTAAATTAAATGATATTAATAATAATTATTATCATTACATATCAAGTTTAAATGGTACAAAAATATTAATAATTTTCTGAGTCAATATATTTGATAAGTTATATTTTGTTCTAAAATATACGACACGTAATTTGGTTCTAAAATTGTGCACGACCGCAAGACAATATTTTTATACAAATATTAAACGATATAACTTTTGGGACAAACGGATTAATTATATAATGGGTCAAAACTATTTTGTATTTAGGCCAAACTATTTTTGGGCTAAACAAAGTGGGTCAAAATCATTACATTTCTATTTGGGCCGGGTTAAGTTTACTAGTTGGGCCAAGCCCAACGGGCCGTGAACTTTTAAAACGCAAACTTAAACCGGAGCTATATATATGTGACAAGTTAAACGAAACGAAAAATATTAGTTCCATTACAAATGGATTATATATATATATATATATATATATATATATATATATATATATATATATAACCGACGATCATTTTATATATATATATACATACAAACGACTATAATTTATATATAAATATATAAATGGACTACGACAACTTGTATTATGTTTATACAAAAACGACAACTTATATTTATATATATATAGATATAGATACGAAACGTTGACAAGCATATGTATTTATATATATACAATGAAATGAGGCTATTCTTATAGCAAACAAACTTATGTTTTTAAAACATATACGAATATATATATTCAACTAATAAGTATATATAGGTATATACTTACAAGCACGCATGGTTTAACATATTTATCACCAACCAACTAAACTTTATACAAATACTTTAACGTAACAAATAGTCTGAGTACTTATATAAAGTATATTTATTTGCGTCTAGGTATTTGAGGGACGCATCTGGACTACTATATTACTAGCAATTATTCGCTGAAGACTTGCTACCAGTGAGTTCACAGCCCCTACTTTCTACTTGTTTTAAATGCGTTTAAAACCAGGGGTGAAAAACATAGAACTATGTGATATAACATGCTACTTGATTTATATAATTGTTCTGCATGTTATTATATACAATTGATTAACATGAGTGCTTTCATGCCATTGAACTGTTTGTATGAATTGTTTTTCATATCGTTAAACTTGAAATGTTTATGTGAATTGTTTTCATATCGTTAAACTTGAACTATTTCTATGAAAAGATTTTCATAACTATTTTGGGAATTAAGACAAAACAAATCTTGGTACGAACCTAGGTTTACGTGAGGTAGTTGTAGTGCACATAAGTCCCAGTGCTTGCAACCTATAACCATTAGCTAGGTGACTCTAGCCACTGAGTATACAGATTGTACTATCGATTTGACAACCCTCCCAGGATATAACTCGTTGGTCATTCTGTAACACCCTCAAATTTCGGTTTGCGGAAGCGATCGGGTCGGGTGTTACCAAATTAAATATCACAGCATAAGATACATAATGAACGACTCTAAATGAGACGTTTGAAAATAATTATACATTTATGAAATTTAAGTATTTACAAGTTGCGAGTTCGCATAAAAGTAATATTACATTCTACTAGTACTGAGTAAATGCAATAAATATCCTGAGTATTGAAAACATGCGACTCGAGCTAGAATCCTGTAGTCCAATCCTACTACAGCAGTGTACCTGAGAATGCACACTAAAAGGGTCAGCTGAAAAGCTGGTGAGTTCACAAGTAATTTGTAGAAACAAGTAGTTCGAGTAATAAATGTTTCATTCAGAAATATCAATCAAGTTTAGCAGTTTAAATAACAACAGTTGCCCCTCGAGGCAGTTATAAGTAATTTATGGTAAGCAGGTGAACCTAATCCATAGGTTTCTAGTCAAATAAAGGGGACCAATCCCCATCCTGTGTGTTATCCGGTAAGATATTGCTACCTGGCAATATGTATACGAGAGTAGCGTAAGGTGACTATCTGTCGTGCTACTGGCCGAAAGCAATCAAGCAAGAAAGTCCTTAGGCGATCGGTATTGCTCCCCGGCAATACGGTACGGATAGTTTGTACGGTTTCAAGTATTAGTACTACGGTTACTAATAGGTCACGATGCCACCTGGCATGAAAGGTTGCACCCCGGTAACGTGATCAAGTTATCTGTTTTGTGATTGTGTCATATCGGTACGGTTTGTGATTACAGTCAAGTGAGCAAAAGCTCGTTATTTCCTGAGTCTCCGACTCGTAAGCATCTAGTAATCACCTACAGTGATGGTAATGGGTTCACAATTACGGTCAAATGAGCAAAAGCTCATAATTTCCTGAGTCTCCGACTCGTAAGCATCTAGTAATCACCTACAGTGATGTAATGATTATCCCCCAAGGGAGGTGTCAAGTTATGTTCCGCAGGACCACGTTTCAGTAAATTAACCACTTATAGAGCCAACGACCCCGACCGTAATAATTCGTAGGTCCGTTGCTGGAAGTAAGTAAAGCATAAGTCCATATGCTGGAATGAGTAACCGTGCAGTCCCGCAGGACTACGATAGGGCATGAATCTACATGCTGAGCCAACGACCCCGACCGTAGTAATTCGTAGGTCCATTGCTGAATGTAAGTAAAGCATAAATCTATATGCTGAGTATGAGCATCCAGCTCGTAAGTAGGTTGTACCACCCACCGTGGTATCGTGAGCAATCCAGCTCGCAAATAAGTTGTACCACCCACCGTGGTATCGTGAGCTCGTTTGTAAATCCGTAATACCAATCACATTGGTATCGTGTTTGTACCACCCACCGTGGCATCGTTTTGCTTCACATATAGTGACAGCGTCCGTTATTCTCCCGCAGGAGATGCAAGTAATCGTTTTGGCAGTACACGACATGCCGAAAGTAAGTTTAGCCCCAAAGCTAGTAAAATGTTACAGGCACTCAACAGTACCTCAAGTTGTTACGTAATTCACAGTAGTATATCATACTAAGAAATGTAGGAGCGTCACCTAGATGTAAGGGATAATCGTAATCAATAGGTAGGTACGTATCTACGTCACCTAGTTTGCCTGAAGTAATGTGTAACGTCTAAGTCACTTAACTGTAGGGAAGTACTTTCAGTACTTAGTTAAAGTCATCTGTTAGTTCATAAAGATAGTCATCACTGAACTAGCAAGTCGGTGCCTCTAGTTGGTATTCACAAGTCCACTAGTCATTACTAGTAATTAGCAAGTCACTGATGTAGTGAGGCATTTATTTCCTAGATATTATATGTAATATAATTCTAGGTGTTACTAACACAGTCATACTTAATATCCCCAAGTATGGTCAAATGGTTCGTAGCTGTCGCGGTCTAGCACCGTTACCATAAACTATAGTAAAACGTTTGTAACGGTTTGAACAGTTGAAAGTAGTAAAACAGGAGTATGCATTCCCACCCCGAAATCAGTTGGAAAAACAGTGAAAGAGTGGGGTGATGAACTCACCTGAGGAGCTAGCGTCCTAGCGTAACGAGTCGTGCCAAGTGAAATCTCCTAATGTCCTAAACACGAGAGATTTCGTACGTTTGTAAGTGCGGTTCGTTATGGATGGTTCGTAATAATAATTCATATTATTATTAGGTTTGAGTTTTCGTATACTTCATAAAGTATATTTGTTTTGGAGTACAAGTCGTATCGTATTTAAATTGTCTTTTGAAAACGTTTTCCGACACTTAGAAAGATTTGGCTAATTTCTGTTTTCTGCGACATAACATGCGACACAAAAATAGTTCATGCGACACAAGGGTTGTGTCGCATGGTGCGACACAGAAGTTCTGCGACACAGTGGTTGTGTCGCATAATGCGTGTGATGCTAAATCAATAGCGACATAAGGGTTGTGTCGCATGGAGTCTACGACACAAGGATACGACATAAGGGTTGTGTCGCATGAGTAATTCATGCGACACAGTATGCGACACAAGGATTGTGTCGCACTGAAGAACAGCAGCCCAGAAACCTTCGGGTTTCGCGTTTTTCCGGCCAAAATCGCAAATCTAACGCATTTTCAAGCTGTAAAATCATGTTTTTTTGTTGTTTAGGTTATAACTAAGTTGTGTAAACATTATTACACCCAAACATTACACCAAAATGATTAAATCTAAATATTTAGGAATTTCTTACAATTGCGAATCGAGGCCAAACGAGGAAGAAAACGAGGGTGTCGTCTTTGTTAATGTTGTTCCTCTCTTGATGGTGATTCCGAAAATGTATGGTGATGGTGGTGGTGGTGATCGGCCGGCGGTGGTGGTGTTTGGTGGTGATTATTTTAGAGAGAAAAATGAGGTGGAGAAGATGATGAAAATGAGATGAAATGGGAAGAGGGTTGGGTTTTGTCCAACACAGATCCCCAGTGCGCGGACTGTGGTCTCCAACCACAGTACAAAATACCCGTGTTTTATTTGTTCAGTCATAATATAAAATAAAATCTTATTTATATTATTTAAAAATGTTTTCTAATGAAAGTATTTTATAAAAATACTAATTGGGAATAAAAGTTAAATCGTTTATTTGAAGTTTAAATTCAGCGCGAAAATTGACTTTTTGACGAGGTGTTACACATTCCAACCACATCGACGGCAGTCGTAACGAGGAGTGTATACTTACCGTGTTACTGAGGCAACAACAAAACAACTAGTCGTGGTTTGGTTATAGTACTAGGTGTCGTACTTTAACTCTAAAGGTTTAGCTCACCTTAGAGGGATCGTAGTCTATATTTCCCACTAAACAACAAAACAACAACAACTTGATTTGGAAAGGGTATTTCCTGTGCATACTTGATTTGGAAGGGGTACTTCCTGTGATACAAACTACTTGAAAGGGAAATGTTTACTTGAATGATTAAACCTGTATTTCCTACAAACTACTTGAACAGGAAATGTTTACTTGAATGTTAAACCTGTATTTCCTACAAACTACTTGAAAAGGAAATGTTTACTTGAATGTTAAACTTGTATTTCCTACAAACTATTTATATGGAAATGTTTACTTGAATGATAAACCTGTATTTTCTACACACTATATAAATGGAAATGTTTAATTGATTGTTAAACCTGTATTTCCTGTGATAACTAATAGGATAGGTGTTCCTACACGATAACTATTTTAGAAATGTTTTCCTTGATTGGATAAACTAGTATTTCTAACACATAACTATTTAGAAATGTTTTCCTTGATTGGATAAACTAGTATTTCTAACGCTTAACTATTTTTAGAAATGTTTTCCTTAATTTGATAAACTTGTATTTCTTACAAAGTATTTAGGAAATGTTTATCATAATTGAATAGGCCTGTTTTTCCTTCCAAACGATTAACTTGTATTAACAACGACTATTAAACTACAAACTTAGTTTGGAAATAGCATTTTCCTGAGATTACTTATTTGGAACTATACAACTGATAGGAAATGTTTACTTTGATTAGTTAAACCTTTATTTCCTGCGAACTACTTATTGGGAAATGTTTTTGATTAAACTTGTGTTTCCTAACACAGATATTGAAATGTAGTAAGAATGACCTTCTTACATTTAATAGGAAATGTTTCTTTAATTTAGAATACTTGTGATTCCTACTATACATATAAACATTATGTTTGTGTACATGAATGATTTATACAAAACTTGATTTAACTACGTATATACAAACCTGTGAATTCACTCAACATTCAATGTTGACGTTTTACTATGTTTTTCAGGGAATTAGGACTCAGGTATTGATGCATGCATAATGGACGTAAGTTACCCACGATGAATTAGGATGCCACTTTTGGGACAAAATGTATTCTACAATATTATTATTTCTACGACTCGACAAGTCGTAGTTTTTGTAATCACTTTTATACTAATGGCATCTTAATTACTGTTCTGCAATGATCATAAGCTCTGATACAATGAATGCACACTGTTAACGTCAGCACCCCCGCTGTTTATTCATAATGCTTCCGCTAATAACTAAAGCTTCCGCTAATCGCCAAATAAATGCGATTACCGATTTTGGGGGTGTGACAGACTTGGTATCAGAGCCATTGGTTATAGCGAACTAGAAGTCTTTAAGCGACCTGAAAGTCTTAGAGACCTAGACTATAGCCTTGGCTAGAACACTCATGCATTCATACATTGCATAACTCTAGTTCACTACGTAGTTACTAAATATATTACGAGTGTGAATAACGAACGTCCTATATACGTGATCTACTCCGACGAGGAACCGTCCGAGCACAACTCTGACGTCGATGCTGCGTTTGTCAACGAAAACTTAACAACTATGACTGCTTCACTGTCCAACGTGACACCTAGTGTAGATGAAACAACGATCATGTTTGAGGAACTACTGAAGGGACTACCCCTTAAGAAACTCAAAATTTCCCATGCTACCTGTGCCCGAGTACAGATGCTGGAGGAGCGTGCTCGAGTGGCAGAGAGTGTAGCTGGGGTCAGCACGATGATGACAATATGAGGGTAGTTATAGGAACGTACTTATCCTATCTTAGTTAAACTTACGTATGACGGGCTGTGCCTATGCAGTACTATACTAAAACTTATATTCGAGGGATATATATAAATCCCATCACCTTTTAGATAAACACTCTAGTATGAACGTCTTAACTACTTACATTCTTTGAATCACTCACATCTATATCTGTAACTCTTGTATTGAGTTTGTACGAACTTAATCGTATTAAGCGTTGATGAAAAGAAGTATGTATTTAGCATCATATAATGACGCCTGGTCAACGTGATTATATTATACTAGGTACATATGGGTGTTTCAAAATCGTAAGATGCGTATTGGGGATAACAATAACCCTTCCTTATTCATTCAATAATTTAGCAACGAAACATTAGGAACGATTGACGAATCGACACACTACCCACGATCGAAGCAATATGAAAAATCATTTATTAAGGAGTAACTGAAACTATTACCCGACACGAGGTGATTCGTACTCAAAACAATGCTATGAAGGATAACCGAAACACTAGAGTTGAAATTGATGGAAACCCAACTAAAGGAAAAAGCTCCGGAAATGTGAGAGACACCACAGTGGAGAGTTTACCCTCTGTGGTAACTGCAAGCAGTGGGGCCATCGAACCCAATATTGCCAAAACAACCTTTCCACCAGAGCCAATTATGAGCGACAAAACAATGGGTGTTTCGAGTGAGGTGACCCAAAACCACTACCGAAATCAGCGCCCAAAGCTCAACAATTGCAACAACAACAACCATATGCCTCTAGGTTATTTGATTCGGATGTCAATTGAGTTTATGTCTAGTGAAGTTAGACCACTCTTAAATATTGAATCCCGTAAGTTAGATAACAAGTACATTATAGAACTAACCGATGGTAAGTTGATCGAATCAGGAAAAATAGTACCGGAATGTGCCCTAAGGTTAGAGGGACATTTCTTCGAAATAGACATACTATCGGTAGAATTGGGAAGCTTTGACATTGTAGTTGGCATGGACTAGTTATCGAAGGACCGCACAGAGATTGTTTGTTTCGATAAGATGGTACGTTTACCATTGTTGACAGGAGAAACTTTGGTGATACAAGGAGATAAGAGAACGAGTGTCGTAAAGATGGTCACTTGCTTAAAAGCTAGTAAATATCTCCGAAAGGGATATCAAACATCTTTGGCACACATCATAGAAAAGAAACCAAGGAACGACGCATAGACGACATACTTTTAGTGCAAGACTATCTGTAACACCCCCAAATTTGATGATTTGCGGAAGCTTGATTTGGGTGTTACTAATCAATAACAAAGCACAAAGATAAATAGCAAACGACTCTATATGCGTCGTTTTAACAAAATATATTGATAACTGAAATGTTTACAACGTTTAAAGCTTTACATAGCTCGAGTTAAATAAAATGAGATTTCAGTACATAAGTACTTATACAAAATATACTAATGCAAGAAAATCTCCATCGTCTGTATGCTGACTCGAGCTAAATCCTGAAGCAGAAACATCCTACTGCTGAGTACCGGCGATATATGCTAAAAGGTCAGCTATAAAGCTGGTGAGCTCACAGGTTTGAAATCAAGTAATATTATATGAACCGCAAGATTTAAATAATGAATTGCATCCAGCAATTAAATAATGAATTGCATCCAGCAATTAAATGATAATCATCGTGTATACAGCCATGAGCACATAGTTGAGCTTAACTCGAGGGCCGGGTCCCCTATAGAGAATTCCGGGCGAGGTGCCTCCACGAATGCCTAATCCACATTCGTCTTCCCAAATATTAGTACGTCCGTTTACCCGGTTAGTGCTTGCTAACCCGGACGAGGTGGGTCAATCCTATATGGTACCATATACTAATATTCACGCTACAACGTATTAACAACTATGCTGACGGAGGACTTTAAAATGATTAGTTTCGAAAAACTCATGTAGTATATGAAAAGTTGGTACTTGCGTTCACATGTTAAAAGTTGAGCAGTATATCACACCCCTGAGTAAAACAGTAAAAAGAGGGGCTATGAGACTCACCTGAGTCGTTGAGTTTATGAAAATAAACTGAGAATGATTAGCCGAGAATCGAAGTCTAAAGACTTGTAACCTGAGGGTGTCCACGACACGCGATGGTTATAATTATGATTGGGTATCTCAACAGATCACCCTTGTAGTTGTTCGTTCAACTATAATGTCCAAATTTCCACTATTTGGTGGATAAGTTTAAGTATTTGAAAAGTGTACAGCCCGTTGGTGACGGATTTGTAATAATAATCTCAACTATTATTATTTTGATTTCGTGTCGTTTTTCTTGAAAAATGTGTTTTGATTGTGTTTTAGAAGCCGTTACGAAATCTAAGTACGGGGGTCCGGGGGCAGCGCCCCTGGTAGCGGGGTCCAAGGGGCGGCAGCCCCTGGCGGGGTCCAAGGGGCAGAGCCCCTGGCTGGGGTCGAGCTGCCAGGTCAGCTTGGAAAATTTTTATTTCTACTATATTGCTTTAAGGAAAAACGCATCTGGATCTGAATTTGGGTAAAATCGAGTGATAAATTTCGAGTCTCGACACTTAGTAAAAATCTGTGTTTTTGAGGTTCTGGTTTGTGCGACGTTGGGTGCGACGTCTCAGGTAGGACTGCGACGTTGAGTATGACATCGCTAAAGGCGACGTTTCGCAATTTAATGCGACGTAGGGTGCTGCGTCGCTAATGCGACGTAGGTGATTTCTGCGACGTAGGGGCTTGCGTCGCTAAGTGCGACGTGGCGAGGTATTGGCGACGTTAAGGCTGACGTCGCTATATGCGACGTCGCAATTTAATGCGACGTTGTGACTGACGTCGCACTATGCGACGTCACGAGGGGTTTTGCGACGTAGAGGCTGACGTCGCATAAATTCTGGGCCAAATGCGACGTAGCGGTCTGTTGGCCGGAAAATGTGTCGAAAATGAGTTTTTCGGTTTCCGTTCGGTCCAAAACTTTTACCCAACCCTTATAGGGACATTATAAGTTGTTACAAACTACTATCAAGTGAAAACATTTAAAAACGAGAGATTTCGGGAATTGTCGGAAACTTACAAGGTGTCGGATTAAAAATCCGAAAAGATAGGATGATAGATCGTGTCGCGGTGGTCGTGAATCTCTAAAAATCTTGAAGATCCGAAGTCGTTTGATAAGTTTATTTTGCGATTTAGTGCGTTTTTAGGAGGTGGTGTGGTTGGTGAGATTTGAGAGAAAAAGAGAAAGAGAGAGAAAGAGAAAGAAGAAAATGAAAGAAAAAGGAGGGAGTTGGGGGTGTTAACCTCCAACTTCCAATCCCCGCTCTCCGTGCGGTGTTCGTTTGCTCCGTCGTTTAAACGTTAATTAATCATTTTAAATATTAATAAGTACATTTTAAATACAAATTATTACGCGATATTTTATTTAATTATTTTACAAATAAGATTACGTTTGAGTTATAAATGTAAGTTGGTTTATTTAGTTTGCGCGTTTCACATTTTAAATTTTGTAACTTTCTGATTGTACGATACGAATGAATACGAAATATTATTATAATAATATTTTTGACATAACCCGTTATTTAATTAAAATTTGTCACCAACGTCCGTATTAAATTGAATCGAAATACATTTGATTTAAATTGCGTACGATTTAACCAAATCGCATTTTCGTATATATTCAACAATATATATAATTCGATACATTAATTAGCCTAACAAGGAACTAATTACATGTATTAACATCTGATTAGGCACTAAATACTAGTCCTAATTTGGCGGGTGTTACATTCTCCCCCTGTTAGAAGAATTTCGTCCCGAAATTTAGCTCGAAGTCGTGTTTGATGTAGAATCAGTGAAGAGTTGAGGATATTTGAGTCGCATTTGGTCTTCCCGTTCCCAGGTGAATTCCGGACCACGCCGCGAATTCCATCTGACCTTGACGATGGGAATACGACTTTGTTTCAGTTGTTTGACCTCACGGTCCATAATTTCAGCGGGTTCCTCAACGAAGTGAAGTTTATCGTCAACACGAATTTCATCTAATGGAATGATAAGTGTCTCATCAGACAGACACTTCTTCAGATTTGAAATATGAAAAGTAGGGTGCACGCTGCTGAGTTCGGATGGCAGCTGCAATCGATAAGCTACTGGGCCAATCCGTTCGAGGATCTCAAAAGGCCCGATGTACCTGGGATTTAACTTCCCGCGTTTGCCAAAACGGATGACGCCTTTCCAGGGCGATACTTTTAAGAGTACTCGATCCCCAACTTGGAACTCGAGTGGTTTGCGTCTCACGTCAGCATAACTTTTCTGACGATCACGTGCGGCTTTGAGTCTGTTCTGGATTTCCACAATTCTCTCAGTGGTGGCGTGAATGAGTTCAGGACCAGTGAGTTGACTATCTCCCACTTCAGTCCAACAGATCGGTGATCGGCACTTACGACCGTACAGTGCCTCAAAGGGTGCAGCCTTAATGCTGGCGTGATAACTGTTATTGTACGAAAATTCGCACAACGGTAGATGTTTTTCCCAGTTTGTACCGAAATCAACTACGCAGGCTCGTAGCATGTCTTCCAGTGTTTGAATGGTTCGTTCACTTTGGCCATCGGTTTGAGGATGATACGCGGTACTCATATCGAGACGGGTACCCAAAGCTTTTTGAAGTGATTGCCAAAAGTGAGAGGTGAAACGGGCATCCCTATCGGAGATGATCGAGATTGGAACACCGTGATGAGAAATGATTTCCTTGATGTAGATTTGTGTGAGGCGTTCCATTTTATCGTTTTCTTTGATTGCCAGAAAATGAGCAGATTTGGTGAGACGATCGACGATCACCCAAATGGTATCGCAACCGCTCGACGACTTGGGTAGTTTGGTTATGAAATCCATGGCAATTTGTTCCCATTTCCATTCAGGGATTTCAGGTTGCTGGAGTAAACCAGGAGGTTTCTGATGTTCTGTTTTGACTTTCGAGCAAGTAAGACACTTGCTGACATAAGTGGCGATTTCGGCTTTCATGTTCGGCCACCAGTAAAATTCCTTGATGCCGTGGTACATCTTATCGGATCCCAGATGAATAGAATATTTAGACTTGTGAGCCTCGTCCATCACCAAGTCTCGGAGGTTCCCAAAACTAGGCAACCAGATTCGGTTTGAGAAGCACCTAATCCCGTTAGGTCTGATTTCGAATTGTTTGTCAATACCCCGTAAGGCTTCATTTTTGATGTGTTCAGATTTCAGGGCTTCGATCTGAGCGGTATGAATTTGAATAGTAAGATCGTTATGGATGGTCATACTGAGGGCTCGGACTCGAAGTGGTTTTGGTCGTTCCTTTCGGCTGAGGGCATCGGCTACAATATTAGCCTTCCCTGGATGGTACATGATCTCGCAATCGTAATCGGTAAGCAACTCGACCCATCGACGTTGCCTCATATTGAGATCCTTCTGATCGAATATATGTTGGAGACTTTTGTGGTCGGTAAAGATGGTGCACTTAGTGCCGTAGAGATAATGTCTCCAGATTTTGAGAGCAAAAACGACAGCTCCAAGTTCGAGATCATGAGTGGTGTAGTTCTTTTCGTGAATTTTTAGCTGTCGTGAGGCATAAGCAATGACCTTGTCTCGTTGCATCAACACGCAACCGAGACCTTGGTGAGAAGCATCGCAGTATACCACGAAGTCATCGGTGCCTTCGGGTAGTGATAGAATTGGAGCACTGCAAAGCTTTTGTTTCAGAAGTTGGAACGCTGACTCTTGTTTCTCGTTCCAATCGAACCTTTTGTCCTTCTGTGTCAGTACCGTGAGTGGTTGAGCTATTTTGGAGAAATTTTCGATAAATCACCGATAGTACCCAGCAAGACCCAAGAATTGTCGTACTTCAGTTGCAGAGGTGGGTGCTTGCCAGTCTTTGATAGCCTCGATCTTTGATGGGTCAACGTGAATTCCCTGACTGTCGATCACGTGACCAAGAAATTGAACAGTTTGGATCCAGAACTCACACTTAGAGAATTTTGCATAAAGCTCCTCGTGTCTAAGAAGTTCAAGGATGGTTTTGAGGTGTTGCGCATGTTCCTGCTCGTTGCGCGAGTAAATTAGTATGTCATCGATAAAGACAATGACAAACTTGTCGAGGTAAGGTTTGCACACCCGGTTCATGAGATCCATGAATACAGCCGGTGCGTTGGTTAGACCAAAGGGCATCACTTGAAATTCGTAGTGCCCGTAACGAGTCCTGAATGCAGTTTTTGGAATATCGGTGTCGCGAACTCGTAACTGATGATAACCTGATCGCAGGTCGATCTTTGAGTAGAAGCTTGAACCCTGAAGTTGGTCGAATAAATCATCAATGCGAGGGAGTGGATAACGGTTCTTGACGGTCAATTTGTTCAACTCTCGGTAGTCGATGCACATTCTGAATGACCGTCCTTCTTTTTGACAAATAAGACCGGAGCTCCCCAAGGTGAAGAACTCGGTCTAATGAATCCTCGATCCAGAAGTTCCTGTAACTGAGAGGACAACTCCTGAAGTTCGGATGGGGCTAAACGGTATGGTGCGCGGGCCACCGGTGCGGCACCCGGCACGAGATCGATTGAGAACTCAACCTGTCTAGGCGGAGGTAGACCAGGTAGTTCTTCCGGAAAGACTTCGGGAAAGTCTCTAACAATCGGCACATCCTCAAGTCGCTTCTCCTCCGACTTCTTCTCGGTAATGTGTGCGAGTATGGCAGGGTAACCCTTTCTCAGAAATTTTCGGGTTTTTAAGCAGGAGATTATATTGAGTCCCGTCCCACCGGTCTCCCCCTGTATGATCAATGTTCCACCAACGGCGAGTGGAATACGTACAATTTTATCGTGACAAACGATTTCAGCTCGATGTTTGGACAACCAGTCCATTCCAATAATGACGTCGAAACTGCCGATTTCAATGGGTATAAGATCGATCGAAAAGGTTTCGTCAGCTAAGTTTAAAGTGCAATTAGGTATCACACTGGTGGTTTCTACAAGTTTTCCATTGGCAAGCTCTACAGTGTACTTAACATCTAAGGTAACAGGAGTGATGTCAAGTAATGGGCAAAAATCATCGGAGATAAAGCTTCTATCAGCACCAGTATCAAATAGAACAGAAGCAGTTAAGTGGTTGAGGAGGAACATACCCGAGACCACATTCGGGTCTTGGCGGGCGTCCCCAGATTTGATGACGAAAGCTCTGCTGCGGGTATTGTTGTTGTTGTTGCGGTTGTTGTTGTTGTTCTTCAGTTTTGGGCACGAGTCCCTGAAATGCCCCGGTTTCCCACACTCAAAGCATACCTTGGGTGGTCTGGTGTTGTTGTTGGAGTTGTTGTTGGTGGGTGAGCGGCACTCTTTGGTGAGGTGGCCGTACCTCTTGCAGTTGTTGCAAAAGGGACCACAGGAACCTTCATGGTGGCGACTGCACTTGGAACAGTAGGGTTTGTTCCCAGTGTAGCCTCGTACGATGTCAGTGGTGGTGTTGTAGGCTTTGATGGTGTCGGGTTTCTTGTTTGGTTGGTTTGAGTGGTTGTTGTGGTGGTCAGACCACTTTCGTTTGTTGTTTTGGGAGGATGAAGTGGGTGGTTCAGAATCTTGGCTCATAGACATCAGGTCTTGGGCCAATGAGATCGCACCGTCAATGGTGGTTGGTTTTGAAGAGATGACGTGTCCCCGAACAGGATCAGGGAGACCAAGGGTGTACTTCCTGATTTTATCAGGTTCAGTGCTCACCATAGCTGGGCGAAGGGCAGCTAATTGTTGAAACCTGGTGGTATAACCATCGATGTCACCACCCTGAACCTTTAAGTTCCAGAACTCCTCATCTAGCTTTTGGAGTTTGGCGATAGAGCAGTACTTGGCAGTGAGTTTGGCTTTCAATTCTTCCCAAGTGATTTGGTAGGCAATGTCAGCACCCACTGATTGGGTATATGAATTCCACCAAGAGTGGGCATCATCTTCGAGAGAGCAGGTAGCGAAGTTTACTTTGTCGTTCTCCGCGCATTTACTAACACGGAAAACAGTTTCCATTTTCTCGAACCACCTGATCAGTCCGATGGCTCCTTCAGAACCCTTGAAGCTCGAGGGTTTGCAGCTTTGAAAGTCCTTGTAAGAACAAGGTTTGACGGCAGAGGTTCCAGCGGTATCGCTGTTTCTTGTGGAGTTGGGTGGGGTATTCCGAGCCAAGGCTTCAGTAACAGCCTGGGTTATGAGTGACGTGATCTGAGCATCTGTGTAAGGTCGTGTCTTTGGCGGCATGATTCTTCAATAAAAGAAATGAAGATACATGAGATTTTGTAAGAAAGTTGTATTTATTTCAGATGTACATGTATAAAGGTGGTAATACATAACATCAATATGAAAAAGAATTATGGCAATTAATATGAGTTGAACAACAAGAAATATTTGATAGTTAATACGAGTTCAAAGGTTACATCCTACAGATGTATTACAAAAGATGTCGGGAATTGTTACATCCGACTGAATTATAGAGTAGCGCGTAGATAGTTACTAGATTACAGGATAGATTACAAGACAAAGACTACACTAGTCTTGACGTAGATTAATTTGTTCCATCATCGTGACAAGACGGTCCACAGTGTTTGCAAGCCTGCTAGCTTGTCGGGCGTTGTCTTCTGCTAGCGCAAGTCGTTGTGTTAGTCCGCGCGCATACTCTTCTGCTTCATGTGAGCGTTGCTCACATTCTTCCATCCTTTGTTGTAGAAGGGCATTTTCCACCCTTATTTCTATAATTTGGTTGCGAAGGACATCCATGTTGTTGTTTGTGGTTTCAAGGTCGTCGGAGACCTGTTCTATGCGTTCAAGAGACGTAAGTCGCCAGTTTTCATTTGTTTCCTGCAACACGACATCCATGGTGCGAAGTCGCTGCTCGTGTTGATTTACCCTAGCAGCTAAAGCCGGTAAGGTGATGTGAGTGGGGTACGGGCCAGCTCGAGGCAACCTGGAGTTCCTCCTTGCTACCCTTGGGTTATGCGACCCGGATTGAGAACGAGATGAATTTGATGGAATGTTTGCCATTTCTGAGACAAAGCGTTAGTAAGATTGAGGCCTATATTCATATAGCTCCTATATAATATAGCCTATTGAGTGTCTAGCATAAACATGTTTAAGTCTCGGTTCTCTCGAGGTCAGAGTCTTCTATTGTACCCTGTTCAGCCATAACTACTTTCAGGTCTTACATCATCCTTGCTTAATTGTACATAGTTGATCAGGCTATGTTAAATTAAACTCGTATGCTGTAATCACTGAACCAGTCATACTTAACAAGGAATACGGCCTAATGGTCATAGTCTAGGCTCACTAAATGCAACCTAGTTCACTATAACCTTAGGCTCTGATACCAATCTGTAACACCCCCAAATTTGATGATTTGCGGAAGCTTGATTTGGGTGTTACTAATCAATAACAAAGCACAAAGATAAATAGCAAACGACTCTATATGCGTCGTTTTAACAAAATATATTGATAACTGAAATGTTTACAACGTTTAAAGCTTTACATAGCTCGAGTTAAATAAAATGAGATTTCAGTACATAAGTACTTATACAAAATATACTATTGCAAGAAAATCTCCATCGTCTGTATGCTGACTCGAGCTAAATCCTGAAGCAGAAACATCCTACTGCTGAGTACCTGCGATATATGCTAAAAGGTCAGCTATAAAGCTGGTGAGCTCACAGGTTTGAAATCAAGTAATATTATATGAACCGCAAGATTTAAATAATGAATTGCATCCAGCAATTAAATAATGAATTGCATCCAGTAATTAAATGATAATCATCGTGTATACAGCCATGAGCACATAGTTGAGCTTAACTCGAGGGCCGGGTCCCCTATAGAGAATTCCGGGCGAGGTGCCTCCACGAATGCCTAATCCACATTCGTCTTCCCAAATATTAGTACGTCCGTTTACCCGGTTAGTGCTTGCTAACCCGGACGAGGTGGGTCAATCCTATATGGTACCATATACTAATATTCACGCTACAACGTATTAACAACTATGCTGACGGAGGACTTTAAAATGATTAGTTTCGAAAAACTCATGTAGTATATGAAAAGTTGGTACTTGCGTTCACATGTTAAAAGTTGAGCAGTATATCACACCCCTGAGTAAAACAGTAAAAAGAGGGGCTATGAGACTCACCTGAGTCGTTGAGTTTATGAAAATAAACTGAGAATGATTAGCCGAGAATCGAAGTCCAAAGACTTGTAACCTGAGGGTGTCCACGACACGCGATGGTTATAATTATGATTGGGTATCTCAACAGATCACCCTTGTAGTTGTTCGTTCAACTATAATGTCCAAATTTCCACTATTTGGTGGATAAGTTTAAGTATTTGAAAAGTGTACGGCCCGTTGGTGACGGATTTGTAATAATAATCTCAACTATTATTATTTTGATTTCGTGTCGTTTTTCTTGAAAAATGTGTTTTGATTGTGTTTTAGAAGCCGTTACGAAATCTAAGTACGGGGGTCCGGGGGCAGCGCCCCTGGTAGCGGGGTCCAAGGGGCGGCAGCCCCTGGCGGGGTCCAAGGGGCAGAGCCCCTGGCTGGGGTCGAGCTGCCAGGTCAGCTTGGAAAATTTTTATTTCTACTATATTGCTTTAAGGAAAATTTTTATTTCTACTAATGCGACGTTGTGACTGACGTCGCACTATGCGACGTCACGAGGGGTTTTGCGACGTAGAGGCTGACGTCGCATAAATTCTGGGCCAAATGCGACGTAGCGGTCTGTTGGCCGGAAAATGTGTCGAAAATGAGTTTTTCGGTTTCCGTTCGGTCCAAAACTTTTACCCAACCCTTATAGGGACATTATAAGTTGTTACAAACTACTATCAAGTGAAAACATTTAAAAACGAGAGATTTCGGGAATTGTCGGAAACTTACAAGGTGTCGGATTAAAAATCCGAAAAGATAGGATGATAGATCGTGTCGCGGTGGTCGTGAATCTCTAAAAATCTTGAAGATCCGAAGTCGTTTGATAAGTTTATTTTGCGATTTAGTGCGTTTTTAGGAGGTGGTGTGGTTGGTGAGATTTGAGAGAAAAAGAGAAAGAGAGAGAAAGAGAAAGAAGAAAATGAAAGAAAAAGGAGGGAGTTGGGGGTGTTAACCTCCAACTTCCAATCCCCGCTCTCCGTGCGGTGTTCGTTTGCTCCGTCGTTTAAACGTTAATTAATCATTTTAAATATTAATAAGTACATTTTAAATACAAATTATTACGCGATATTTTATTTAATTATTTTACAAATAAGATTACGTTTGAGTTATAAATGTAAGTTGGTTTATTTAGTTTGCGCGTTTCACATTTTAAATTTTGTAACTTTCTGATTGTACGATACGAATGAATACGAAATATTATTATAATAATATTTTTGACATAACCCGTTATTTAATTAAAATTTGTCACCAACGTCCGTATTAAATTGAATCGAAATACATTTGATTTAAATTGCGTACGATTTAACCAAATCGCATTTTCGTATATATTCAACAATATATATAATTCGATACATTAATTAGCCTAACAAGGAACTAATTACATGTATTAACATCTGATTAGGCACTAAATACTAGTCCTAATTTGGCGGGTGTTACATTCTCCCCCTGTTAGAAGAATTTCGTCCCGAAATTTAGCTCGAAGTCATGTTTGATGTAGAATCAGTGAAGAGTTGAGGATATTTGAGTCGCATTTGGTCTTCCCGTTCCCAGGTGAATTCCGGACCACGCCGCGAATTCCATCTGACCTTGACGATGGGAATACGACTTTGTTTCAGTTGTTTGACCTCACGGTCCATAATTTCAGCGGGTTCCTCAACGAAGTGAAGTTTATCGTCAACACGAATTTCATCTAATGGAATGATAAGTGTCTCATCAGACAGACACTTCTTCAGATTTGAAATATGAAAAGTAGGGTGCACGCTGCTGAGTTCGGATGGCAGCTGCAATCGATAAGCTACTGGGCCAATCCGTTCGAGGATCTCAAAAGGCCCGATGTACCTGGGATTTAACTTCCCGCGTTTGCCAAAACGGATGACGCCTTTCTAGGGCGATACTTTTAAGAGTACTCGATCCCCAACTTGGAACTCGAGTGGTTTGCGTCTCACGTCAGCATAACTTTTCTGACGATCACGTGCGGCTTTGAGTCTGTTCTGGATTTCCACAATTCTCTCAGTGGTGGCGTGAATGAGTTCAGGACCAGTGAGTTGACTATCTCCCACTTCAGTCCAACAGATCGGTGATCGGCACTTACGACCGTACAGTGCCTCAAATGGTGCAGCCTTAATGCTGGCGTGATAACTGTTATTGTACGAAAATTCGCACAACGGTAGATGTTTTTCCCAGTTTGTACCGAAATCAACTACGCAGGCTCGTAGCATGTCTTCCAGTGTTTGAATGGTTCGTTCACTTTGGCCATCGGTTTGAGGATGATACGCGGTACTCATATCGAGACGGGTACCCAAAGCTTTTTGAAGTGATTGCCAAAAGTGAGAGGTGAAACGGGCATCCCTATCGGAGATGATCGAGATTGGAACACCGTGATGAGAAATGATTTCCTTGATGTAGATTTGTGTGAGGCGTTCCATTTTATCGTTTTCTTTGATTGCCAGAAAATGAGCAGATTTGGTGAGACGATCAACGATCACCCAAATGGTATCGCAACCGCTCGACGACTTGGGTAGTTTGGTTATGAAATCCATGGCAATTTGTTCCCATTTCCATTCAGGGATTTCAGGTTGCTGGAGTAAACCAGGAGGTTTCTGATGTTCTGTTTTGACTTTCGAGCAAGTAAGACACTTGCTGACATAAGTGGCGATTTCGGCTTTCATGTTCGGCCACCAGTAAAATTCCTTGATGCCGTGGTACATCTTATCGGATCCCAGATGAATAGAATATTTAGACTTGTGAGCCTCGTCCATCACCAAGTCTCGGAGGTTCCCAAAACTAGGCAACCAGATTCGGTTTGAGAAGCACCTAATCCCGTTAGGTCTGATTTCGAATTGTTTGTCAATACCCCGTAAGGCTTCATTTTTGATGTGTTCAGATTTCAGGGCTTCGATCTGAGCGGTATGAATTTGAATAGTAAGATCGTTATGGATGGTCATACTGAGGGCTCGGACTCGAAGTGGTTTTGGTCGTTCCTTTCGGCTGAGGGCATCGGCTACAACATTAGCCTTCCCTGGATGGTACATGATCTCGCAATCGTAATCGGTAAGCAACTCGACCCATCGACGTTGCCTCATATTGAGATCCTTCTGATCGAATATATGTTGGAGACTTTTGTGGTCGGTAAAGATGGTGCACTTAGTGCCGTAGAGATAATGTCTCCAGATTTTGAGAGCAAAAACGACAGCTCCAAGTTCGAGATCATGAGTGGTGTAGTTCTTTTCGTGAATTTTTAGCTGTCGTGAGGCATAAGCAATGACCTTGTCTCGTTGCATCAACACGCAACCGAGACCTTGGTGAGAAGCATCGCAGTATACCACGAAGTCATCGGTGCCTTCGGGTAGTGATAGAATTGGAGCACTGCAAAGCTTTTGTTTCAGAAGTTGGAACGCTGACTCTTGTTTCTCGTTCCAATCGAACCTTTTGTCCTTCTGTGTCAGTACCGTGAGTGGTTGAGCTATTTTGGAGAAATTTTCGATAAATCGCCGATAGTACCCAGCAAGACCCAAGAATTGTCGTACTTCAGTTGCAGAGGTGGGTGCTTGCCAGTCTTTGATAGCCTCGATCTTTGATGGGTCAACGTGAATTCCCTGACTGTCGATCACGTGACCAAGAAATTGAACAGTTTGGATCCAGAACTCACACTTAGAGAATTTTGCATAAAGCTCCTCGTGTCTAAGAAGTTCAAGGATGGTTTTGAGGTGTTGCGCATGTTCCTGCTCGTTGCGCGAGTAAATTAGTATGTCATCGATAAAGACAATGACAAACTTGTCGAGGTAAGGTTTGCACACCCGGTTCATGAGATCCATGAATACAGCCGGTGCGTTGGTTAGACCAAAGGGCATCACTTGAAATTCGTAGTGCCCGTAACGAGTCCTGAATGCAGTTTTTGGAATATCGGTGTCGCGAACTCGTAACTGATGATAACCTGATCGCAGGTCGATCTTTGAGTAGAAGCTTGAACCCTGAAGTTGGTCGAATAAATCATCAATGCGAGGGAGTGGATAACGGTTCTTGACGGTCAATTTGTTCAACTCTCGGTAGTCGATGCACATTCTGAATGACCCGTCCTTCTTTTTGACAAATAAGACCGGAGCTCCCCAAGGTGAAGAACTCGGTCTAATGAATCCTCGATCCAGAAGTTCGGATGGGGCTAAACGGTATGGTGCGCGGGCCACCGGTGCGGCACCCGGCACGAGATCGATTGAGAACTCAACCTGTCTAGGCGGAGGTAGACCAGGTAGTTCTTCCGGAAAGACTTCGGGAAAGTCTCTAACAATCGGCACATCCTCAAGTCGCTTCTCCTCCGACTTCTTCTCGGTAATGTGTGCGAGTATGGCAGGGTAACCCTTTCTCAGAAATTTTCGGGTTTTTAAGCAGGAGATTATATTGAGTCCCGTCCCACCGGTCTCCCCCTGTATGATCAATGTTCCACCAACGGCGAGTGGAATACGGACAATTTTATCGTGACAAACGATTTCAGCTCGATGTTTGGACAACCAGTCCATTCCAATAATGACGTCGAAACTGCCGATTTCAATGGGTATAAGATCGATCGAAAAGGTTTCGTCAGCTAGGTTTGAAATCAAGTAATATTATATGAACCGCAAGATTTAAATAATGAATTGCATCCAGCAATTAAATAATGAATTGCATCCAGCAATTAAATGATAATCATCGTGTATACAGCCATGAGCACATAGTTGAGCTTAACTCGAGGGCCGGGTCCCCTATAGAGAATTCCGGGCGAGGTGCCTCCACGAATGCCTAATCCACATTCGTCTTCCCAAATATTAGTACGTCCGTTTACCCGGTTAGTGCTTGCTAACCCGGACGAGGTGGGTCAATCCTATATGGTACCATATACTAATATTCACGCTACAACGTATTAACAACTATGCTGACGGAGGACTTTAAAATGATTAGTTTCGAAAAACTCATGTAGTATATGAAAAGTTGGTACTTGCGTTCACATGTTAAAAGTTGAGCAGTATATCACACCCCTGAGTAAAACAGTAAAAAGAGGGGCTATGAGACTCACCTGAGTCGTTGAGTTTATGAAAATAAACTGAGAATGATTAGCCGAGAATCGAAGTCCAAAGACTTGTAACCTGAGGGTGTCCACGACACGCGATGGTTATAATTATGATTGGGTATCTCAACAGATCACCCTTGTAGTTGTTCGTTCAACTATAATGTCCAAATTTCCACTATTTGGTGGATAAGTTTAAGTATTTGAAAAGTGTACGGCCCGTTGGTGACGGATTTGTAATAATAATCTCAACTATTATTATTTTGATTTCGTGTCGTTTTTCTTGAAAAATGTGTTTTGATTGTGTTTTAGAAGCCGTTACGAAATCTAAGTACGGGGGTCCGGGGGCAGCGCCCCTGGTAGCGGGGTCCAAGGGGCGGCAGCCCCTGGCGGGGTCCAAGGGGCAGAGCCCCTGGCTGGGGTCGAGCTGCCAGGTCAGCTTGGAAAATTTTTATTTCTACTATATTGCTTTAAGGAAAAACGCATCTGGATCTGAATTTGGGTAAAATCGAGTGATAAATTTCGAGTCTCGACACTTAGTAAAAATCTGTGTTTTTGAGGTTCTGGTTTGTGCGACGTTGGGTGCGACGTCGCAGGTAGGACTGCGACGTTGAGTATGACATCGCTAAAGGCGACGTTTCGCAATTTAATGCGACGTAGGGTGCTGCGTCGCTAATGCGACGTAGGTGATTTCTGCGACGTAGGGGCTTGCGTCGCTAAGTGCGACGTGGCGAGGTATTGGCGACGTTAAGGCTGACGTCGCTATATGCGACGTCGCAATTTAATGCGACGTTGTGACTGACGTCGCACTATGCGACGTCACGAGGGGTTTTGCGACGTAGAGGCTGACGTCGCATAAATTCTGGGCCAAATGCGACGTAGCGGTCTGTTGGCCGGAAAATGTG
Organism: Helichrysum umbraculigerum; assembly: GCA_949592205.1. NCBI lineage: Eukaryota > Viridiplantae > Streptophyta > Magnoliopsida > Asterales > Asteraceae > Helichrysum > Helichrysum umbraculigerum. Next base: position 305,646,476 of record CATIUR010000001.1, on the reverse strand, counting down.
TCGAAAATGAGTTTTTCGGTTTCCGTTCGGTCCAAAACTTTTACCCAACCCTTATAGGGACATTATAAGTTGTTACAAACTACTATCAAGTGAAAACATTTAAAAACGAGAGATTTCGGGAATTGTCGGAAACTTACAAGGTGTCGGATTAAAAATCCGAAAAGATAGGATGATAGATCGTGTCGCGGTGGTCGTGAATCTCTAAAAATCTTGAAGATCCGAAGTCGTTTGATAAGTTTATTTTGCGATTTAGTGCGTTTTTAGGAGGTGGTGTGGTTGGTGAGATTTGAGAGAAAAAGAGAAAGAGAGAGAAAGAGAAAGAAGAAAATGAAAGAAAAAGGAGGGAGTTGGGGGTGTTAACCTCCAACTTCCAATCCCCGCTCTCCGTGCGGTGTTCGTTTGCTCCGTCGTTTAAACGTTAATTAATCATTTTAAATATTAATAAGTACATTTTAAATACAAATTATTACGCGATATTTTATTTAATTATTTTACAAATAAGATTACGTTTGAGTTATAAATGTAAGTTGGTTTATTTAGTTTGCGCGTTTCACATTTTAAATTTTGTAACTTTCTGATTGTACGATACGAATGAATACGAAATATTATTATAATAATATTTTTGACATAACCCGTTATTTAATTAAAATTTGTCACCAACGTCCGTATTAAATTGAATCGAAATACATTTGATTTAAATTGCGTACGATTTAACCAAATCGCATTTTCGTATATATTCAACAATATATATAATTCGATACATTAATTAGCCTAACAAGGAACTAATTACATGTATTAACATCTGATTAGGCACTAAATACTAGTCCTAATTTGGCGGGTGTTACGCTATCCGAGAGTGTTTTCCTGATGATCTTCCAGGATTACCACCTCAGCGACAAGACAAATTTCGGGTCGATCTGGTGCCCAGAGCTGCACCAATCGCTCGCTCACCTTATCGTCTAACTCCAACTGAAATGCAAGAATTGTTTACACAGTTGCAGGAGCTCTTAGACTTAGGATTTATCCGATTTAGCTTTTCACCTTGGGGAGCTCCGGTTTTGTTTATCAAGAAGAATGATGGATCCATATGGATGTGCATTGATTATCGTGAATTGAACAGAGTAACTATTAAGAACCAATGCCCGTTACCACATATTGACGATCTGTTTGATCAACTACAAGGGTCGAGTTACTATTCGAAAATCGACCTACGACCTGGTTACCACCAATTGAAGGTACGAGAAGAGGATGTACCGAGAACCGCGTTCAGGACTCATTATGGTCATTATGAGTTCCTAATCATGCCGTTTAGATTAACTAACACTCATGCAGTAATCATGGATCTCATGAACCGCGTGTGCAAACCTTATCTAGATAAGTTTGTCATTGTGTTCATTGATGATATCTTGATTTACTCGAAAATGAAAGAGGATCACGAACAACACTTGAAACTTATCCTCCAACTCCTCGAGAACGAGAAGCTGTATGCTAAGTTCTCCAAATGCGAATTTTGGATTAGAGAGGTTCATTTCCTAGGTCACGTGATCAACGACAAGGGAATTCATGTGGACCCGTCCAAAATAGAAGCGATTAAGAAACTGGAAAGCACCGGAAACTCCCACAGAAATTCGACAATTTCTTGGTTTGGCTGGCTATTACCGTAGGTTTATCGAAAACTTCTCGAAGATAGCTCAGTCACTTACCACCTTAACGCAGAAGGATAAGAAATTCGAATGGGGAGAGAAACAAGAGAATGCCTTCCAACTGTTAAAACAAAAGCTGAGCACCGCACCTATCTTATCCTTACCTGAGGGAACAGAGAACTTCATTGTTTATTGCGATGCCTCACGTCAAGGATTAGGTTGCGTCCTCATGCAAAACGACAAAGTCATTGTTTATGCTTCTCGTCAATTGAAGATTCATGAGAGGAACTATACAACTCATGATTTAGAGTTGGGAGCAGTCGTTTTTGCACTCAAGATCTGGAGACACTACCTATATGGTACAAAGTGTATGATCTTCACCGACCACAAGAGTTTACAACACATATTCGACCAAAAAGAACTCAACATGAGGCAACATCATTGGGTTGAATTGCTGAAAGATTACGACTGTGAGATTAAGTATCATCCGGGTAAAGCTAATGTAGTAGCGGATGCCCTGAATCGTAAGGAGAGCATTAAACCTCGCAGAGTACGAGTTTTAGTATTGACGATTCACCCAAGTCTCATTACTCAAATTCGTGAAGCACAACGCATAGCTTTCACCGCCGAGCGTATAGAAGGCGAATCCCTGAAGGGAATGGAGAAACAGCTCGAAACCAAAGAAAATGAAGTTCTATACTTCATGAATCGAATTTGGGTACCGGGCGACGATCATCTACGTAAGCTGATTTTGGACGAAGCATGTCACACCCCCTATTTTGGGTTGCGGAAGCGAATCGGGTCGGGGCGTGACTAATCAATAACCAAAGCACCAAAAGTATACAATGAACGACTCTACATGAGACGTTGGAAAAATAGTACGTTACATTAGTATATCAAAGTACATAACCATTAATACAAAAGTAATGTCGTAATATCTTCAAGTAGTTACATGCATGCGACTCGAGCTAATAAGTAGATCCTGCTGGGTCATCCTACTATAGCTGCGTACCTGAGAATGCATTACTAAAAACGTCAACCAAAAGGTTGGTGAATCTCACAGGTTTATAGTAAGTAAATCAATTGAACACAATTTAGTATAACAGTTCACAAAAGCAGTATCGTAGTAAAAGTGTTTGCACAATTTGAGTAATCAGTAAGGAAGTTTATACGTGTAATCATTTGGTAATCAGTCATTGTTTCAGTGCCATCGGGTAGTAACCCATGGTAGCAAGTAAGTAGTAGTCCAGTAATCAATCATTGCACCTTTGCAATAGGTTAGTAACCCTTAGTAGTAGTCCGGTAGTTTATCATGGTATCAGTGCCATCGGGTGGTAACCCATGGTAGTAATCCAGTAAAGTAGTAAGTAATCTTTCACGAGTGGAATAGGGTTTGATATACATGTTGTGAGCATCATAGTCGAAGCTTAACAATCAGTGATTTTGCCCCCGTGAGTGCTAATCCAAAAACACTCATATGTAACGAGTAGAAAACACCTGTTTATACGAGTAACGGTTCGTGGTGGCGCTACCACCCCAGGTGGGGATTGTCAGTCCCATATGGATCCATATACTAAAACTCGCGCTTATCCGATAACTGACGACTATGATTCAGAGGCCTTCATTGGATTAAACGTAACTCAAGCAGTACCGTATATCAGTAAGTCCGTACATTTGTAAATCAGTAAATCAGTGAGTCAGTAAGTCGATGAGACTGTAAGTGTATTAAGTCTGTAAGGTCTGTAAGACCGTAAGTCGGTAAACGGTAATTCAGTAACACAGTGAGTCGGTTAAGTACACAGTGAATCAGCAAGGTACAACAGTTTGTAAAGTTTGTAAAATAATAGTTCAATGAGTACAAGTCAAACTAGTAATTTAGTAAAAACAGCAATTTCAGGTATTCAAATAAAATCAAGTAATGCATCTCCCCAAAACAGTAAAACGGTAAAAAAAAAAAGGGCCGTGAGACTCACCTGAAGAGCAAGTAATCCTAAAGTACGCTCGTTGTTCCACTAGTAATCTCCTAATGCCCTAGACACATGAGATTTCGTATAAGAGAATGGTCGTTTAATTATCTCATTCATATTAGCGTTTATTTGGTAAGATTTTGCCCAAGTGCTCAATAAGTATTTTATATTGAAGTTTGTAAAACGAGTCCGGGCTATTCGTGACAATTCAAAATCATAATCTCAAATTATAATTATATTTGTGTTCGTATATTATAACTCGTATGAATATATACTTTGTATCATTTTCATATGGTTTTAAATATTCGCGACTAATTTATTTCGATACTTTTTAAAAGTATTTTTATTTTTATTTTTATTTTTGAAAAATCCTATTTTTGGTGTTACTCGACACGTCTCTTCATTTTAATACGCGACACTTGAATCGTATTCGAAAATTGGAAAAATAACATCTTTAGCGACGCTTCTATTTTAGTATAATCAGTTTTTAGCGACACTTAATGTCGTCACTAAACAACTTAGCGACACTTGGCCATAGTCCTGTTTTGTGTTGTACTCGGGTCGACCCGCCGGGTCCGGGTTTGACCCGCCGGTTTCTGATAATTTTCAGCTTCAGATTCATCAATCAATTCACAAAAAAACAAGTTCATAATCCATATTTCGGATACAATGATCTATTATAACACCAATTCATGGTTATTTACACATTATAGACTCGAAATTAAAAGGGGTAAAATGGTTGCTCACGGATAGGGGTGGTATCCGAAGGTGATGATGATGGTGTCGCGGTGGCGATGAAAACGATGATGGTGAGCTACTGCAGCTGCTGCTGCTCGCTGGTGTTGTTGTTTTGATGATGATGATGGAAGCCGGTTGTGGTGGTGCTCGATGGTGGTGTGAGCCGAGAGTGATGAAGAGGTTAAAGTGATGATGGATGATCGATGATGATGATTATCTTGTATTGTTGTTGCTGATTATCTGTTAATTATTGTTGTTGTTATATAGATAGAGAATCGAGATATAGATAGATAGATCATATAAAGAAAATGATGAAGTGAAAATGGGAAATAAAGAGGAAACACAAGGATGTGTTTGTTACTGGCTTTTTCAAAGGCAAGATCCACTTTTTGTGGGTCTTGGCCGGTTCTCACCAAAAAGGTGGAAATGATTTGTCCCCAATCGTAGTATAAAATACCCGTATTTTCGTACCCGATCGTATTATAAAATAATGTTTTCAAATAATAAATTTTTATAAATATAATCGTTTATATTTTTAATCGAATCATTTTATAAAAATGCTTTTAACTAAGTGATAAAAATGTATCTTTGTTTTAGTTAGAACATACGGGTAGTTTCTGTGTACATAATATGTTTAAATTTGAAATCGAGTAAATAATTATTATTCTCTTTAATAATACATTATTTAAAATGTTTTTCACCAACGTTCGTATTTAAGGTTACGCGTTCTTTTAGATTTGTCAGTATACGATTATTATAGAATCGTTTCATGTTATTTATATATATATAATTATATAAATCGTACTCGATTACTTCGGTATCATACTTAAATATTACGTGATCTAAAAGTTTAAATTTGGCGCGTAAAATGCCCTTTTTTGACCGGGTGTCACATTCTCCCCTTGTTAGGAGAATTTCGTCCCGAAATTTGTTCGTAGTAATTATCGATGTGTCGAAGTATTAGTCTGTGCATATCCTAAGAGAGTTTGTGAAATTATTGTGGGTGACACACTCGTAAGTCTAGGGTTGTCTTCATCCCCTTGTTGAACTATTACCTTACTGGCGACTAAAGGAATAGAGGAGTGAGTTTCGATGTAGTTAACCATTCTGTCTATGAAAGCAAGCTCAGTCAGTCAGTCAGCCGCTAAGGTGTAGCTACATTTTGCACTTATAGCCTAAAGTAAAGTAGTAATCATCCACTGTATTCATACAGTTTGTAACAATAAGTAATGTCGTAGCATAACTTAGACTCTATCAGTCTCATATAGAAACTAAGTGGTTTAGCACAAATTAGTTTTATGGGGATGTTACCCACAATATAAAAATTAACCGGTATATTTTCCGGTATAAGGCAGTGTAGGATCTGTTATTCCTATTTATATGAGCTAAACCTTGTCTCGTATATAGAAACTATAGAAACTAAATTGTCATTTTTCCCTAACCCTATCGTGCACTTAGAATCTAAGAAAAACATAAAAGATATCAAGTAGCAAGTAAGTTTTATCAAAGTAAATAGTGCAAGGGCAGTCAGGTTATTAGTGAGTGACCATACCCGTGTTTAGTAAGTCAAGTTGTTGTTTTCTAATCCTAACACATTTTTAGGATTTAAATCACAGAATGTAACAGTAAGTAACAATTAAGATTCAGTAGGGCAACTAATCACAAAATAGTTAGACTGTCTAAGAATGAGAACACCCGCGTCCTCATTCGAGTTTTTGCAATTTCTCTTATAAGAGCAAGAATGTTATTGTATACTGTGAAACTTTTGATGACCATTCAGAATTTGAAATTTGTATAGAGTTACGTACTATAAATAAGTTCACTCAGTTATAAAATTTTGAAAATCTTATAAAACATTTCGCGAGAAGTTTTGTAAAATGTTTGCTAGAAATAAATTTGTTAGCAAACTATAATGGTGAAAGTCTGTCGAAAACTTGAAGTACGTTGGAAACTTGAGTCAATAAGTAGTTCAATTGAAACCCTTGTCAGCGACAAGACTTTAAAAATTTTGTTTAGCAAAGTTCGTTGAAAAACAAGAATTATGTAAATTTCAGGGTAACGGACTATTGAAGTTGGTTGAAAATGGTTTTTCCTAGGATACTCCTAACAGTACAATGAAGTATGTTGTAAAAGGTTATAGATGTGTAATCAGGTAAGCGGTAGTAAGTAGATACAAAGTCCGTTTTCTCATATCGAGGGACGCGGGAGTAGCTACATTCGTCGTTTATATTGTTGTAGGTGATGAAGAGAGTAACATTTGTATAAGGCCTATTCCTATACCTTCAATATATAATAGCCTAGAGAGTAGTATGTAGGTTGAGGCCTATGTATGTATATTTCCCTAATCACTTAATAGCATATTCATATATGTATATACCATATATAACTATCTATCCACTTAGTCGTGTCTAGCACAAAGCAATTAGAAGTCCCGGTTCTCTCGTGGTCAGAGTCAGCTAATGCATTCCTGTTCAATATAACCCCTTTCAGATCTTACATCATATTTGTTTAATTGTACATAGTTAGCTACGCTATGTTAAATTAAATTCGTATGATGTAATCCCTGATCCAGTCATACCTAATGAGGAATACTGCCTAACGGTCATAGACTAGGCCCACAATATGCAACCTAGTTCACTATAACCTTAGGCTCTGATACCAATCTGTCACACCCCCTATTTTGGGTTGCGGAAGCGAATCGGGTCGGGGCGTGACTAATCAATAACCAAAGCACCAAAAGTATACAATGAACGACTCTACATGAGACGTTGGAAAAATAGTACGTTACATTAGTATATCAAAGTACATAACCATTAATACAAAAGTAATGTCGTAATATCTTCAAGTAGTTACATGCATGCGACTCGAGCTAATAAGTAGATCCTGCTGGGTCATCCTACTATAGCTGCGTACCTGAGAATGCATTACTAAAAACGTCAACCAAAAGGTTGGTGAATCTCACAGGTTTATAGTAAGTAAATCAATTGAACACAATTTAGTATAACAGTTCACAAAAGCAGTATCGTAGTAAAAGTGTTTGCACAATTTGAGTAATCAGTAAGGAAGTTTATACGTGTAATCATTTGGTAATCAGTCATTGTTTCAGTGCCATCGGGTAGTAACCCATGGTAGCAAGTAAGTAGTAGTCCAGTAATCAATCATTGCACCTTTGCAATAGGTTAGTAACCCTTAGTAGTAGTCCGGTAGTTTATCATGGTATCAGTGCCATCGGGTGGTAACCCATGGTAGTAATCCAGTAAAGTAGTAAGTAATCTTTCACGAGTGGAATAGGGTTTGATATACATGTTGTGAGCATCATAGTCGAAGCTTAACAATCAGTGATTTTGCCCCCGTGAGTGCTAATCCAAAAACACTCATATGTAACGAGTAGAAAACACCTGTTTATACGAGTAACGGTTCGTGGTGGCGCTACCACCCCAGGTGGGGATTGTCAGTCCCATATGGATCCATATACTAAAACTCGCGCTTATCCGATAACTGACGACTATGATTCAGAGGCCTTCATTGGATTAAACGTAACTCAAGCAGTACCGTATATCAGTAAGTCCGTACATTTGTAAATCAGTAAATCAGTGAGTCAGTAAGTCGATGAGACTGTAAGTGTATTAAGTCTGTAAGGTCTGTAAGACCGTAAGTCGGTAAACGGTAATTCAGTAACACAGTGAGTCGGTTAAGTACACAGTGAATCAGCAAGGTACAACAGTTTGTAAAGTTTGTAAAATAATAGTTCAATGAGTACAAGTCAAACTAGTAATTTAGTAAAAACAGCAATTTCAGGTATTCAAATAAAATCAAGTAATGCATCTCCCCAAAACAGTAAAACGGTAAAAAAAAAAAGGGCCGTGAGACTCACCTGAAGAGCAAGTAATCCTAAAGTACGCTCGTTGTTCCACTAGTAATCTCCTAATGCCCTAGACACATGAGATTTCGTATAAGAGAATGGTCGTTTAATTATCTCATTCATATTAGCGTTTATTTGGTAAGATTTTGCCCAAGTGCTCAATAAGTATTTTATATTGAAGTTTGTAAAACGAGTCCGGGCTATTCGTGACAATTCAAAATCATAATCTCAAATTATAATTATATTTGTGTTCGTATATTATAACTCGTATGAATATATACTTTGTATCATTTTCATATGGTTTTAAATATTCGCGACTAATTTATTTCGATACTTTTTAAAAGTATTTTTATTTTTATTTTTATTTTTGAAAAATCCTATTTTTGGTGTTACTCGACACGTCTCTTCATTTTAATACGCGACACTTGAATCGTATTCGAAAATTGGAAAAATAACATCTTTAGCGACGCTTCTATTTTAGTATAATCAGTTTTTAGCGACACTTAATGTCGTCACTAAACAACTTAGCGACACTTGGCCATAGTCCTGTTTTGTGTTGTACTCGGGTCGACCCGCCGGGTCCGGGTTTGACCCGCCGGTTTCTGATAATTTTCAGCTTCAGATTCATCAATCAATTCACAAAAAAACAAGTTCATAATCCATATTTCGGATACAATGATCTATTATAACACCAATTCATGGTTATTTACACATTATAGACTCGAAATTAAAAGGGGTAAAATGGTTGCTCACGGATAGGGGTGGTATCCGAAGGTGATGATGATGGTGTCGCGGTGGCGATGAAAACGATGATGGTGAGCTACTGCAGCTGCTGCTGCTCGCTGGTGTTGTTGTTTTGATGATGATGATGGAAGCCGGTTGTGGTGGTGCTCGATGGTGGTGTGAGCCGAGAGTGATGAAGAGGTTAAAGTGATGATGGATGATCGATGATGATGATTATCTTGTATTGTTGTTGCTGATTATCTGTTAATTATTGTTGTTGTTATATAGATAGAGAATCGAGATATAGATAGATAGATCATATAAAGAAAATGATGAAGTGAAAATGGGAAATAAAGAGGAAACACAAGGATGTGTTTGTTACTGGCTTTTTCAAAGGCAAGATCCACTTTTTGTGGGTCTTGGCCGGTTCTCACCAAAAAGGTGGAAATGATTTGTCCCCAATCGTAGTATAAAATACCCGTATTTTCGTACCCGATCGTATTATAAAATAATGTTTTCAAATAATAAATTTTTATAAATATAATCGTTTATATTTTTAATCGAATCATTTTATAAAAATGCTTTTAACTAAGTGATAAAAATGTATCTTTGTTTTAGTTAGAACATACGGGTAGTTTCTGTGTACATAATATGTTTAAATTTGAAATCGAGTAAATAATTATTATTCTCTTTAATAATACATTATTTAAAATGTTTTTCACCAACGTTCGTATTTAAGGTTACGCGTTCTTTTAGATTTGTCAGTATACGATTATTATAGAATCGTTTCATGTTATTTATATATATATAATTATATAAATCGTACTCGATTACTTCGGTATCATACTTAAATATTACGTGATCTAAAAGTTTAAATTTGGCGCGTAAAATGCCCTTTTTTTGACCGGGTGTCACAAAGCACACAAGTCCAACTACTCAATTCATCCTGGTGCAGACAAGATGTACCAAGATGTGAAAGGTTTCTATTGGTGGCCTAACATGAAGAGAGACATCGCTACTTATGTCAGTAAGTGTCTAACTTGTTCAAAAGTCAAGGTTGAATATCAAAAACCTTCAGGACTTTTGCAACAACTAGAGTTGCCACAATGGAAATGGGAGCACATAACGATGGATTTTATCACAAAACTACCAAAGACAGCCGCTGGGGCTGATTCGATTTGGGTGATTGTCGATAGACTGATAAAATCAGCTCACTTCATTGCTATCAAAGAAAATGACAAGTTGGAGAAACTGTCAAGGATTTATTTGAAAGAGATCGTTACTCGACATGGAGTGCCGCTTTCAATCATCTCCGATGGAGATAACAGATTTACATCTCGTTTCTAGCAAACACTACAACGGGCTTTAGGTACTCGACTCGACATCAGTACAGCCTATCATCCACAAACCGATGGCCAGAGTGAACGAACGATTTAAACGCTCGAGGATTTGTTGAGAGCGTGTGTGATTGACTTTGGAGGAAACTGGGATACTCATCTCCCATTAGCAGAGTCTCTTACAACAACAGTTATCACACCAGTATTCAGACGGCACCATTCGAAGCACTGTATGGACGAAAGTGCCGATCACCACTCTGTTGGGCAGAGTTGGGTGATAGACAACTATCCGGACCTGAGGTGGTACAGGAGACGACAGATAAGATAGCTCAAGTGCTTAACCGACTGAAAACGGCACGTGACAGACAAAAGAGTTACGCCGATAATCGCCGTAAACCATTGGAATTTCAAGTAGGTGACAAGGTCCTACTCAAAGTATCGCCTTGTAAAGGGATAGCACGATTCGGCAAACGAGGAAAGCTGAACCCGAGATATGTTGGACCTTTTCAAATCCTTGTGAGGATTGGTCCTGTCGCTTACAAACTCAAACTGCCACAAGAGCTTAGTAACATTCACGACACTTTTTCACATCAGTAATCTTAAAAAGTGTCTGTCGGACGAAACACTCATCATTCCTCCTGAAGAGGTCCTTATTGACTCAAAACTAAATTTTGTGGAAGAACCCATCGAAATAATTGATCACAAAACCCACAAACTCCGACGCAGTCGGATCAAACTCGTCAAAGTTCGTTGGAACTCGAAGCGCGGTCCTGAGTCTACTTAGGAAAGCGAGGATGAAATGCGAAAGAAATACCCTCAACTTTTCGAAAACGTGACCGAGACTCACGACTCAACTTAAATCTCGGGACGAGATTTCGCTAACGGGGGGAGAATGTGACAATCCTCCATTTAGGGTATTAATCCTTACTTAATTGCATGCATTACCTAGAGTAATTTCCCTGATTAGTGAATTCAAAACGATTTTTATGTTAAGTCTTGTGAAACTTACTATGTGATACGTGACGTATTTGATTTGTAGTTATATATATAGCTACGTACGAAATGAACATATTAAACTCGACAAACTAAATACAATAATGTTGGTGATACGAAATAATTAATAATTCGAAAATTATTAATTACAACTATTAGATAATTATATTATTGAAATAATATAATAACTTATACGTTTTATTATAAACGTATCAAACGCGAATTATTAAGTTCCAAAAAGAACTTCAAAATACTTTTGAATAATTTTTGTTTGAAATTATTATAGAAAAGTATTAGAACAAAAATAAAACGGAAACATTTAGACTGCTATTTAGGACGCGTTATACACGAACAGAAACAATTATAAAAAGTACCTAAAGGTCAAAAATAATAAAAATATTTATTTTCCCGTTATTGTTTTAGTATTTGGAAGATTACCTCAAAATATAATTTCCAAATTTGACTGAAAATTTGGCACGCAATTTAACTGTACATTACCACTACTGTAAATAATTTTAATAATTATTTTGATAAAGTATTTCATTTTTATAGTTATCAATTACTAAGTTTAAAGTAAAATTTAAACTAACGAATAATTGATTGGTACACGGGGTACCACTAATTATACCCGTACCTGAAACTAACGGGTTAAAAACACAATATAATACCCAAAAATAAAGATCTGGTCGACACATTGGTGCACCACCTTACTTCCTTTGACAAACATATCACTGAGACAATTTTTTTATATATACTCCATTACTTAATATATGTGACACACAAGCCTCAATTATTGATCACCAAACTTTTGCTTCCTCCTTTGTGTTGTCGAATGGAACCAGCAGAACAAGGAAGCAAGCAGCAGGAGCTTAAACTCCATCTCATTCTTTTCATCATAATCACAAACAAAACCATGAAAACTTGATCATCATCTTCATTTCGTAATCATCATCTCAGTCGATCATCATCATCAACCATATTGTGAGGTTCTAAAACTATAAATTTCATACATATATTTACATATTTCTTTGATTTTATATCGATTATTATGTATGAAAAACTTGTTATATTGTGTTAAAAACTTCATACTTATGGTTGATTACTACGGAGTATTAAGAACAAGTAAAAATGGAAAAATATTATGATGATGAACCTAAAAATAGTGCTCTGTGATTTCGGACTAAAACAGAGTACAGAACTGGACTGCGCATGGAACCGATCGGCTAGTTTCTACCAACCGATCGGCTGGGAACAAAGGTGCCGTACGGCTGATTGTGTATAGCCGATAGGCTATATATACATGGAAATCTCATGTACAAACTTACTACATATGGAAGTTGCTATTTTTAGCAAACGATTATTATTAAATTAAATGATATTAATAATAATTATTATCATTACATATCAAGTTTAAATGGTACAAAAATATTAATAATTTTCTGAGTCAATATATTTGATAAGTTATATTTTGTTCTAAAATATACGACACGTAATTTGGTTCTAAAATTGTGCACGACCGCAAGACAATATTTTTATACAAATATTAAACGATATAACTTTTGGGACAAACGGATTAATTATATAATGGGTCAAAACTATTTTGTATTTAGGCCAAACTATTTTTGGGCTAAACAAAGTGGGTCAAAATCATTACATTTCTATTTGGGCCGGGTTAAGTTTACTAGTTGGGCCAAGCCTAACGGGCCGTGAACTTTTAAAACGCAAACTTAAACCGGAGCTATATATATGTGACAAGTTAAACGAAACGAAAAATATTAGTTCCATTACAAATGGATTATATATATATATATATATATAAACGACGATCATTTTATATATATATATACATACAAACGACTATAATTTATATATAAATATATAAATGGACTACGACAACTTGTATTATGTTTATACAAAAACGACAACTTATATTTATATATATAGATATAGATACGAAACGTTGACAAGCATATGTATTTATATATATACAATGAAATGAGGCTATTCTTATAGCAAACAAACTTATGTTTTTAAAACATATACGAATATATATATTCAACTAATAAGTATATATAGGTATATACTTACAAGCATGCATGGTTTAACATATTTATCACCAACCAACTAAACTTTATACAAATACTTTAACGTAACAAATAGTCTGAGTACTTATATAAAGTATATTTATTTGCGTCTAGGTATTTGAGGGACGCATCTGGACTACTATATTACTAGCAATTATTCGCTGAAGACTTGCTACCAGTGAGTTCACAGCCCCTACTTTCTACTTGTTTTAAATGCGTTTAAAACCAGGGGTGGAAAACATAGAACTATGTGATATAACATGCTACTTGATTTATATAATTGCTCTGCATGTTATTATATACAATTGATTAACATGAGTGCTTTCATGCCATTGAACTGTTTGTATGAATTGTTTTTCATATCGTTAAACTTGAAATGTTTATGTGAATTGTTTTCATATCGTTAAACTTGAACTATTTCTATGAAAAGATTTTCATAACTATTTTGGGAATTAAGACAAAACAAATCTTGGTACGAACCTAGGTTTACGTGAGGTAGTTGTAGTGCACATAAGTCCCAGTGCTTGCAACCTATAACCATTAGCTAGGTGACTCTAGCCACTGAGTATACAGATAGTACTATCGATTTGACAACCCTCCCAGGATATAACTCGTTGGTCATTCCAACCACATCGACGGCAGTCGTAACGAGGAGTGTATACTTACCGTGTTACTGAGGCAACAACAAAACAACTAGTCGTGGTTTGGTTATAGTACTAGGTGTCGTACTTTAACTCTAAAGGTTTAGCTCACCTTAGAGGGATCGTAGTCTATATTTCCCACTAAACAACAAAACAACAACAACTTGATTTGGAAAGGGTATTTCCTGTGCATACTTGATTTGGAAGGGGTACTTCCTGTGATACAAACTACTTGAAGGGAAATGTTTACTTGAATGATTAAACCTGTATTTCCTACAAACTACTTGAACAGGAAATGTTTACTTGAATGTTAAACCTGTATTTCCTACAAACTACTTGAAAAGGAAATGTTTACTTGAATGTTAAACTTGTATTTCCTACAAACTATTTATATGGAAATGTTTACTTGAATGATAAACCTGTATTTTCTACACACTATATAAATGGAAATGTTTAATTGATTGTTAAACCTGTATTTCCTGTGATAACTAATAGGATAGGTGTTCCTACACGATAACTATTTTAGAAATGTTTTCCTTGATTGGATAAACTAGTATTTCTAACACATAACTATTTAGAAATGTTTTCCTTGATTGGATAAACTAGTATTTCTAACGCTTAACTATTTTTAGAAATGTTTTCCTTAATTTGATAAACTTGTATTTCTTACAAAGTATTTAGGAAATGTTTATCATAATTGAATAGACCTGTTTTTCCTTCCAAACGATTAACTTGTATTAAGTTTGGAAATAGCATTTTCCTGAGATTACTTATTTGGAACTATACAACTGATAGGAAATGTTTACTTTGATTAGTTAAACCTTTATTTCCTGCGAACTACTTATTGGAAAATGTTTTTGATTAAACTTGTGTTTCCTAACACAGATATTGAAATGTAGTAAGAATGACCTTCTTACATTTAATAGGAAATATTTCTTTAATTTAGAATACTTGTGATTCCTACTATACATATAAACATTATGTTTGTGTACATGAATGATTTATACAAAACTTGATTTAACTACGTATATACAAACCTGTGAATTCACTCAACATTCAATGTTGACGTTTTACTATGTTTTTCAGGGAATTAGGACTCAGGTATTGATGCATGCATAATGGACGTAAGTTACCCACGATGAATTAGGATGCCACTTTTGGGACAAAATGTATTCTACAATATTATTATTTCTACGACTCGACAAGTCGTAGTTTTTGTAATCACTTTTATACTAATGGCATCTTAATTACTGTTCTGCAATGATCATAAGCTCTGATACAATGAATGCACACTGTTAACGTCAGCACCCCCGCTGTTTATTCATAATGCTTCCGCTAATAACTAAAGCTTCCGCTAATCGCCAAATAAATGCGATTACCGATTTTGGGGGTGTGACACATGGTCTGTGTTCCAATCGCAAGGCTTAATAACACTTAATACAATCAATTCTAATGATGTAAAGATTTGTATCTACTCAAAATATGTCAAAAATTTGTATGTTTCAAAACTAACCCTAAACGCCCCGTTAGTTTAGTAAACGGAAGGCAACGTGACAGACACATGCATCGATTCAACTAGTCAAGGTACCATAGTAACCATTTTACCATGTCCGTGGTACAAGTCTGCACCCTTAATAATTCAGGGTAGCAAATAACCTAACCATCCAAAATAAGGGTAGTCTACACCCTTAACTATAAGGGAGATTATCTAACGCACAAATTGCTACATCACATATATATTTTGATTTCGGTAAAATGGTGCACAAAAAAAGAGTCGAGGGTAGATAATTTCTTTGGTTTAGTAAGAGATAAAAATTGGGATTACGTTGGACTCACACTTTTGTTCAGTAGTTCCTAGCTAACTATATTTGGTTGATTAGTCACATTTGGTAGAAAGACCTTATTATATTTCGAGTTAGGATTAGTCACTGTAACTATACCAGATGATTTGATACATATGAGTCGGATTAGTAACATAAACCCGTTAAACGACTATATTAGCCGACTGATATATGTTTTATCTGTTATATAGCATAACCATTAAAAAAGAAGAAGCCAAATCACATATTCCTAAACTCTAAACTCACAAGGCTATCAACAATGAGTTAAAAGTAACCTAAAATCATACCAAAATTTTCAAATCATAAAGGCGCAATTTATAAAAATTAAGCATATTTATACACATTTAACAATATATGAACACTTAGATACACAAGCACCATCAAATAAAACTTGATAAATTAATCAATTTATCAGCTAGCCAATCGAAAACACACATTTAACCCTATCCTCACATAACATAAAATAAACATATACACAATTACAGATATAAAGATATATAAATACATAAAACATACCAGGAGCCCTAGGTCATTCAAAGATGATTTCTTCAGTGGAAATCATAGTAAGCCTAGCACCAACATCTTCATGAACAGCGTCACCGAATTTTAGCCATGAACATCTCTCAACAGCGCGTTTACTGAGATGTGTATTAGCAAGCTTACGGACACGAATATTTGTGGTTGTCTTAATACGATTACCTTCATCGTTAAATTTTTACTTAACACGAATATTTTAGTTTCTTTCCTTCCTTAAGCCAAATCGATGTCATCGGCTGAATGTTAGTGTAGTCATTCGATTACAACAAGCCTTCAGTTGCAGCATTCATTCGATCAATTAAATTTTTAAGTTTTCGACAGTTAAAACCTTAAGCTATAGGTGTGTTCAGCCGATTAGATCCTTGGTGATGATTTTCGATGATTAAGTAGTATATCATTCGGCTTCAAGAAGGTTTCGTTGTTGAGTGTTCAGCTGTAATACTTTTTTGTTAATGGGTCATCGGCGGATCGAGTGTCGAGCTACAATACCCTTCAGCTTTGGTATACTTCAGTTACTAGATTAATGCTCATAGTACCAATCAGCAACTCGCATCCGTAGTTGAATGGTAACTTCATCATATACTTATGCTTAATCAATTATTCGGCCACTGGTTCAGTCTTCTCTTTAGACATAAACACTTCGATTTGTTTTAGTCTTTGATGATATACCCTTCGAACCCTTCGGTGCTAGTAACCATCGGTTATTGTAATCTTTGGTGACAGGGAGGAGATCATCATACCCATCGGACATAGTTTTATATGGTGCAGCGGTTTCTTTGTTGACAGTAAACCTTTGACAGCAAACTTTGATTGTTAACGTTTGACAGCAAGCTGTGACTGCAAGCTTCGACAATTAACATTTGACAGCAACCTTTGGCAGTAAACTTTGACAGCAGGCCTTTGACACCAAACGTTTGATGGTAAAACTTTGACACTATTCCTTTGATGGTAAACCTTTGACGGTAAAAGGTGTTCGGCCATCGGGTGTACGATATCAAAAATTGTTCGGTCATTGGGTGAACGACGTCAAAAAACTGCTTGGTCATTAGGTGAACGACATAAAAAACCGTTTGGTCATTGGGTGAACGACATAAAAAAAATTTCAGTCATTGGGTAAAAAATAAACGGTGTTTGGTCGTAGCAACCATAAGGCTGTAGCATCTACCCTTGGGTGCTCGGATTTAAGGTTTCGGCTGCAAGTCAGGCACTGTTATCTTCGATCACCGATCCTTGCAGCAATTCATTAGCCATCGGAACTAAGATATTCGGCCATCTTTCCCTTGGCTACAAGAGGCATCATCTGTCAAGGGTTCAAGCATCGGAACTAAAGGTGTTCGGTTATCGGTTCAAGGAAGATTACGAGAGAGAAGACACTGGGTTGCTTTTAGTGGAAGAAGAAAAAATGGTTAAAAATACCATTTTACCCTCACATATTTCTCACATGTTAGAATTAACAGAAATTATTAACGAAAATTAGTGGAAGGGACTACTGCCGTGCACTTTTAAATTAGTCAAGGACGCTTGGTGTAATTTTTAAGAGATAAGGACTATCGGTATAATTTTGTGAAAAGCACATGGACGATCGATATAATTTACTCTTATAATAATAATAATAAAAATTATGTTCTTTATAGCATGTTTAAATTACTCCTATTTTTGACATTGAAACTACGATCATGATTGATCAATAACTCTTATCAAGGTTTCCTATCCGAGCTAAAACCTTAAACTTTAAATATGAAAAAATTACATTACATTAACATATACCATTTTATCGATACAATGGAAAGCCCCTAATTATCCATTAACTATAAGGGAAATGTAAGTGCATTTATTGAAGTCAAAGTTTCCTTATATAATCAAAATTATAATTAATACACTGAAGTTTTGTATTTAATTCATTGAAACTTTCCTTTTATATGTGATATATTAATTATGATTTTTGATAATAAAAGAAAGTTTGAGTTTAATAAATAAGTTCAAGGGTTCTTATTGACAGCCCTTAGGGCTGTCAATAGCATTTCCCTAACTATAATAATCTGAAAGTTCAAAATTCACTTGTTCCTTTTACATTTATTAACTCACTTTTAACTGATTATACATAGCAGTAAATGGAAAGTCAATTACATGGCTACTTGTATATTTACTTAATAGTAATCTACAAGATATAAAACAACTCTTAATACGGGTTAGCAATTTTTACGACCATAAAGTGAAAATAAATTATTAGTTACATACATATTGAGAATATTATTATCATCAATTGACTTTTACGATCGTAAGATGAAAGTAAATTATTACTTACATACTTATGCTACCATATACATATACATATATTAAGAATAAGAATATTATTTGCATAAATATAATTATGTCATAAAAATCAATTTAAAATCTTTCGCTGCTACATTGTACAGGTACCAAACTTGTATAACTATATATAAGCCATTTGGCATTAACATATAGTTACTTTTATTCATGATATATAATACATTCTTTGGTTAATCTGCAGAATATTCTACTATAGATAGCATAAGCAAACATGTTCATGAGTCATGACTCATGATCACAAACTAAGAGGTTCTTGTCGTTCATATTTGTTTTATAAAATATTTTGATATCCTATATTTTTCTAGGCGTCGTGAAGATGAGAAAAATGAACCTTGTATAAACGTGTCTTCTTTAAATTCTCTCTACGTTAAGATCGATTTGATAAAACCTATGTGTATTATCATTTTCATACACCTTTAAAAACATATAAGTGCAAAAACATCTACTAGCTAGAAGCTTTGAATATCATTCACCAATCAACCCTTAGTGCTCACTAGCAAAAATAGCTAGATGGTGATATTCATAGAACCTGCAATTAGTTTTAGGCTAAATTTTATAAAAACCTATCTCAAATTAGATAGGGAACAACATAACACTAGAAAGCTCCAAGGGCTCATCAAGAAGGAGAGACCCGATAAAAATATACAAAGAAGGCTACACCAACATATAAACTAAATGAAAGAACATCCGCCTAACCCGTATCTAACTCTATGGGATCAAAAATCCAGTTCGACCATGAAAGGCCTGTGTTTTTACATATGTTAGTTGGAGATCTACAATAGAGAGTAAGTTTGAATTTCAGGGAACACATCCTCACGAAGAATCGAATCCCAGGTGTGCTCGCTTCAACTGCATGCGCTATCTTATTTCTCCAACTCCATAGAGTTATGTAGATTACGCCCTGCATAACTTTATAATTTTTCTTGTATCGGTCCTCCATAAACGATAAAGATATTAACTCATCAACTACAAAGTTGTAAGGGAACCCTACATTCCATTTGATTAGTGGTTTGCCATTGTTTCTCAAGCTACATGAAGTTTAATTTTACCTCTTTCAACGATCAATATTGCTGTACAAAATTAGAAATATTCTATCCGAAGAAGATCACGTACTTTATTCATCGCAATGGAACTCATCCGTCACAGTTATCTCCGGATTAGTTTGGAGGTTAAAGTCCGAATCATAAGTCCGGACTAGTTTTTCGATCTTAATGTCTGAGCACAAGATATGTATAATATAATTTGTCTTTACACGTTTGTAACTTATTTTGATTTTGACGCCTTTGACCAATTACTTTGGATCACACTTCATTAAATATGTTATCAGGCTCCTTTTAAGGAACTTTTCAATTTTCAATTAATGATTTCTCTGATTTTGCCATTTTCTTTTGACATGTGGGTTATTGTAATATATGTTTATAGGGTGTGCACGTCCCTTGTACTTGTAACGCCTATTCGTTGATATACAAAATTTGCTGGGGTCAATCCCCTCTACCCGTATAGCAGAGCGTGGGATGGAAACTCACAAGGAATGTAGTGAGTTAGATAAAACCAGGAAGGTTTGCGAGCCCTCCACTTATTTTAACTTTGGCTACTTAAAGAGTAAAAGTTAAAGTCTTGCACATTATACCATGAAACAATTACCAGATGGGGGTAATTTTGACCTCTTTACCTGAAATTGGTTCAATTTTGATTATTTTATTTTGGAATAATTTAAAACTCACAATACCAAAAAAATTCATCTAAAAGGACAAAAGTTGAAAGTATAGTGTAACCTATCACATAAAATATTACGTTGTCTAAAAAGTAACAAAACTAATTGTTCATAGTGTGTTTCCGCAAAAATTACCCTAAATAGTTCTATAATATAGCTGTTTTTGTAGTCACATTATTTTATCTAATTTACTTTTACTAAAATATAAAAAGGATAAAATGTATGACCAGTCGAACCAACCCGTTTTCACTCAGAATAACCCCTTTCCGGCCTGGAACGGTAATTTCATACGGTACACAGTTGAACCTTTTGAGATATGATACAACATAATCTCGCTTCAATTCATGCGCAAATGAGTATGATGTTTTAAACTAATAACATGGCTTTTCCTTGGATTTTGATATAAATTTTAAAATAAAGTAAAAAATTATTCTTGGATATTAATTACTGTATGGACTAAAAAGGGAAGCTATATATATAATCATTAATGCTGTTTTTTTCTTCTTTTGTGGGTGGTCCACGCACGGGTACATCTATCAGATTTCCTCTTTCATTCTCCTATCTTTCTACTCTTGATTATTTCTTAGTAATAAATTACTACTATACTAGAAACAAACCAAATATATACGAAAGTCATGTGTATGACAGCAGAGACTCAAGTTATACTACCACTTCTGTTCTCTCCATCCTTCTTCAAGATTGAACTTATTCTTTCTACTTAATATTTTCTTCATGATTTGCTTTCTGTTACGAAAATGACTAGTTGTGAGCCAGCAGAAGGATCCCCATCATTCTTCAAAGTAATTCGTTACCCTTCTTCACCTCATTTGGTAATATCCGATCCCCTTCATATGTATCATTTACATTGTAATGCGATTTCATGATACTTTGTATATTGTTTACAGTGTTTGCCAAAGGCTTTCGTAAAAAGATTTTTAGAAAGAATTCCTGAAAACCCAACACTGAAGACTGTAAAAAGAGATCATTCATGGAAGATGAAAATCATAAAGAATGGCAAAGATTACTGTTTTGCCCATGGATGGGATCAAGTGATCAAAGATGTTCAGTTGTGTGCCAAGGATATTGCTGTCTTTTGGCTTATTGATCCTTCTACGTTTCAAGTTTCGTTTTTTGGCGAAAACAGATGTGACAAAAATCCTACCCTTAGTAACACCAGTCACTTCCCTTCTTTTGATTTCTCTGTTTTTACATATACAAATTAAATGGCCGGGGTCGTGTTTAACTATGTGATTTTGCAGATGATTGTGATAATGATGCTGTTAGTCCTAATTCTGGTGATGATGGTCATAATGTTGATGATAACGTTGTTAGTCCTAATTCTGTTGATGATGGTCCTGATGATGATAATGTTGATGATACTAGTGTTGATGGTGAGTTTATGAAAGACAAAAAACTATGCTTTCAAAAGGTCATATCGAAAGACAGATATCTGCTGGTAATACTTTATGGTACTTGTGTTATGGTATAGTGAAATCGATTACGATTACATGATTATCATATCAACTAAATGATTTTTATTGTTGTTGTGTGCTGTAGTCGCTGCCAAGGAAATTTGTGAGAACTGCAGGACTAGAAGATACAAGGAGCATAATGGTGAAGGATTGGGAAGGACATGAATGGAGCATGACGATAGTAATCGAACATGTTGATGGAACAACAAGACACAAATTGTCAATTGGGTGGTCAATGTTTCGAAAACATCACCAGTTATCAGAAGGTGACATCTGCTTTTTCAAGTTTAACAAAAAAGAAGGTGTACTGAAATTAACTAAGGTACTCAAGGGCAAAAAGCCAACGAAGAAAGATAACTTGACAGAAGGGATGAAGCGGAACAGGGGAAGACCACGACTTCAGAAACGTGGTGGTAAATGATACGTTGGTAGTCCCAAGACCAGTCCATGTGACTATTTCAAACTTGCAAATAATTAGTATAATTGGTTAATGTTATCTTTTTAAGTGGTTGTAGATGTGTCTTTGCATAAGATCATGGAGTATTTGTTTCCAAGTTATAGGTACTGGTGGCCGGCCTGTATGGCAACCCAGTAACTTAGCTGGCAACTTTTTCCATTGTAAGTTGTACAACCAGGATTGATTAGAAGCAAACATGTTTTAACCTTACATTGAGCATGTTTGATGGTTACGGTTACAAGCTTACAATTGTTGTTTGATATATCAAGAGCTGATATTTGTTTATCGGTGTGTGTTTCCTGAATTAAAACTTTGCCATGGCTCTGTGAATTGCGAAGGTGTTGGTGGATCAAGTACCATAGCTCAACAATTGTCAATTTGTCTTGGCGCTGCGCGTATATGAAAGATGGGATTAAATGGTTAATGAGCAATGTGGTCGTAATGCTGGATGGTAAGTATAGCTTAAGATATTTCAGATTGTATATGTATGAATGACCCGCAAGCTGTTAATGTACCGGTAAAGTGATGCCAATTAGCAATGTACTTTGCATAATTTATTCCAAGATATGTAATAATTTATGAATCATGTTACGTATATCAACACATTTTTACAGAGGAAAAGAAAGGGATGATCGGAGGCCAAAGTGATTTTCAAGATTAGGTTTATTATTATATTATATAATCCTTTTATAATTAAATAATAATAACCTTTTATTATTAATTAATTATAAACCCCTTAAATAATTAGAATTTACAATCTAATCCTAATAACTTTCACCTTGGACCCTATAAATTAATAACATTTATTATAGATCACAAATTAATTAAATAACTCAATTAGTTATTATAATTAACTTAAATTGGTTAAATGAGCTGTATCTACGTGTTAACGCGTATGACCCCACAGGCTCACGTATAATTCGGACATATACTTATTTGTGATATGGACATATTTCAACACATTTGAACAAAAGTAAATTGCCAGTCTATAGTTTTAACCCTAGTATTTCTACTTTCTTTTACATGAGAATAGCATCATATTTCAGTTTAATACTAAGAGAAGAGTTCAATTGAGACCATTTATTTTGTGTGAGAACGGGGAACCAATCACAATATGTCATGTGTCACTTTTTTCTCTCTCATCCACGTTTTTTAAAATTAAATATCTCACAAACGACAAGTCAAAAAATCATGAAAATTGCACCATATTTTTCAGCGTTTTATCCTCTTCGATTTGCCGTCCATCAAGGCATACTTCCGACGAACTTTTTTTTCCATTTTTTTGGTGGGTTTTACATATTAGTAATACATGTGTTAGTGATTGATTATACATTTGATTTAGGGTTAAGATTAGGGTTTAGAGTTAGGGTTTAGCAGGATTTAGTATTAGGGTTTAGCATGGGTTAGTGTTAAGGTTTAGAATGATTTAGGGTTTAGGGTTTAGTATGATTTAGGGTTTAGAGTTTTATAAAGGGTTTAGGGTTTGGGTTTGGGGTTTAGGGGTTAGGGCTTAGGGTTGGGAGTTTGGGGTTTCGGGACGAAACCCCAAACTCCCAACCCTAAACCCTAAACCCCAAACCCTAAACCCTAAACGTGTGACACTCCTCCAAATTAGGTATATAATTATACTTAATTACATGCATTTCTTACGCTAATTCCCTGCATTTGTTTTAAACTAAACCTATGATGTGATATGAGTCTAGCGAGCCCTAAACAATAATACAAAAAGTATTACACGATACGTAGTTATTGATAAATTACGTACGAACGTATCGGAATGAAGCCGACAAAAATAATTAACCGGATTTGGTAACATGAAATAATTAATAATTCGATTATTAAATACGAGTATTTATATATCTATAACATATAGATAAAATGGTTCCATTATACGTTTAACATAAAACGTATTATATAACGAACAGAAACAATTCTAAAACGTACCTAAAAGGTCAAAATCTGAAAAATGTTATTTTTCTAGTACGTTTTCAAGTATTTAGAACATTACTTCGAAATATGAATTCGAAACGCAACCGAAATTTGGCGCTCAAATGGAAGTGCGCAGTAAAATGTACAAAAATGTACAACTATCAAAAATAATGATAATCTCATTATTCTGAAAATATATTACGAACCAGGAGAGCATCAACAAAATAAAAATATAAAATGTTAAATTTTATATTGCTATAATTATACCCGTACTCGAAATTGTAGTACAATAAACTGCCACCAAACCTCAATAATTGAGGGAGACCGATTTGTTTTTGAACCATACTCCCTCCATCTCTTTGTGATCATTCGGCAAAACACACACACACATATTCATCACCATCATTTTTCTTTTCTTTCTTCTTTAAGAAATCACACAAGATCAGTAGCAGCAAGAGGTAGTAAAACAACAAGATCATGAACTCATCATCATCATCCTCGTATCATCATCATCCTCGTATCATCATCATCCTCACTCATCTCATTGTAAGGAAACTCCTTCCTTTTTGGTTCATACCTGTTGATTTCGTGTTTAAATCGTATATACATCATAATCTATACATATAACACATAAAGATTGATGATTTGGTTGATGAACACGAAATGGGTTTTATAAAAACCAAACTTTAAAATCCGAAATTTGACAAGTAAAATACGTAATGAGACTGTAAAAAGGTTGTGTACACTTGTTATAAACGTTTGGGAACAAGATTATAAGGATTTAAACCCAAAAACTCGCGTTTGGTTTATGTTGGTCTGACTGGAACTCGAGGACGCGGCGTGTCCTAAGACTACGCGGCGCGTCCTTTACAAACTTATGATCCACGCGGTGTGTCCATGTTATACGCAGCGTGTCCTTTGTAAAATATGATCCACGCGGCGTGTACTCTTTGTACGCGGCGTGTCCTAACTATAAAACAAAGAATTCCTGGAATATTAATTGTACACGGTGCGTCCTTAAGGATGCGGTGCGTTCTTTGAAAAATTAATAGTACGCGGCGCGTACTACTTCTTGTTGTAGCCCTCTGAGTCGCGGTCGTTTCGCCAGCTTGATCGCCCAAATCCGAGTCCGTATGAGAGAGTTATGGCCAAAACGGTGCAACATAGCTAAATCTGAAAACATTAACATTATATATATATCTATATATATATATACAAAACGACATTTTCGGATTAACCATAAAACACAATGAGTACGATAAATATATAAGTTTAACATGGTTTACAAACGTATATATATATATATATATATATATATATATATATACGACAAAAACTTTATACGGTTATTATAATCGTTAAAACTCGATTCGAAATCGTTAACAATGATTTAATTAAACGTATACAATTATTTTGGAAACTTGACGATATTTATTTTATGAACGGAAATAAATACGACTAATGAAAGGTAACGATCTATATATGTATACGGACTTATGAAAAGGGTATGACATATACATTGAGACAAAACGGAAATTACCCTGTAACAAGTGAGACTTGTGTTTTGGAAACCTAAAATACAAACTATTTATATATATGATATAAACATATGTGTGTGAACGAGACTACGGACAATATTATATATATACGAGAATATATATATTCAACTATATAAGTATATATATGTATATGTACTTACACACTTCAGACAATTCGACAAACGAACAATACTTGGATAATATTATATATTTCCAACAACAATCATCAACGAAATACACAAACCTAAGAAACTGATAATTTCTTCAAACGAATGAACTATTAACATAAGTAAACAAAGTACTTATAGTTAATACATTGTTGTGTATAGGTTGACTACGTTTGGGCTTCGTTATCTTATCTCGCTAGCATTCACATCCGAGCACTCACAGTGAGTTCACAAACCCCTTTTAATGTTTTAATGTTTTAAAACCTCGGGGTGGAAAACATAGAAATCGTATGTATATTTACATGCGACAACTGATTTAAATACTAGATGTATTTACTTAAACTATTGATGAAATGTGATTTCATGCTGTAATTGATTAAATACTGTATGTATTTGCTGAAATTGTTTATGAAGGGGTACTTCATACTTGAACTGTTTGTGAAAGGGTATTTCACACAACTATTTGAACTGTGTTTTATGAAATGTTTTCATAACTATTTTGGGAACTTAGGCAACGAATCTTGGTACAGATCTAGGCTGAACGATGTAGTGCATAAAAGACCTTATGGCTACAGACTATAACCATTAGCAAGGTGACTCTAGCCACTGAGTATACGGATAGTACTATCGCCGTGACGACCCTCCTACGGATTTAGGAGCGTATACTTAATTGTCCAGCATGGCAAATAACAACAGATTAGGGTTGTGGTTTGGTTATAGGGTTAGATCGGGTTACCTTACTTGACAGGTTTAGCTCACCTTTCAAGGGATCACCGTCTAAATATTCCCACTAAACTATTGATCAGGAAAGGATTTTCCTACGTATACTGATTTGGAAATGTTAATCTTTATTTAGGTTAACTTGTGTTTCCTACTAATAACTGATTTAGGAAATGTTATTTGATTAATAACTTGTGTTTCCTACTACAACTACAACTGATTTGGGAAATGTTATTTGTTAATAACTTATGTTTCCTACTTGATAAACAACACTTATTTGGAAATGTTATTCTTAAATGATTAACTTGTGTTTCCTACATAACAAACAAACGTGTGAATTCACTCAACAATTTTGTTGACGTTTTACTCTATGTTTTTCAGGGAATTAGCAGCGTAAGTAAGATCTGCATGCATAATCAGGACGGACTACCCTGGACTTGTTAGGATGCCACTGCTTTTGGGACACTTGGATTTCCTCTGTATAACTGCAACTATTGCAGTCATACCCATGAAATCTACTTTTGATATTATGTATTTTATGAAATACTGATTTCAACTATTACTATTACTGTTACTACTTTTCAAGTAGTAACCTTTTGTAAAACTTTAACTAATGGCATCTTAATCTATTTCGTTCTGCGATAACCATATGCTCTGAGTATGTATGTATCTGTTGGTTGTTTTACTGCTCGCACCCCCGCCACGTCACTAAGCTTCCGCAAACCACTCTATGTAATTGTAATTACCGTTTGGCGGGGTGTGACAAAACGCAACACTGTAACACACGTGTTAGTAATGTGAAACCCACTAAAAATAATGAAAAAAAAAAAACTCGTCGAAAGTATGCCTTAATGGACGGCAAATCGAAGAGGATCAAACGCTGAATCTAATGGTGCAATTTTCATAATTTTTCGATTTGTCGTTTGTTAGATATTTAACTTAAGGGGTAAATGGGTTTTGTATTCTCTTTGTACACATGGCACCATATCATTGGTTCCTCTATTCTCACATAAATTTTTAGTCTCATTTGAACCTTACCCTTAATACTAAAGAATATATTAGAGGTGGCAATTTTAGACCCATTGGTTAATTTTGGGTCAATTTGGTTAATTTTTAGGAGGGGATGGGTTTGTTGGGTCTCCTCCCCTTTTTTTGGATGGGTCTAAATGAGTTTTTCAATATAACCTCTAACTGTGTAAAAATTAACCAACGGGTTTAGACGGGTCTAGCGGGTAAATTTTTTTTTTTTTCACCTCATTTCATTTTTTTCATTTTTCACTCAAATAAAAAAAAAAGTTTGGTGAACCCGATGACCCGACCCGACCCGAAACCCATTTGACCCGGACCCGTTTAGACCCATCCTTCTAAATGACCCATCTAGACCCGGACCCATTTAGACCCAAACCCATCTAGACCCGTGACCCGACCCGACCCATTCATTTTGCCACCTCTAGAATATATAAATTGTTTTTTTGCATTTAAAGAAATATAGTTAGTCACATGGATAAAATAGTAGGGTCGATAGAATACTTCACGTGATACATTATTCTTTATTGCTCTTGAATACAAAATTCTATTAGGGGCTCGTGTCTGGCTTAGCTTTTCAATGGAACGTTTTATAATTTATTGTATCAAAATAATGCAGTGAGTAATTTTTTATTCTCAAATTATTTGGAGTAGTACATTAATTACAGCATTTATCCCTTTAATATTTAATGATATATAACTCCTCTATTTGCTTGCTGAAGAACTTGATCTTTCTATACTGGATGTATGTTAGTATGTGTTTTTCCTCTCATGAACAGCTAAGTGTTCACCATAAAGCATACACGCGCATATGATTATTTGTTGAAGGGAGACATGAACGGAGTTGGAAAGGCTAGGAGCAATCACACATTTGGTTGATCGAATATGGTATATTATAGATTTATCAATGAATACATTAATTTCTACTAAATTCACGCTTCAATGGCGTGATGTAAGGTTTAGATTGCTACTAAATTCAAATTTGATGTGTTTTCAAAGTGTTGGAACGGAGTGGAGGCTATTAATTTCTCAAAGAGGAAAATGAAAATGATCTTGAAATATCCCTTAGTGAGATTGTATGTTTCATTTAAATAGTTCCGAGTATCAAGAGGATCATATAAAGAACTTTGGGAAAATATGATCTAAAGGGGAAACACGTTCGCCCACGATATTGGTATAATAGTATATATATTTTCAATTACACTTTAACTTTATGACATAGATATCTATTTCATGCTATATAGTCATCATACATGACACTGTTGAACAATAAGTGGTTATTCTAACCCATTAACCTCAAACTGGGTCACACTTAGATTATATTTATTAGTAATGGGCTAAATTCACGTAACATGTGGTAAAATATTTGTAACTAAGTAACATGTTGAAAAATATTTAGTAAAAAAAACATACACTAACAACATTTAGCTGTCTAAAATGAAATCTACATTTACTTTGTTACTGTTCACTCTTTACCTTTGCTACTGCTAATATTGGAATTGCATGGTTTTGAAGAATGACATCATGTCTCTAATGAAATAAGTTCATCTGTCCAGGAAAGTAAAGGTTCACATTTTGACACTAGGGTACAATTATGTTACTTGATACTAATGTAGGATTTCATCATGTGATAGTGAACATAAACTAATTCAAAATTGCCACATCTTTAATTTCCAATTCGCATTTCATTAATAATGATGCTAAGTTTCTCAAATTGAGAAAACAGGAAGGAAGCTATCGGAGAGGAGGACTAATGACACTTAATCACGACAATGGACACATCAATAACATCCATCATGAACTGGAACTCATGTCATACATGATATTTTTCCTCAAATTATCTCTAATGATTCAAGTTCTGCCTTCTTAGGATATGTTTGGGGTCAATGGGAAGTGGTCATCTAGATTCTCTTGCTTGTGTTCGTGTCAGTTGATATGATTTTGTAAAATATTGCTATTGTTACATGTCGGCTGCAAGTTCTGCGTTTCTCAGGTATGGTGCGGGTCAATTGAAAGCGTTAAGATAAAATTTATTGGAGTTTATTTGTGTCTGTGAAGGCCAATTAGTTGATCTGCCAGAAGCAGCCTTTCTACAAAGGCCATTCATTCACGAAGGTTATTCATTCAAAACCAAATTTAGTTGTGCGCGTGTACTTAAAATTAGCCCGTATTTTAACCGACTAACCTCATTGGCACATGATCGCCATAGATTTATAATGTATAAGTTTCAGAAGTTAATTATAAATTAAAATGCACGGAAAATAAATATCAACTACAATTTATTAAAGCGACTAATGTACCCATACGATTAATATATAAAGTCAGAAACCCTAGAGATGTATAACTAGGAAAAGTGAATAGCTAGCACATCTTTCATATGCTACGAACAGCAAACAGAAAGTAAGAGAAATGCACAAACATACTTAGAATATTTAAATTAGCATGGAGTCTAGAAGATTAAAACGAATCGAGATGATAACTAGCATAATTGCTAATTAAGGTCTGGAATTGCAATTGTTATAGATTAGTTGGCAGTTGCTGATCATAGTAATGGCTGTGGCGGTGGCTGATCATAATAATACTGTGTTGGTGGTGGTGAGTATGGAGGATTTGGTTGGTCACTGCAGGGTGGTGATGATGAGGTTGGTGGCAGTAGAGTATCAGGTGATGGTGGTGGTGTATTTGGTAGTGACGGTGGTGTTGGTGGAGTTTGCTCAGCAGGAGGTGGTGGTGAGGCCGGGGTTCGATCCGGTGGAGTTTGCTTTGGAGATGGTGGTGGTGACGATGGAGGATTTGGTTGGTCACTGCAGGGTGGTGGTGATGAGGTTGGTGGCAGTGGAGTATTAGGTGGTGGGGGTGGTGTATTTGGTAGTGATGGTGGTGTTGGTGGAGTTTGCTCAGCAGGAGGTGGTGGTGAGGCCGGGGTTCGTTGTGGTGGAGTTTGCTTTGGAGATGGTGGTGGTGACGATGGAGGACTTGGTTGGTCACTACAGGGTGGTGATAATGAGGTTGGCGGTAGTGGAATATCAGGTGATGGTGGTGGTGTATTTGGTAGTGATGGTGGTGGTGTATTTGGTAGTGATGGTGGTGTTGGTGGAGTTTGCTCAGCAGGAGGTGGTGGTGAGGCCGGGGTTCGTTGTGGTGGAGTTTGCTTTGGAGATGGTGGTGGAGGTATGTGGCTAGGAGAAGGTGGCGGTGGAGGATAACCATAATATGGGAAAGGTGGTGGTGGTTGATGTTCTATTAAGGGCGGTGGTGGTGTATTTGGTAGTGATGGTGGTTTTGGTGGAGTTTGCTCAACGGGAGGTGGTGGTGAGGTCGGGGTTCGTGGTGGTGGAGTTTGCTTTGGAGATGGTGGTGGAGGTGTTTGTATAGAAGAAGGTGGCGGTGGAGGATATCCATAATATCGAAAAAGTGGTGGTGGTGGTGAATTAGGGCTTATTATTGGTGGAGTTTGTCCTACAGAGGGAGGTGAATGGTGGTGAAATGTGGATGGTGGTGTATGCTC
Source organism: Helichrysum umbraculigerum (assembly GCA_949592205.1). Classification (NCBI taxonomy): domain Eukaryota; kingdom Viridiplantae; phylum Streptophyta; class Magnoliopsida; order Asterales; family Asteraceae; genus Helichrysum; species Helichrysum umbraculigerum. Next base: position 305,615,248 of record CATIUR010000001.1, on the reverse strand, counting down.
ATGAGATGGAGCTGGGTCACGGTGATGGTGATTGTGAGAATGTGGTGATGTAGGTGAGCAACCATTAGTTGGTGGTGAATGGTGGTGAAATGGTGAGGGAGGATGTTCTTCTTGTGGTGGATTATTTGACACTGGAGCTGGTGGTTGATTACCTTGAGGAGTTGGTGGACGTTTTGATGAGGGTGGTGGAAAAACTGATGGCGGTGCTGGTAATTGATCTTGAGGTGGAGGCAGTTGATCACTTCCACAATGACATTTTGATGTTGGTTGATTTTGAGAAGATGGAGGGTGTTGAGATGGTGGTGGATAGCCACCGTATTGATCCATCGTTGCTCCGGCAATTAGCATCAGAGGGGCAGCAGCCATGATTATTGCTACAGTGAGGAAGAGACACATTGGGTTTTGAGGCTCCATTTTGTTGTTAGTTATAGATGATCTTGTAGTATGGGAATATATAGAACATAAACGCACGTGATCTGCACATGCTACTACGAGAGAACGTACTTTGACACACATTCTTCGATTCTTTGACATGATAATATTAGTTTGAGCACCAATAAATTATAAATTATACTTGAAAATCTTAATAAAACTGTTATTTTAACTTCAATATTTCGAACATTTCAAGCATTTAATATATTATTCTGTTATTACTCGATATTTTACATATACATAAAAATACATGTTGATCATGTGCAACATCAGCCTTTTAAGTATGCATCAAAACAATATTGCATTATTCATAAAAAAATCTATCGAATAATGAAGCAGTGACCAAATGTGAGCCATATGCTACCTCCACATATAGACCAAAGGAGGTACAGATAATTCAACAAAAGAAGAAAAGCGACAGAGGTGAAGTTTGGTAGCTTCATTTACACCACCTTAAATAACCCTATACATACAGCAATATTATTAAATTCGCAATGCAGGATTTAACAAACATAAAAAGTAAAAATGTCCATGCACTTATGTTATCTAACCAACGGGTCAAAAGAGGCAACACGCCATCACAGGAAGACAAATTAAAATTCTCACATACCTGCACATTAATACACTGGCTTATAGTTTTGAGGAGCACAAGAAAAAGGTCAAACAATCTTAGTCAATCACGGAGTAACAAGATGAGACAAATTTGAGGTGTCAAAAGCAATACACTACAGCGTTGATGCGATCTACAAAGCCAAATGTATTTACAGTGTCATCACAAATCGCACGCCAATATATTAGAATTAAGAATTTTTCAACAACAATAATAGAACTAACTGGCAAGGCCATAACCAACCTCCAAGGCAGCCTTCAATTGTCAAAACACCAACCAACTATCGATGTTCCTCTCTCTGTGTACCCAGTAGATTCTGCAATGTTCTAGAATATAGAAGAATTCAGAATCGGTGATAAAAAAAAACTATGACAACTTATATAAACAACAATGAACAATCCACAAGAAGGAAAAAGAATGAAAAACTACAAAATAGTTGACATATACTGTAATTAACAACATACAGATAAATGATTTAACAAACCAAGAATATACATTTTTAAGTGGCATAATACGAGGGTTAGGTAATCGGAACTTTTAGGGCAAGATGAAATGGGTGGGACTGGGTAGGGGTGACGGGCAAATGTTTTAAGAATTCATAAACATCTAACACGTTACATATAAAAGATTAAAAGAATAAAATATATTACTAGGGCAATGACAACTATAATCTACTTTTGTTTTTTTGTCTCTTCTTTTAAGAATCTATAAACATTAATATTTGACCTGTTCAACTTGTTTACATTTAGTTACTATTTGTAGGTTACCATTTGACCTGTTTGAGAAGAAAGAAAACCCATAGTCCCATATCAACCCAGAAAATTCCCCTTGTACAGCATAGTAACGCACATTCACGTATTATGGTGGTCACAACTACACCATGAAACCTCACCCTTCACCAGGGTAGATTACGTGCCAGGGAAACAAACTATTGACACTGACCTTAAAATCATAGGGTCACATATAGATTAGTGATCATGTCTTGATAGTGTCATAAGAATCTAGGTTTTCGATCAGCTGGCTTCAAAATTTGGAAAGAACACATTAAGCTTTCATCAACACTCATCATTGTACCAGCATTATCAAATTCCCCACAATAATTTGGAGCTGAGAATATGGTAACAAGCTGTCTATCAGCAAAGAATTCATATCCATCTTCTACAACCTGCACAAAAGAAGCATTTATATAAATCAGGGCTCCCAGAATAAATTAAATAAGAGATAGCAATATTGGTCGATATATCAATAAATGGGTCAATACAGGTGCTCTAATGGGTAAAACATAAAACTAGCCTAAAAGAGTGCATGTCAAAAGTCACCCAACATGCATAAATAACGATAAAACTTCATAAATAATTTTCCTTAGAAGATTGAATTATTACTGAAATAACACAAGTTATCTAATCAAATTTGACAAACCAATTACTTATAAAACAGTTACGAACTTTGGTTTAATCAACCCAACCGTACCAGAAGGTTTAATTTAATTCAGAACCCGATTTAACATCTTACTGGACCCACCATATTTCCACCTCTAAGATTATTAGAAGTACTGTAGAAAGTCAAATAACCTGATGAGCACGACAAACAAGGTCCATATCATGCTGCATTAAGAACTCGGCCACCTTATCAGAGCCAAAGGTGTATGAGACTCCCCTATCATTGATACCCCAGCCCTTGACATCCCTACTGGGATCTGACCAAAGTAAATCACAAAGCAAACCAGAATCCGGAATATCAGTTGGACGGGGCAAGTTCCTTATCTGATCTAAGCTGGTAAGATCAGGAGAAAGACCCCCATGCATGCATAGTATTTTGTCATCTATAAGGGCGGCCACAGGAAGGCAGTTGAAACACTCAGTAAAGACTTTCCAAAGTCGAACATTGAAACGGCGTTTACATTCATCATAAAATCCATATATCCTGTTAATAGAAGCACACTCATGGTTTCCTCTTAAAAGGAAGAAGTTCTCCGGATATTTGATTTTGTAAGCAAGCAAAAGGCATATGGTTTCCAGACTTTGCTTGCCACGGTCGACATAGTCACCTAGAAACAAATAATTTGACTCCGGAGGAAATCCACCATACTCAAACAACCTCAAGAGATCCCCGTATTGCCCATGAATATCACCTGGAATCCAAAAGGACAAATGTCATGCAACTCAAGTTCCGCAAGCTAACATAACGACTTCACAACAGAATATAACTTGCATTGCAGGCACTTAGGCATTCAGGAATCAGGATAAAGAGGATGGAAGATGATCAAAACCAACACATAAATCAGTCAAAACGGTGAATCATATAAGGCACCAAAAAGTAACCACTATAATACCATAAGTGGCTGCTAAGCAGTCCATTTGGCATACATAATGATCAGGTATGACAGCACATTAGTTGCACGTTTCAGCACCAAAAAAAAAAAAAAAAAAAAAAAAAAAACGTAAACTGTTCAGCAAATGTGGTCATTAATCGGGTTTATAATACTAATCAGACTAATATATATATTAAACACGCTGGTATGGTTACAGCTTCTAAGCCTAACTCAAAATCTAATCAGCCCTTCTTTCTTACATATATGAGAATAATCAACCAAACAGACTAATGTAGTAAGCTAGGAACCACTGACCCAGAGCGTGAGTGAGTCCAACCTAATCCCAAACTGCATATAAAAAGTGTGGGTAGCAATTTGTGCATTGAAGTCTATCTATGTTATAATTATAATCTGTCATTTTATATTAAATGCATATAATCTATATATAAGATTTTAGGACTGCTGGTGACCACTTAAGAATCATTTTGATCGTTTGAATGACAACACAATCCCCACCTACACCTTCACTCAAGAACACTGCTGCACAACGTCACAGTCAAACGAATTTCGCCTTCTGATCACTGTTTATATGGTAGAGGTAGCATAACACGCTCAGGTAAATATGGTTCCTTATTAAATTTGATTCAGGTCTGGGTTAGACAGACCCAACATCACTTTTTGTCCACTTCTATTCGAAGTTTTGTTAATAACTATATAACTATACCTAGATAAGTTTAAAAAAACTATATTGTTATAGTTAATTCTATTTAAACTTATTACGTTAGGAGGCTTTCAGCATTTGCAAACACTTTGGATGACTTCTTTCAACCCATTTGAGTCGATTATATTTTCGATAAGTCTAATACTCTAAATAGAGGTGATTATATAATTGGTTTCTAAAACTAGCATACTATTTGTAGTAGTTCTAGACTTCTAGATATTGGAGATCTTGTAACATTAGTTGTCAAAGGCTCAAAGCGCACAAAAAGGCAGAAAGGTCCTAAAGCCTGAGGCGCGCGCCTCATTAATGTGAGGCACATCATTTTAAAAGCATTTTAATAGGGTTTATGGCTTCTTTTTTTTTAATTACACGTAACTGTATAGAATGCTTTTGTGGTATTTAATTCCATAATTGATCGATAGACCCTAAAACAGTATAAAAGCCAACACCGGATTTGGTCAACGTAAAACCCCTGGTCAAGAAGCGCATATGTTCATCAGGCGCACCTCAGACGTAAAAGAGCCCCAAGGCTTGAGCCTCTATGCCTGCAGGCGCGTCTTTAATAACTATTATGGTAAACTTATCCTTTTTAGCATAGATGAACGAAGCTATAGACACATGAAACCTGTCTACTGTACATGCTTCTACTAAAGGTACAAGTCGAAAGTAAAATGATATAAACTCGGAAATTAACCGAATGTACTACATCCCCTATAACCAATTTCAAAGTTGCCTATGAAACTGAACTTAACGCTTCAGTGCATTCACAGTTTCTAAGCTACTACCTCACCAACTGAGCAAACACGTCACCTATAATCATGGTGTTGCATAACAATACAAAGTCACATTTTAAAGAAGACTATGCTTTTTCCGTTACACAAACCTAGACTGCTTGATAGCATGACGAAACCATGGGGGATGAAAAATTGGCATGACACAAAACGATAATAATAAGCCATAACAGCCAATGCACATTCATCATTCTTCACTTCCTCACATGATTAATGGAGGTTGGCATCTTAAAACGACTGGTGGGCACCTTGTTACTCATTAATTGAACATATAATAGTCATCAAGATTCAAAATTACACGAAAATAGCTTTCACTTTTAGCCGCAAATCATCCAGTTGGAAGCAAAAAGAAGTACAAAAAATAACTTTCATCAAAAACTCATCAGTCCATATCTATCACCGACGCATATAGTCAACTTGATTGTTGTCAAACACATTCCTCAACAGCAAAAAGCTTATACTAGAAATAGCTGTAAATGCTGCATAAATTCAACTAAACTGATAGCATTCCAAATTCCATAATCAAATCATTCAAGCATTACAACACAATAGAAATATTTTAGCAAACAATGTATCCCATAAATGCATTAGCAAAATAAAATAAAACAAATACCTACAAATTCCTTTTCAATTCAAAAGAAAAAATCCATTCCATCACAAAAATTTATAAAACCTAACAAAAAATCTGATACAACAGATACATATGTATATAGAAGATATATGATGATATAAATATTAAAAGTTTTTTTTATACCGCAGATCTTAATAGGAGCTTCAAGCTCTAGGAGATTAGGTTGTTGAAGGAAGATTTCACGAGAAGTGTTACAAAGTAATCGGATCTCAGCTTCCGATAGCTGAACCTGGCGTGCGGTTCTGGCTTGCCGGAACTCTAATAATCGATTGATTATGTCATCGAGCAACGCAGGGTTCATTCCTTCACCATTACCATTTTGAGCCATTTAGAAACCCTAGAATAGATCTTCAATTCAATTTCACCGGAACGGAAATCCCCAATTTTTGTTTACGTAATTTACAATGGATGATGGGTTGTTGTTTTGTTGGAATAAAAATATTCAATAAACAATTATTAATATTAATATATATGCGCATGGACAAGTGGTGATAGGGATAATGGAATTTATATTATAAAATAATAAAATTAGAGAAGGAAAATGGTGAATTTTGAGAGGAAAAGGGGGCTGCAACTCCGATGGGGCGGAGATGTCGAGCTGTAGATACGAATTCACGGAGGACAATAAATCCGTTGAGCATTTTTTAGGTTGTTTGGATTAATTAACGAATACCTTATTTTGAAAAGATAAAGTAAGTATCATTGGAATTGAAATATGATACTACCTGGATATTTCAAAGATGGGAAAATCACAAATTTGATCCATTTACCAAACCAATTTAACAAAATAATCCGTTTGACTTTCGTTTTTAACAAACTAATCCATCGATTGACGCCGCAATGGCGCCCCCCGGCGTCCCTGACACAACCAACCACCCAAAAAATGCCACGTGGATGAGTATTGCGCCAAAAAAAACACCCGGCGCCCCATGAATTTTTTGGCGCCCCTCTCATTCATTTTGGCGCCCCTCTCCTTCATTTTTGCCCTTCTTGGCGCCCCTCATTTATTTAATCGGCGCCAACAAAATAATCCTCGTCCACGTGGCATTTTTTGGGTGGTTGGTTGTGTCAGGGGCGCCGGGGCGCCATTGCGGCGCCAATCGGTGGATTAGTTTGTTAAAAACGAAAGTCGACGAATTATTTTGTTTAAATTGGTTTGGTAAATTGATCAAATTTGTGATTTTCCCTTCAAAGATTTAACTACACATTTACTAGTCATGCATTATAATGTAGAGTGAGGTTCAAACGAGAATAAAAAATTTTGTGATAATTGAGGAACCAATCAGAAGGCGCTACGAGTCATAAAACCCACTTTCCCTCACGTTTTATAAACTTAAATATCTTCAAAACAGTAAGTCGAAAAATCATAAAAATCAGCATTTTTTTATATTCGATTTGCCATATCACAAGGTATACTTCCATGACTCTTTTTTTTTGTTTTACAAATTAGTATCACATGTGTTACTCTCTGTTACTAGCAGTATCACATGTGTTGCCCGCCGGTATCACATGTGTTGCCCGTCGGTATCACATGTGTTACCCGTTGGTATCACATCTCGTTCAAATCCCACCGAAAAACGAAAAAAAAAAATTCATCGAAAGTATACCTTGTCACATTTCTAATCGAAGAGAATTTAACGCTGATTTTTACGATGCAATTTTTATGATTTTTTTGACTAACCGTTTGTGAGATATTTAATTTTTAAAAACGTGAGAAAAATGGGTTTTATGACTCGTGACGCATTCAGGTTAATTCTCATTTGAACCTTACCCTTATAATGTAATAATAATCAAACTTTTACCTTAAAAACTATTTACATATACAATTTTACGAAGTAAACATAAGATTTTCTACAAGAGTATGGTGACAGAAATTTTTATGAGAATTAGAGAACCAATAGGAATTCGTCATGTATTACTAAACTCTCTTTCCCCACATTTTTAAAAATTAAATATCTCTCAAACGTTAAGTCAAAAAATCACAAAAATTGCGCCACAAAAATTAGCGTTTATTCTCTTCGATTAGAGATGTGAAAATGTATACTTTCGACGAACTTTTTTTTTCGTTTTTCAGTGGGTTTTGAAAGCGAGTAATACATATGTTACCATCGAGTAACACATGTGTTACTAATTTTGTATAATTTGTAATACCAAAAAAAAAAGTCGTCGAAAGTATACCTTGTGAGATGGCAAATCGAAGAGAAAAAAAATGCTGATTATTATGGTGTAATTTTTCGACTTACCGTATGTGAGATATTTGATTTTTAAAAACATGGATGAAAATGGGTTTTATTACACATGACGTATTCTTTTTGGTTCTTCCATTTTCATCAAAATTTCCATTTCATTTGAACCTCACTCTTATCTACAAATTAATATATTGAGTAGGGTTCAAATGAGTACATCCATTTTTCATGAGAATGAGGGAACCAATAAGAATGCATCACGTGTCACTAAACCCACTTTCCCATCATTTTTAAAAATTAAATATCTGCTAAACGGTCAGTCGAAAAATCATAAAAATTGCACCATAAAAATCAGCGTTTTTTTCTCTTCGATTAGAGATCTCATAGTGTCATTTTTATAATTTTTCAATAAGTCATTCTTGAGATATTTAACTTTTAGAAACGTTGGGGAAAATGGATTTTTTTTACATGTAGCATATTCTTATTGGTTTCTCTATTCTCACCAAATTTTTCATGATAAAATAATACAAAATCTAATTAGAGTAATTAAATCTATTTTAATCCCTCTGCCAAAAACACCCTATGAATTTGTATAATAATTACAAAATTAAAATAAAATTCTAATTAGTAGTTAAATAGGTTCACTTAATAACACTACAGTTTTAGGTATGTCCTGAATAAAATCAAAACATGTGATTTATTATTGATCTTGAACCCTTTATAAATCTTTTAGCAATTAGACTTAATGTTTATAAATTTGAATATCAAAAATTACATTTGTACCTCTCTCACTACTTACATGTATATAGAACTAATAAAACTAAATCAATTTATACCAATTTGTTTCTTTTAACTTATACACTACACCCTCACTTTCATTTCAGAGTTAATACACAAATATGTTACTGTAATTTGTGAAAATGTTCAACTAAGTTACTAGACTATCATATTGTTCGATTGAATTACTAAACTTAAAAAATCACGATACTTATCTTATGAATTCTAACAGCAAGATCACTTTAAGTAACTTATGAATTTAATTAAGTTACCTAACTTATAAATATTACAATGTAAAAAAGCCTGTTACAAATATGAAAATAGTTTAGTAATTTAATTGAACAAACTAATAGTCTAGTAACTTATTTGAATATTTTCGCAAAGTACAATAACATATTTATCTATTAACCCTTCATATCATATCTATATTTATATTAATTTTTAAAATAATAACAGATGGAAATCCAACTTTTTGTCTTTCTATCATCATTATTATTCATAATTATTTATGATAACATAAAGCATTAACTGAAATTAACACAAATGCAAAAATAAATAACATGAAAGTCCCTGAATCACTATCGTTTAGTGATTTGGAATCACAATAAGTAAAGTTTAATTGTAGAAGGGTGGTTGAATACAATTAAAAACTTTTTCTGATTTTAATTAAGTTATTCATTCAACTTTTAATTGTAATCGACGAACACATAAAACAGAGTATCACAAATAGATATGACAATTAAGTAACGAAGTAACAGTAGCTGAATTGTGAATCTTATTGATTATAAAACTCACTAAGTATTGATTGCGGAATGGAATAGCCAAGGCTAAACCAAATCAAACACTCAAGCTAATCAATTACAAAGGAGATGAACAGTAGTGGACAAACACGCTAACTGTTCACTCACTGCTCACTATCATGCTTAGACAGACTACTCACTGAACAAACAAGTGATTAACACGTACAACAGCAAGTTTCTAAGTACAATGTACTACTCTATTTATAGTACAAATATCCCGTAAATATCTCCTACAAAATAGGATCTGGAATGACACGTGTCGCTGCTTGATTGGCTTTGATCTCCTTAAAATGCGGCTAACAGACATTCTGTGGGCCCTAATTCTGTTACCGGAAATATCTCTTTTCTCTTCAATCCAATCACTTGCTGCCACGTCATTTCTCAGATATTTGAAGTACGAGGATACACTTGCTGACGTATAAATGATAAGCGACTTGTACTTGTGTAGAAACTTTATTTAATTAATAAGTCATTGAAGATATAATAAATCTCCTCACTCACTACGAGCTAACATGCTCTAGTAGAGTGACTTGATTAATTAATCTTCAGCAACCATCCTTTATTGGGGCAGTGACTTTTACCTTTTATTTCTTTGTAGATAAAAACTCTCGCTGACAAATGCTTGGATCAGCGACACACAAAGTTGAGTTTTAATACTACTTCAGCAGATCTTTCTTTTTTGAGAAAACGAATAGGAACAGCAAGCACATACTTCAGTAACAGCAACTTTGTCTTGATCATTTCCATCAGTGAGAACTTCTTCATTGAGTTGATCAGCGATCAATGACTCAACAATCTCCTCCTAAATGATTATGATAAAAGCTCCCTAGACAAACTTGTTGCTATAAAAAGTTTATAGTCAGTGTTTAAGAATTTAAACATTCAGTGACTTGTACTTGTGATCCATTCATTTATCTTTTTGGATTCTTTTGATATAATCTGACTTTTGCACTTGACTTTATTTTCTCAAAAGTGATCATATTTCATTAAACTGTAAATAATAAATATTACATAGATGATCAGTTACAATCTAACTAATATAACAAACAGATCAAAAATCTCTCCATAACTCTTCATCCTTCTCCATTCCAAGTTCATCAGCAAGTTCGTATTTTTCAGTAGAAGGTAAGTATCTAAACTGTCTGGCCAGAGCTTCATCAAGAATAGCTTTTCTCATATGTGACTTATTATCAAGCATGCTAGCAGATCTGATCAGATGAACCAGTTGCTCATGATCAATCTTTTCTAATTCAGCTTCTCTTTAAAATCTCAATGCTCCATTTAAGTCTCTGTAGACTATGCCTATCTCTCCTTCAGTCACTTTCGTGCTTTCTACTCTTGGCACACCATCAGGGATTGACAGATTTAACCTTGAAGTGTTTGGAATTCTGTATATGCTGCTAGTTCCTGACCTATACCTTGGGCTAGGTAGCTGCACTATCTCTTCACCATGTATAACAGTATCTTCTGGTCTGAGTAGCTGAAGTGCAACCATTTTCTGAAAGAGCCTGTTAATTTCATCCAGCACTTTCTTTTTCGCTGCACTTGAAGAGTGACTCACAGCAAGTCTAATTTCATTCCATTCTTCTCTGTGCAGCTTGCAGACTTGATATAAAGTAATTGCTTGTGACTCTAAACCTCTGTGAATCAGCAACTGTGCTTGGGATTGATTTTTGGGCTTGTTTAGATTTACCTTGGTAATAGGAGCATGATTTGATCTTCTAGTCATTCTAGCTGCATATTTCTTTCTATCAATTTCATTCAGAGCCTATCCACTGATGTCTTATGTAACACCCCCAACTTTAATGATTTGCGGAAGCACGATTTGGGTGTTACTAATCAATAACAAAGCACAAATATATATAGTAAATGACTCTATATGCGTCGTTTTAACAAAAATATATTGACATTGAAATGTTTACAACATTTATAGCTTTACATAGCTCGAGTTTAAATAAAAGGAGATTTCAGTACATAAGTACTTGTACAAAACATACTAATGCAAGAAAATCTCAAACGTCTGTATGCTGACTCGAGCTAAAAGTCCTGGAGCAGAAACAACCTACTGCTTGGTACCTGCGATACATGCTAGAATGGGTCAGCAAAAGCTGGTGAGCTCACAGGTTTGAAATCAAGTAATATAGTATGAACCGCAAGATTTAATAATGATTTGCATCCAGCAAATAAAATGATAATAACCGTGTATACAGCCATGAGCACATAGTTGAGCTTAACTCGAGGGCCGGGTCCCCTAAAGAGAATTCCGGGCGAGGTGCCTCCACGAATGCCTAATCAACATTCGTCTTCCCAAATATTAGTACGTCCGTTTACCCGGTTAGTGCTTGCTAACCCGAACGAGGAGGGTCAATCATATATGGTACCATATACTAATATTCACGCTACAACGTATTAACAACTATGCTGACGGAGGACTTTAAATTGATTAGTTGTGAAAAACTCATGTAGTATATGAAATGTTTGTACTTGCGTTCACATGTTAAAATAAGCAATGTATCACACCCCTGAGTAAAACAGTAAAAAGAGGGGCTATGAGACTCACCTGAGTCTGAAAGCGTTTAAATAAACGTAAGTTGATTAGCCGAGTGATGAAGTCCAAAGACTTGTAACCTGACGGTGTCCACGACACGCGATGGTTATAAACATGATTGGGTATCTCAAAAGATCACCGTTGTAGTTGTTACACAACTATATATATGTCCAAATTACTACGATTTGGTTGATTTGTTAAGTGTTTGTAAACGTGTACGGCCCGTTGGTGATTAATTGTAATAATAGTCCTGATGTTATCACATTGATTTCGAAGTGTTATACTCGAAAAGTATATTCCATTATGTTTGAAAAGTTGTATCGTATAAGCGTTTTGAAGTCATACAAGTTTGACACTTGGTGAGAAATGTGCTTACGGAATCTAAGTACGGGGGTCTGGGGGCAGCGCCCCTGGCGGGGTCCAAGGGGCTGGCCCCTGGCTGGGGTCGAGATGCCAGGTCAGCTCGAAAAATTTTTATTTCTACTATATTGCTTTGGCGAAAAACGCATCTGGGATCTGAATTCGGGTAAAATCGAGTGATAAATTTCGAGTCTCGACACTTAGTAAAAATCTGAGTTTTCTGTGTTTTGCGACACAATATGCGACACAAAAGTTTGTCATGCGACACAAAGGTTGTGTCGTATAGGAATGCGACACAAGAACTTAGCGACACAAGGGTTGTGTCGCATAAGCGTTCGATGCTAAATCAATAGCGACATAAGGGTTGTGTCGCATGGTATTTGCGACATAAGGTACGACACAATATTGTGTCGCATAGGATACGACATAACTGGCTTCATACGACACAAAATACGACATAGAGGATTTTATACGACACAACATGCTTGTGTCGCATTGAAGAACATCAGCCTAGAAAGTTTCGACTGCCGAGATTTTTCCGGCCAAAACCCAATTCAAACTCATTTTTAAGCTATAAAATCGTGTTCTACACTTTGTAATGGACATATATAAGTTATATAAACGATTATCAAGTGAAAATACTAATAATCGAGTGGTTTCGGGATTTTGTCGGAAACTTACAAAGTGTCGGATTGAAAATCCGAAAAGATAGAAGTGTAGATCGTTGCAAGGTGGTCGTGAATCTCTAAAAATCTTGATGATCCGAGTGCGTTTCGTGGTGTTATTTGATGGATTAGTGTGATGTTGGTAGTGGTTTGTTTGAGAGAAAAAGGAAGAGAGGAGAGAGAGAGAGGAATAAGAAATGAGAAAATAAAGAGGAAAATGGGAGGTTAAGTCCCCCATTTTCAGTCTCCGTCTCTGCTCCGCGTGGTGTTCGTTTTCTCCGTCATTTAACGTTCTAATGAAAATTTCACGCGTTAATTATCCATTTTAAAATACGAATTTTGTTTAATAATTTAATTAAATTGTTTTACCAATTATCTAATAATTTAAAGATTTAAAATGTGATTTAAATAATTTGCGTATTTTGTTGTTAATTAGGTAAGTTTTAATTGTACGAAGCGGGACAACTTTGGGAATAACATTTAAACAGTAGTTTGGACCCAGTAATGTTTTCAGAAAATGTTTTATACTTAAATATAAATTGTGTCACCAACGTCCGTATTTATGGAACCGAAATACATTCGATTTAAATTGCGTACGATTTAATCAAATCGCATAGTTTGTATATATTCATCAATATATAATTCGATACATTAATTAGCCTAACACAGAACTAATTACATGTATTAACAGAGAATTAGGCACTAATTACTAGTCCTAATTTGGCGGGTGTTACATCTTATCTCCCCCTTCCTTTTTAGAGCTTTTACTTGCTGCTTTAGCTTCTTCTTCTCGCTGTGGCTCTGTTTTCTCAATATCTTCCACAAGTTTAGCAAGATTAGCATCACTTTCCTCTTGATCTTTCTTTATTCTCATTTCTCTTTCTCTTTCCTCTGCTTCTTCACCACCGAGCTTAAGCATATACTCCCTGTCAGAATCTGACTGCTCTTTCAGCCTCCTTTTTCTTTCTTCTTCTTCCTTTGCCTCAAACTCAGCATTAATTTTTGAAATCATTTGACGCTCCAACTCTTGTCTCTCTTTAATCTTTCTAGCAATTCTTTCTTCTTTAGTTTCATTAGAATGAATGCTCCCTGGGTCATAAATTTATATGGTGCATTAAGTATGATAAGATTTAATGTTGTCATAACTAGAATCATCTTATCTTAGTGTTTCTTTTTTTATCTTAAAATCAGACTCAACAATATTTAGAGACTAAATTGCCCTTTATAATTCATTAACTATTCAATTTTTCCAACTTATCATTGATTTATAATTTTAACAACGTTCCATTTTAAACTTTGTATATCCTCTTTGAAATTTATAACATATCATTCCATTGATTCTTTTTATAAAATATCTAAGAAGATGAAAATAAATTAATAAATACCGTCACTTAAATATTAAATACTCCCTCCATCCCGGAATAAGTGTCCTATTTTAGATTTTGAGGTATTTCTTTTTCAACTTTGACCTTAAATATCTTTGTTTGTGTTATATAATACTTTATGAAAATTATACCAATGAAAATAAATTTAAAACTCAATCCATTCATATATTTTGCATCAAGTATTATATAACATAAACAAAAATATGTAAGGTCAAAGTTGAAAAGGAAAGACTCAAAAAGTCAAAACATGACACTTATTCTGGGACGGAGGGAGTAGAATTATTTATAAACGTGTTTATTTATTCATCACCGCCGTTGTGCGCGGGTATACGGCTAGTAACATCTAAATAATATGTTACCAAATCGATAGATACACATCGAATTTGATAATTTTGTATCAAAATAATATTTTGCTAATTTGCTGAGATACTTGTACTACTCGTTTCAAAAATACATATTCATGTCCATACTTCATCTTAAAAATGTCCTCAACAAAAATTGTTGAATGTTTGATAGTTTAATTAAATGTCAATATTACTCTTATATTTAAGGGAAATTATCCAATCAGAACGGCTTCAATCCGAATAGATCATTTAGCTTAATAGAATGTCAATATTACTCTTATATTTAGGGCAACTTATCCAATCCGAACTATTGAATCCGAATAGACCGGATAAGTCACTTAGACCATTCGTACTCGTAACACCAGAACGCCCATTTTTCAGGTGCCACGTCAGCATAACACCAGAACGCCTCTTTCACCTTCCTAACCTATAACACCAAAACGCCCATTTTTCCCCCTCTGGGACCCACCCACTAACTAAATTTAATTTTCATTTATATAACAAAACAAATACAATTTAATTAAAATACTATACAATGATTATATAAATAGAGGTAAATTAAAATAGATTACGATAGAAAAAATAAAAAAGTACGAAAATTAAAATTTGCGATTACTTCATAAAAATAAAAACGTTACAATCCTAAAAATAAAAACGTTAAAATCCTAAAAATAAAATCGTTACAATCCTAAAAATAAAAATACAATAATTAAAGATTGCGATTAGGTCCTAGAAATAGAAAAATATAAGTAACAAATAAAAAATACTCGTCGTCATCCTCGTTATCATCTTCGGCATCCTAGAACTCCCGAAACTCATTCCGAAACGTTTTCTTCATTTGACGCACCCTTAAATTTACTGTCCGGAAGCGGTTCAGGTCGGGGCGCGACTAATCCAGTAATCACAGCATAAAGATATAATGATCGACTCTATATGCGTTGTTTTAAACAAAATACATCAATCGTATTAAAGTTTACAATAGTTAATAAGTTACAAAAGCTCGGTAAGCTATCTGAGAGATTCTAAGGCATTACTTCTTTTACAAAATATAATAATGCAGGAAAATCTCTTAATGTTTGCATGCGACTCGAGCTATATAATATCCTAAGCAGACCTACTGCTGCTCACCTGATAATACATGCTAAAAGGTCAGCTAAAAGCTGGTGAGCTCACAGGTTTGTATAATGATAATAATGTATGAACCACAAGATTTAATATAATGATTTGAAACCAATCAAATAATGTGTATATTGCTGCCATGAGGTCATAGTCTGAGCTTAACTGAGGTGTCGGGATCACAATCAAGTGCCCGATCGAGGGTGCCTCCCTGCGAGTGCCTAATCTACACTCGTATGAACAAATGATAATACGCCCGTTTGACCAGTTGGTGCTTGCTAACCCAGACGGGGATTGTCAATCCCATATGGTACCATACACTAACATTCACGCTACAAAGTATTACCAAACTATGATCGTGGAGGGCTTTAAAATTATTAGCAAATAACTCATGCAGAATATAGCGAGGTTTAGTACTTGTGTTCACATGTAAAACAAAATAGAGCATGTATCCTCACCCCGAGGTAAAAACAGTAAAAAGCGAGGCTATGAGACTCACCTGAGTCTGATATGTTGCTATCAAGCAAGTATGATGTTGCACAACGCGATATTGTCCGAAGACTATAACCTGTCAGGCGTTCAAAACGGGCAAGGTTATAAATATAAGTAGATGTCTCAACAGTCCATCTATGCTAGTTGTTCATTCAACTAGTAATGTCCAATTGATTTGATTGTTGTTTGTGTTTTGAAAACATGTACGGCCCGTTGGTGACGGTTTGTAATAATCATTCGAAAGTATTATTATTATTCGTTTCATTGGTTGTATACTTATCAAAGTATATGTATATCATGTATGATCATCATCATATAAAGTTGTGTTGTCGTAAGTGTTTGACACTTAGTGAAAATAGGAGTTTTCAAGGTTCTGTAATTTGAGACACTATGTGCGACACTGGGTACAGGTTGCGACACTAAGGGCTAGTGTAGCAGTTTGCGACATTCATGATTTGGCGACACAAGTAATAGTGTCGCAGTATGCGACATTCGGGTTCAGTGCGACACAAGGGTCAGTGTCGCTATGTGCGACATTTGGAATTATTGCGACATTAAATGTCAGTGTCGCAGTATGCGACATTCGTGATTGTTAAGCGACACAAGCTTAGTGTCGCAATCGGATTGAGCCCGTTGCGACACTAAGGGCTGTAACGTTTTTTCAAGTTCGGGTTTGTGGTCAAACGACCTCGGTTTGACCCGAGACTTTTACACAAGTCTTAAAATGGTTCATAGAGTTCATAAAAATTATCGGTTCGTGTCAGGGTTAACCCGAAGTGTCGGTTTTAATTACATTACAAAAACAGTCCTTAAAGTGTTTCGGTTAGGTTTTTGGTTCGTTTCGCCTCTCGTTTTCGATATGTTTTAGCCCGAAATCAAATCCAACAAAAATCACACATATTCTACTATATGTCTAGTATTTTACCTAATTTTTCCGTGAATTATAGATGTCATTTTGTTAGGTAAATAAAATCGAGAAGCAACCAAGTTTCAGATTCGGCCATAATTAACCTTTGTGTATAAACTGAATTTTCTGGAACAATAAGTGCATTTTTAGAAGAAATGTTCAACACGAAAGTTGTAGATAACGAGCATACGAAGATTTTGGTTCATTTTTCATGTGTTGATTCATCCTAGAACTCGAGATATAAATGATTTGGTGAGATGTATTTTCTGGACAGATTTATGTATGTATGTAGTTGTTTGTAAAAATGATTTTTAAGTTAATATTTGGACATTTTCTAGATCAATGATCAACATGACATGTTTAATAATGTAAAGCAAGAAGAACTAGTGAAAGTTTTAAGGATTTCTTACAAGAAAAATGTGATCTAGAGTTGAAACGAAATGTAGATTGCTCGGTTTGGCTTCCTCTTCCTTTTTCCTTGCTTTTCTTCTTCAAGATGATGGTGGAAAGTGGTAGATTATGGTGGTGATGGTGCAGCCGTGGGTAGGGGGAGGAGAGGAAAAAGGTGTGTGTTTCTAGAGTGAGAGTAGAGAGGTGGAAGTGTAAATGATGGATGAGGAAACAAGAAGGGTGTTTGGTCTTGATTTTCAACAAACAAGATCCATAAAATATGGATCTTGTTTGTGGCCTTTGAAAACCGGTTGGGGAGGGCCCCACCAAGGTGTGGTGTCTCCAATTTTTGTTCCCCGAGTTTGCGCTCTGTGCGGTGTTCGTTTCCCCGGTCGTTTAAACATTCGTTTCGAGACGTTAAATATTATATGTACATGTTTAAATAACGAATAACTTCTCGATATTTTTAGTTGAAGTATTACATCAAATACTTATTAATGAGTTATAAAATTATAACTTAGGTTTGTTTCATTTATCGAGCGCTTTTTACGTATTTTTAGTCGCGTATGAATTATTTATACAATACGAAATACTTATGAAATATTATCAATAATATTTAAATACAATTATGTTTATCAAATAATTTCATATTATTTTATAAATTGGGTTCACCAACGTCCGTATTAATGACTCGGAATTCGGCCGATATAATAATGCACGATTAAATTTTTAATCGCGTAGAATATATATATATATATATATATATATATATATATATATATATATATATATATATATATATATATATATATATAACAATATATATATAATGATTCACATGATGATACACATAATTAGCCTAACACTAAACTAATTACATGTATTAATACAGTGATTGGGCACTAATTACTAGTCCTAATTTGGCGGATGCCACATCATTCTCGCAACTGCTGCGCGGTCACTTGAATCCCTGATGTCGGCGGTGTTGAGTTGGAGAAATTGAACACCTTGCATAGCAGTTCGAAGTCTTTCTTGACGGGTGATCGCCTCAATCGATGTTTTTCTTGCGGCTAACATTTCGGCCTTGTATTTGGCCATATTCTTTATCGCCTCATCCACCTTTTCGTTCGGGGTGGATGTTCGGGATGATGTCGCCGCATCGGAAGAACCGGAACTTCTAGCCGCTTTTCGGGCTATGTTTCGGCCCATGGGCCTTGAAAGCGGGTTGGGTCCACATAGCTCGTTTGATTGTGATGTATGGTGGTCGGCAGAGAGATCAATAGATTGATTAAAATAATCATCTTCCTCGTCGCGTAATCCAGTTCCACCAACCGGCGGTGGTGCTTTCCATTTCGGATGATCTTTGACCGCTTCCCAAGACTCCTTCATGGTGAATGTCTTCAAATAGGTGTTGTAGTATTCGGCTACGGCTAGATCGTACATCATTCCGTCGTCTCGACCGCTTCCCCAAGCTCGGGCTTGCGACTCATAACAACCGTTGAAGTTTTTGCACGTATTATTAATTAAGAACACGCCACTTGGATGATAGTTGGTCGGCGCCGCGAACCCAATCATGTGTGTTGGATATAAACTTTTCTTCAACAGCACCCCACAAAGTTCCCCTCTTTTGTGAGTTGCCTCTTTCCGAGTCTTCGGACGTGTCGCACCAACAAGTTGCTAACCACGCCTCTTCTTTTGGCGCCCATTGCCGCTTGTTCCACGACTTTTTGTCCCCGTCATTTTTCTTTTTGTGGCTTCTTTTTTTAGGGGATGGCGCTACTTGTTTTCCGGATCGTTGGGAGACTACTTCATCCGGTTGTTCGGGTTGTTGGAACGGTTGTTGTTGAGGAGGAAGGAACGGTTGTTGTTGGAAATATGGGTTAGGAAAAGATCCATATTGTTGTTGGTTTGGATCAAATTGTTGTTGATACATTCCGTATGGTGGAAACATTCCGAACGGTGGCATATTCGGACGTAAATTTGGGGTAGAGCCACTCGATCAGGGTGTGTTTGATGTTCCGAATAACATTAGGTTGGTGTATGACATGTTATCCGAATTTTGGGATTGATTGGAGTCGGGATTTGGGTATGAATTTGGAGAAGACATTGTGGTGATGAAAGTGGTTTTGAGGATGAATTAAGTTTAGGGAAATAAATGGTGGTAAAGTGTTTGATGTTGTGGTTAAAGTGTATGAATTGTGTGAAAATGATGATGAAAATTTTTGATGTATGTGTAGTATATATATAGATAGAGTAGGAGTATGGAATAAAAAAAACTTTTTTTTTAGCCGTTGGGGAGCGTGGTTTTTTTTTTTTCTAGCCGTTATGATACCGTTAGAAGCAAAAAATAATTTTTTTCTAATCGGATTAAACATGCGAAAGAAAAGAGAAAAGAAAAAGAAAAAGGATGTGGGGCCCACAAAAACGCCCGTTCAAGAGCCGTGGGGCGTGCGACGACGCCTTCCAGAACGCCCCACCAGAACGCCCCGTTACCAGCGTTCTGGCGTTCTCGAGCTTGAAAGAGCATTCGTAACGCGCAAACATGGCGGGCGTTTTCAAGCTCGAGAATGCCGGTAACGGGGCGTTCTGGCGGGGCATTCTAGAAGGCGTCGTCGCACGCCCCACGGCTCTTGAACGGGCGGTTTTGTGGGCCCCACCTCCTTTTTCTTTTTCTTTTCTCTTTTCTTTCGCATATTTAATCCGATTAAAAAAAAAGTTATTTTTTGCTTCTAATGGTATCATAACGGCTAGAAAAAAAACTAAAAAAAAACCCACGCTCCCCAACGGCTAAAAAAAAAAACTTTTTATTTATTTTTTATTCCATACTCCTACTCTATCTATATATATACTACACATACATCAAACATTTTCATCACTATTTTCACACAATTCATACACTTTCACCACAACATCAAACACTTTACCACCATTTTTTTCCCCTAAACTTATTTCATCCTCAAAACCACTTTCATCAACACAATGTCTTCTCCAAATTCATACCCAAATCCCGACTCCAATCAATCCCAAAATTCGGATAACATGTCATACACCAACCTAATGTTATTCGGAACATCAAACACACCCGGATCGAGTGGCTCTACCCCAAATTTACGTCCGAATATGCCACCGTTCGGAATGTTTCCACCATACGGAATGTATCAACAACAATTTGATCCAAACTAACAATAATACGGATCTTATCCTAACCCGTATTTCCAACAACAACCATTCCTTCCTCCTCAACAACAACCGTTCCAACAACCCGAACAACCGGATGAAGTAGTTTCCCAACGATCCGAAAAACAAGTAGCACCATCCTCTAAAAAAAAGAAGCCACGAAAAGAAAAATGACGGGGTGTCGTGTCACACCCCGCCAAACGGTAATTACAATTACGTAGAGTGGTTTGCGGAAGCTTAGTGACGTGGCGGGGCTGCGAGCAGTAAAATAACCAACAGATACATACATACTCAGAGCTTATGATTATTGCAGAACGAAATAGATTAAGATGCCATTAATTAAAGTTTTACAAAAGATTACCACTTGAAAAGTGGTAACAGTAATAGTAGTAGTTGAAATCAGTATTTCATAAAATACATAATATCAAAAGTAGATTTCATAGGTATGACTGCAGTAGTTGCAGTTATACAGAGGAAATCCAAGTGTCCCAAGAGTAGTGGCATCCTAACAAGTCCAGGGTAGTCCGTCCTGATATGCATGCAGATCTTACTTACGCTGCTAATTCCCTGAAAAACATAGAGTAAAACGTCAACAAAATTGTTGAGTGAATTCACAAGTTTGTTTGTTATGTAGGAAACACAAGTTAGACATTTAAGAATAACATTTCCAATAAGTGTTGTTTATCAAGTAGGAAACACCAGTTATTAATAAATAACATTTCCCAAATCAGTTGTAGTTGTAATAGGAAACACAGGTTATTTCAATCAAGAGATAACATTTCCTAATTCAGTCATTAGTAGGAAACACAGGTTAACCTAGATAAAGATTAACATTTCCAAATCAGTGTACGTAGGAAATCACTTCCTAAACAATAGTTTTGTGGGAATATTTAGACGGTGATCCCTCGAAATGTGAGCTAAACCTGTCGAGTAAGGTAACCCGATCTAACCCTATAACCAAACCACAACCCTAATCTGTTGTTGTTTGCCATGCTGGACAATTAAGTATACGCTCCCAAATCCGTAGGAGGGTCGTCACGGCGATAGTACTATCCGTATACTCAGTGGCTAGAGTCACCTAGCTAATGGTTATAGTCTGTAGCCATAAGGTCTTTTATGCACTACATCGTTCAGCCTAGATCCGTACCAAGATTCGTTGCCTAAATTCCCAAAATAGTTATGAAAAACATTTCATAAAACATAGTTCAAATAGTTGTGTGAAATATCCTTTCACAAACAGTTCAAGTATGAAGTACCCCTTCATAAAACACAGTTCAAATAGTTGTGTGAAATACCCTTTCACAAACAGTTCAAGTATGAAGTACCCCTTCATAAACAGTTCAAGCAAATACATACAGTATTTAAAGCAGTTGTCGCATGTGATTATACATACGATTTCTATGTTTTCCACCCCGAGTTTTAAAACATTAAAACATTGAAAAGGGGTTTGTGAACTCACTGTAGGTGCTCGGATGTGAATGCTAGCGAGATAAGATAGCGTAGCCCAAACGTAGTCAACCTATACACAATAATGTATTAACTATAAGTACTATATTTTACTTACGTTAATAGTTCGTTTGTTTGAAGAAATTATCAATTTCTTAAGTTTGTGTATGTCGTTGATGATTGTTGTTTGAAAATAAATAATAGTTTCCCAAGTTATGTTTGTTTGTCGAATCGTCCAAAATGTGTAAGCATATATACATATATACTTATATAGTTGCATATATATATTCTCGCATATATATATTATTGTTCGTACGCATTAAATAAGTCCAATGTCCGTAATCATAGTTTGTCTCGTTTTATAGTGTCATTCAACAATTTATCATGTCTCGTATATGTCTTGTACAATTGTAGTCGTTAACGGCATTGTTTTGTGTTTTAAATTAAAAGTCAAGTTGTTGACCAGACACGGGAATCCGCCGGATTTAAAAGAATCCGCCGGATTTAAATCAAAAATCGGAATACGCCGGATTCGAGTGAATCCGCCGTATTCAATCAAGTTCGGGGGAATCCGCCGGATTGAATCGAATACGCCGGATTCGTGTGTGTTCATCAGATAGTTCGTGCGAAGGTTTGTGAATACGCCGGATTCATACGAATCCGCCGTATTCACCCGTGTCTTTTACTCGTTCATCGTTTTAGCCGAAGATTTGTGTGCGGGTCGGACACGGGAATCCGCCGGATTCCCTTGAATCCGCCGGATTCGTTTGGTTTTCGGGTATGAATCCGCCGGATTCAAAGGAATCCGCCGGATTCGTTTGCTCGACACAGTCCCCTGTTCGCATAAGATTATATATGTACACCGATCATCTTGGCTCCAAACCATAATACATCATTACTAAATGGTTACCACAAGTTTATATATCGTTTTTATAGGTTGTTACTTCGTTTTAACTTGTTTTTATGTGTGTCGATTTTGTATTTAAAGTTTTGGGTTTTATAAACCATTTCAAGAATCACTCATCAATCTTCAAGTTTGTGATGTTATGTAGTTAGATTATAATGTATATACAAGTAATATATCGAAATTTAAGCAAAGAATTCAAGGATTTGAAGTTTTCTTACAAAATGAAAATGATGAAGATGATGAACGTTTGATGATGATGATGATGAAGCTGATCTTCTTGTTTCCCCTTCCACTTCCTGCTGCTAGCTTGATGTTTTGATCTTGTTAATTTGTTGGTGAAAGGGAGAAAAATTTGGTGAATTATGTGTGTGTGTGGGTGTCGCCTGGAACCAGAGAGGAGAGGGAGGGAGTATGGTTTTAAAAACCATCTGTCTCTGCATTATTGTAGGTTGGTGGGATTTTTGTCCCACCAATCTCGAGTACGGTTATAATTATAGCAATATAAAATTTAACATTTTATATTTTTATTTTGTAGATGCTCTCCTGGTTCTTAATATATTTTCAGAATAATGAGGTTATCATTATTTTTGATAGTTGTACATTTTTGTACATTTTACTGCGCGTATTCATTTGAGCGCCAATTTTCAATAAATTTAGGATTTCATATTTTGAAGTAATGTTCTAACTTCTTCCAAACGAACGAGAAAATTTATATTTTTATGATTCGACGTCGTATGCGCGTTTTAGAATTGTTTCTGTTCGTGTTATAATACGTTTTATGTTAAACGTATATTTGAACCACTTTATCTATATGTTATAGATATATAAACACTCGTAATTAATAATCGAATTATTAATTATATATTTTGTCACCGACTTTCGTTATTTATTTTGTCGCATTCATTCGGACGCGTATTCGGTAACTTTTCAGCTAAAAATCGCGTAATTTTATAAATTACAATTTATGTAATACTTCATGTATTATTGTTTTGGGCTCGCTAGACTCACATCACATCAAAAGTTTATGTTAACACAATCGTAGGGAATTAGCGTAAGAAATGCATGAAATTAAGTATAATTATATACCTAATTTGGAGGAGTGTCACATTCTCCCCCCGTTAGTGAAATCTCGTCCCGAGATTTAAGTCGAGCCGTGAGTCTCGGTCACGCTCTCAAATAGGTTGGGGTATTTCTTTCGCATCTCATCCTCTCGTTCCCAGGTAAACTCTGGGCCATGTTTCGAGTTCCAACGAACTTTAACCAGTTTGATTCGTTTGTGTCGAAGTTTATGAGTTTTAGAATCCATAACTTCAACAGGTTCCTCCACAAAGTTAAGTTTTGAGTCAATGAAGACTTCGTCAGGAGGAAGGATAAGTGTTTCGTCAGAAAGACACTTTTTGAGGTTGCTAACGTGGAAAGTATCGCGTATGCTACTGAGCTCTTGCGGTAGTTTGAGCTTATAAGCGACAGGACCAATCCTAGCAAGGATTTCAAATGGTCCGATGTATCGTGGGTTCAGCTTTCCTCTTTTTCCAAATCGTGCTACTCCTTTCCAGGGAGATACTTTGAGTAGGACCTTGTCCCCTACTTGAAACTCAAGAGGTTTACGGCGGTTATCAGCGTAACTCTTTTGTCGATCTCGTGCCGCTTTCAGTCGGCTCAATACTTGAGTTATTTTGTCAGTGGTTTCCTGGACAAGTTCGGGTCCAGATAGTTGTCTGTCGTCCAACTCTGCCCAACAGAGTGGTGATCGGCACTTGCGTCCATATAACGCCTCAAATGGTGCCATCTGTATACTCGTGTGATAACTATTGTTGTAAGAAAATTCAGCTAGAGGTAGGTGGGTATCCCAGTTACCTCCAAAGTCTATCACACATGCTCGCAACAAGTCTTCGAGCGTCTGTATAGTTCGCTCACTTTGGCCGTCAGTCTGCGGGTGATAGGCAGTACTCATATCAAGTCGAGTACCCATTGCCTGTTGTAATGTTTGCCAAAAGCGAGAAGTGAATCATGCATCTCTATCAGAGATGATAGATAGTGGCACTCCATGCCGAGAAACAATCTCTTTAATATAGATTTTTGCTAGTTTCTCCATTCCATCCGTTTCCTTAATAGCGAGGAAGTGGGCTGATTTCGTCAATCGATCGACAATCACCCATATGGCATTTGCTCCCGATGCCGTTCTAGGTAACTTCGTAATGAAGTCCATTGTTATTTGCTCCCATTTCCATTTGGGCAACTCAGGCTGTTGCAAAAGCCCAGACGGCTTTTGGTATTCTACCTTTACCTTCGAGCAAGTTAAGCATTTGCTAACGTAGGTGGCAATGTCACGTTTCATTCCAGGCCACCAGTAGAAGCCTTTCAAGTCATGGTACATCTTGTCTGCACCAGGATGTATTGAGTAATTGGACTTATGTGCCTCGTCCAAAATCAGCTTGCGTAATTCATCTACGCATGGTACCCAAATTCGATTCATGAAGTATAACACTCCGTTGTCCTTTTTCTCGAGTTGTTTTTCCATCCCTTTCAAGGATTCATCCTTAAGGCGTTCGGATGTGAAAGCAAGTTCTTGTGCCTCGCAAATTTGAGTAATGAGATTCGAGTGGATCGTTAATCCCAAGGCTCGAACTCTTCGAGGTTTGATTCGTTCCTTACGACTCAGGGCATCTGCTACTACGTTAGCTTTACCCGGGTGATACTTTATTTCATAGTCGTAATCGTTAAGTAATTCGACCCAACGTCTTTGTCTCATGTTAAGTTCTTTCTGGTCGAATATATGTTGTAGGCTCTTATGATCAGTGAAGATCGTACACTTTGTACCGTATAGGTAGTGTCTCCAGATCTTCAGTGCAAAAACAACGGCTCCCAATTCCAAATCATGAGTCGTATAGTTTTTCTCATGCACTTTTAGTTGTCGTGATGCATAAGCAATGACCTTTTCATTTTGCATCAGTACGCAACCTAATCCCTGATGCGAAGCATCACAGTAAACAACAAAGTTGTCTACTCCTTCAGGTAGGGATAGTATGGGTGCGCTGCTCAGTTTCTGTTTCAATAGTTGGAACGCATTCTCTTGCTTCTCATTCCACTCAAATTTCTTGTCTTTTTGAGTTAATGTGGTAAGTGGTTGGGCTATCTTTGAAAAGTTTGCGATGAATCGCCTGTAATAGCCAGCTAGACCAAGAAATTGTCGTACTTCAGTTGGGGTTTTCGGTGCTTCCCAGTTGTTGATTGCCTCAATTTTGGATGGGTCTACGTGAATTCCCTTGTCATTTATCACATGACCAAGGAATTGGACCTCTCGTATCCAAAATTCGCATTTAGAGAACTTTGCATAAAGCTTCTCTTTTTGTAGTAGTTCGAGAACAAGCTTCAGATGTTGCTCGTGATCCTCTTTCGATCGTGAGTATACTAAGATGTCGTCAATAAACACAATGACGAATTTATCCAAATAGGGTTTGCACACTCTGTTCATCAAATCCATGAATACTGCTGGTGCGTTGGTCAGCCCAAAAGGCATGACTAGAAACTCGTAGTGACCGTAACGAGTCCTAAACGCAGTTTTCGGTACATCCTCTTCTCGTACCTTAAGTTGATGGTAACCAGATCGTAGGTCAATTTTTGAATAATAACTTGACCCTTGCAGTTGATCAAACAGATCGTCAATGCGTGGTAGCGGGTATCGGTTCTTGATAGTTACCTTGTTCAGTTCTCGGTAATCTATGCACATCCGCATAGATCCATCCTTTTTCTTGACAAATAGAACCGGAGCTCCCCAAGGTGAAAAGCTCGGACGGATGAATCCCAAATCTAGAAGTTCCTGCAGTTGTGTTGATAACTCCTGCATTTCCGAGGGAGCTAGACGATAAGGTGCACGTGCGATAGGTGCGGCTCCTGGCACCAGGTCTATGTGAAACTCAACTTGCCGTGGGGGTGGTAATCCCGGCAACTCATCAGGGAACACTCCTGGATAGTCGCGTACAATGGGTACATCGTCTATACGTCGCTCCTCAGTTTTCTTTTCTACAATGTGTGCCAAAAATGCTTGGTACCCCTTTCGGAGATACTTACTGGCCTTCAAGCATGAAATCATTTTTGTAGCACTTTTTCGTTTCTCACCTTGAACCACAAGTGTTTCTCCTGTCGGTAACGGTAAGTGAACCATCTTATCATGACATATGATCTCAGCGCGGTTCTTAGATAACCAATCCATACCGACTACAACGTCAAAACTTCCCAACTTAACCGGTAGTAAGTCTATTTCGAAGAGATGACCTTCTAACTCCAAGGTACATCCCGGTACTATTTCTCCTGATTCGATTAACTCACCATCGGCTAATTCTATGGTATACTTGTTGTCTAACTTACGGGATTCAAGTTCTAATAGTGGTCTAAATTCAGTAGACACAAAACTTAAATCAGCACCCGAATCAATTAACACAGAGGCATAATGATTGTTTACAAGAAACGTACCAGTGACGGTGTTAGGGTCCTGGCGTGCCTCTTGTGCCCCGATCACGAATGCCCTTCCTTGAGCCGGTTGGTTGTTGATGTTGTTGGCTCGGTTATTGTTGTTACCGCGGTTGTTGTTGTTGAGCTTAGGGCATCGGTTACGGTAGTGTCCTTGCTCACCACATTCAAAACATCCCTGGTTTTGACGCTCAGTGTTTGCCCGTGGGGGAGGGTTAGTTTTGCATTCTCGGGTTCTATGTCCCCATGCCCTACAGTTTCCACAATACCCACACCCACCTTCGTGGTGTCGGTTACACTTACCACATTTGGGTTTGTTACCCAGGTATGGTTTCGATTCGGTGGTAGTGGCAACATATGCTTTCGCATTTCCAGAAGATTTCTTGTTCTGCTGACCCTGACGGTCAGTACCACTACCGTTCCACTTTCGCTTTGCACCACCAGAACTACTAACTTCAGTACTGTTCGGTTCACCTTTTCCCGACACAGCTTTCTTAGTAAGATTTCCCATCCTGACTGCCTCCTCGGTCAAACTTTGTGCTAGAGTAACAGCACTCCTGAATGAGTCCGGTTTAGATGATGTTACCAGACTGCGGATTTGCGGTACCAGACCGTATATGTAGCGCTCGATACGCTTATACTCAGGTGTCACCATGTGTGGCACTAGACGTGCAAGTTCCTGAAACTTAGTGGTGTACCCAGTAATATCGGCCCCAATCATGGTGATGTTCCACAACTCTGTTTCTATTTTCTGCATCTCACTGCGAGGACAGAACTCTTCCAACATCAAATTTTTAAATGTCCCCCATGACATTGTATAAGCAGCTGGTCGACCAAGTGATTGGATCTGACTGTTCCACCAAGTGAGCGCTTTGTCAGCCAAAGTGCAAGCAGCATACTTTACCATACAGTCAGGTGAACAGTCACTAATTTCCAATACTGATTCAGTTTTCTCTATCCAATGAATCATACCAATGGCACCCTCGGTGCCACGAAAAGAAATCGGCTTACAAGCCTGAAATGTTTTGTATGAACACCCTCGGCCAGCATTCACGGTTGTCTCAGTATTAACAGGGGTAGATCCACTGTTGTTAACTACGGGTTCGCGATTACGGCTTGCCTCGTATTCAGCAATACCTTCAGCTATTCTTCGTGCGATCATTTGTTCGGTGGTTTCAGTGGGTGGTGGTGGTGGAGGCGTAGTCGTCTTTCGACTGTTTCTAGTAGCTCGTCGTTTGGGAGGCATGATTTAGCTCTGCGATGAATAAAATGCAGAGTGTTAATGTTGAGATATTGAACGTGAATAGATCAAAGATTCACATTTGATAGAAATGAATGACATGAAAAGATGAATGAATAGAATTTTACAACAAGTGCCTTACAACTTTGAAACGCCCACATGTATCTAGCATAATATAATCACGTTGGCCAGGCGTCATTATATAATGTCCAATACATATTTCTTTTCATTGTCGTTTAACACTGTAAATTTCAGAGGTTCTCAAGAATAATCAATCATCAAGCTGTAAAATGTTTCAGGGTTTACAAGAGTTGGTCACAAAGTGTCGATAAAGTATAGGTTTAATCCCAAGTCGACAGTTGTAAGAGGAAATAACATGGTTGATAATAAGCATAATGAATACGAGACGTAAACCAAGCATACATTATATATATTAAGATCATAACGCCGTTACATGAGTTTAGTACAAAATGAGATGGGATTTCTAATATACCCATCGATGGTTAGCGTTATACAAAAGATGATGGGTTTCCTATACATATACCCATTTTACTAACAAAGTTTCATCCAACATACAGCTAGTCCATAACGAATACATACATATATTTCCCCAAAAGTAATAGTCTAATATGGTGTAGGCACAACCGCCATACACAGACCTAACGGAACCATGGGAAATACATCCTAACCGCAACCATCACTGCTGCAGTCATCACACACATACTAGCTAAAATCTCTGACACCCTAGCACGCCTCTCTAAAGCTGCAACGCGTGCACGGGTGGATGCTAGACTCTGCCAGTCTGTCAGACGGTGAGTCTCCACAAAATCCATCCTCTGATGGAGCATAGCCATATCCATATCAGTACGGGAGGCATCGCTCAGTAGCTCCATCACATCTCTGCTCCTGCTAGAGGATATCCTAAACATGGTGTGGACCACAGCCACAAGGGTAGGCACAGTGAGCTCCAGAGGCTCACCAGTGAGATATGCAGATGGTGGTGAGTGGGAGGACTCTCCAAACTCAAAGGTCGAGGGAATACCCTCTAGTGATCTCCACTCTCTCAATACTCGAGGCATCCAGTCCAGATGAGAAGGTCGGAGCCTCTTCTGTGGCGGCTCGACAACTGGAACTTCAGACTCAGTCACCGGCGCCTTATCGCGCGGCGCGAGCGGTCCCCTGGGAAAATCCCGAACACAGATCCTAGCTGTCATCCTAGGTACAGGCACACGAGAGGTACTCGCAACAGGTGGTGTAGGGGTAGAAGTGACCACAGGTGCGGTCGGAGGTGGTACTAAGTAAGCATCACTAGTGTCATCAGACATAGCTCTCACATGAACTGATGACTCATCCCCTACTGTAATCGCGGGACCCTCAAAAGTAGCCTCGGTCGGCTCTTCATCCGAAGCGTAAACATGGTAATGTGATTGACTAGACATACTGTGACAAAAGAAATTGAGTGTGGCGTGTCAGTCGTATGTTAGTTGTATGGAAAGTATGTATGCATGAATGCACAAATGTTCTAGCCAAGGCTATACTCTAGGTCTCTAAGGTTTTCAGTCACCTAAAGACTTCTAGTTCGCTATAACCAATGGCTCTGATACCAAGTCTGTCACACCCCGCCAAACGGTAATTACAATTACGTAGAGTGGTTTGCGGAAGCTTAGTGACGTGGCGGGGCTGCGAGCAGTAAAACAACCAACAGATACATACATACTCAGAGCTTATGATTATTGCAGAACGAAATAGATTAAGATGCCATTAATTAAAGTTTTACAAAAGATTACCACTTGAAAAGTGGTAACAGTAATAGTAGTAGTTGAAATCAGTATTTCATAAAATACATAATATCAAAAGTAGATTTCATAGGTATGACTGCAGTAGTTGCAGTTATACAGAGGAAATCCAAGTGTCCCAAGAGTAGTGGCATCCTAACAAGTCCAGGGTAGTCCGTCCTGATATGCATGCAGATCTTACTTACGCTGCTAATTCCCTGAAAAACATAGAGTAAAACGTCAACAAAATTGTTGAGTGAATTCACAAGTTTGTTTGTTATGTAGGAAACACAAGTTAGACATTTAAGAATAACATTTCCAATAAGTGTTGTTTATCAAGTAGGAAACACCAGTTATTAATAAATAACATTTCCCAAATCAGTTGTAGTTGTAATAGGAAACACAGGTTATTTCAATCAAGAGATAACATTTCCTAATTCAGTCATTAGTAGGAAACACAGGTTAACCTAGATAAAGATTAACATTTCCAAATCAGTGTACGTAGGAAATCACTTCCTAAACAATAGTTTTGTGGGAATATTTAGACGGTGATCCCTCGAAAGGTGAGCTAAACCTGTCGAGTAAGGTAACCCGATCTAACCCTATAACCAAACCACAACCCTAATCTGTTGTTGTTTGCCATGCTGGACAATTAAGTATACGCTCCCAAATCCGTAGGAGGGTCGTCACGGCGATAGTACTATCCGTATACTCAGTGGCTAGAGTCACCTAGCTAATGGTTATAGTCTGTAGCCATAAGGTCTTTTATGCACTACATCGTTCAGCCTAGATCCGTTCCAAGATTCGTTGCCTAAATTCCCAAAATAGTTATGAAAAACATTTCATAAAACATAGTTCAAATAGTTGTGTGAAATATCCTTTCACAAACAGTTCAAGTATGAAGTACCCCTTCATAAAACACAGTTCAAATAGTTGTGTGAAATACCCTTTCACAAACAGTTCAAGTATGAAGTACCCCTTCATAAACAGTTCAAGCAAATACATACAGTATTTAAAGCAGTTGTCGCATGTGATTATACATACGATTTCTATGTTTTCCACCCCGAGTTTTAAAACATTAAAACATTGAAAAGGGGTTTGTGAACTCACTGTAGGTGCTCGGATGTGAATGCTAGCGAGATAAGATAGCGTAGCCCAAACGTAGTCAACCTATACACAATAATGTATTAACTATAAGTACTATATTTTACTTACGTTAATAGTTCGTTTGTTTGAAGAAATTATCAATTTCTTAAGTTTGTGTATGTCGTTGATGATTGTTGTTTGAAAATAAATAATAGTTTCCCAAGTTATGTTTGTTTGTCGAATCGTCCAAAATGTGTAAGCATATATACATATATACTTATATAGTTGCATATATATATTCTCGCATATATATATTATTGTTCGTACGCATTAAATAAGTCCAATGTCCGTAATCATAGTTTGTCTCGTTTTATAGTGTCATTCAACAATTTATCATGTCTCGTATATGTCTTGTACAATTGTAGTCGTTAACGGCATTGTTTTGTGTTTTAAATTAAAAGTCAAGTTGTTGACCAGACACGGGAATCCGCCGGATTTAAAAGAATCCGCCGGATTTAAATCAAAAATCGGAATACGCCGGATTCGAGTGAATCTGCCGTATTCAATCAAGTTCGGGGGAATCCGCCGGATTGAATCGAATACGCCGGATTCGTGTGTGTTCATCAGATAGTTCGTGCGAAGGTTTGTGAATACGCCGGATTCATACGAATCCGCCGTATTCACCCGTGTCTTTTACTCGTTCATCGTTTTAGCCGAAGATTTGTGTACGGGTCGGACACGGGAATCCGCCGGATTCCCTTGAATCCGCCGGATTCGTTTGGTTTTCGGGTATGAATCCGCCGGATTCAAAGGAATCCGCCGGATTCGTTTGCTCGACACAGTCCCCTGTTCGCATAAGATTATATATGTACACCGATCATCTTGGCTCCAAACCATAATACATCATTACTAAATGGTTACCACAAGTTTATATATCGTTTTTATAGGTTGTTACTTCGTTTTAACTTGTTTTTATGTGTGTCGATTTTGTATTTAAAGTTTTGGGTTTTATAAACCATTTCAAGAATCACTCATCAATCTTCAAGTTTGTGATGTTATGTAGTTAGATTATAATGTATATACAAGTAATATATCGAAATTTAAGCAAAGAATTCAAGGATTTGAAGTTTTCTTACAAAATGAAAATGATGAAGATGATGAACGTTTGATGATGATGATGATGAAGCTGATCTTGTTGTTTCCCCTTCCACTTCCTGCTGCTAGCTTGATGTTTTGATCTTGTTAATTTGTTGGTGAAAGGGAGAAAAATTTGGTGAATTATGTGTGTGTGTGGGTGTCGCCTGGAACCAGAGAGGAGAGGGAGGGAGTATGGTTTTAAAAACCATCTGTCTCTGCATTATTGTAGGTTGGTGGGATTTTTGTCCCACCAATCTCGAGTACGGGTATAATTATAGCAATATAAAATTTAACATTTTATATTTTTATTTTGTAGATGCTCTCCTGGTTCGTAATATATTTTCAGAATAATGAGGTTATCATTATTTTTGATAGTTGTACATTTTTGTACATTTTACTCCGCGTATTCATTTGAGCGCCAATTTTCAATAAATTTAGGATTTCATATTTTGAAGTAATGTTCTAACTTCTTCCAAACGAGCGAGAAAATTTGTATTTTTATGATTCGACGTCGTATGCGCGTTTTAGAATTGTTTCTGTTCGTGTTATAATACGTTTTATGTTAAACGTATATTTGAACCACTTTATCTATATGTTATAGATATATAAACACTCGTAATTAATAATCGAATTATTAATTATATATTTTGTCACCGACTTTCGTTATTTATTTTGTCGCATTCATTCGGACGCGTATTCGGTAACTTTTCAGCTAAAAATCGCGTAATTTTATAAATTACAATTTATGTAATACTTCACTTCATGTATTATTGTTTTGGGCTCGCTAGACTCACATCACATCAAAAGTTTATGTTAACACAATCGTAGGGAATTAGCGTAAGAAATGCATGAAATTAAGTATAATTATATACCTAATTTGGAGGAGTGTCACATGTCGTCACCCCTATCGGTCGGTCGGATCTGACTCCGGTCGTTGTTCCAACAGCAACAGAAGCGGCGGACAGTGAGTTTTAAATTTATATGAGCTGGGGCTCAAACTATAAGTACTACCTACCTTGGGAGCAAGCAGTAAGTATAACTCGAGGTCGTTCTTAAATCGGAGCGAATTGAAATGAAGCGGGTCACCAAAGATAATGGTCGCAATTAGGATGGGGGTAGGTAGATAGATCTTGGATTGATTTGGTTTTCTAATTATCCTAAATGCAGAAAAGTAAATAACGAGAAATGAAATTAGGGTTTAAGCAGACAGGTAGAGATGTGATTGCTGAAACTTGGATATTAGGGTTTCGGGATGATGTTCATTATAAAATTGATTGGAGATTCACCAATATAAAGAGTAGACATACTTTAGGTGTAAACACTAGGACCCTACGTTCAGGTGAAACCCTAGAAACATATGTCACTGGAATCCTAGGTTATCATGATTCTGATCAGATCAGGCTGTTTTCAAACCCTCCTGAGCCTTTGCTTAACTAAGACAAAGTCACCCTAAATGTTCTAGGGATCAGGCATAAGGCAACAGACCGCAATTGTATTTACTGACCTTTCTTAACACCTAATCGTCTATTTACTTTCATTATAGCAAATACTGATTGTATCCTGTGTATGTTAAACTATTGGTGTGATTAGGGTTTTGCATGTCTAGGTATATGATTGACACTACCCTGTATTGTTTCTATTGAAGCACATACTTAACCATCATAAATATAGACCCTCCTTTACAGTCAGGCGTTCATCCCTAGGAATAATCATGGTGTACAGGGCAATTAGGCATTTCCACAGTGTTCCAAACCCTAGATGTACTGACGGTGTACTGGGCATTTAAGCATTTCCACAGTGTTCCTGATCTTAGGTGTACTAACGGTGTACAGTGCAACAAGCATTTCCACAGCTTTGATTCCTAGACCACAGTTCTAGAAGGATCACTTCTAGGTAATTCACGATGAAACAATCAATGGCATTTCCTTAGCTTCCACGTATTTGTACTCCACACGAGGTGTTTCCAACGCTATACGAAGTACCGTGCCTTTTTAAAGGAAAGTTCATAGTTTCATACTGTAACTGGAGATAACTGTATATTCGTAGTATTAGGGTTGATCAGATCCTATCCTAGGGCAACAGTCACGTGAAAGTCTGGAAAGGGTGATGAGAGACTAGATCTATATTCAGGATAAGCTTAACCAGATACACAGCATAACAATTTGCAATCGTATAAATGAAACATTAATTTAACATCATCCCTACTCCTAATATCTACATTTCAACAATCACAATATTAAACTACTCTATAAACATGGCAATATGCAGAATACAAACTGAAATAACATAAAGCACAAGCATTATAACAGTAAGTAAAGTTTAGATATCACCGGGAATACAGCAGCGTAATACTGAGGATTACAAATAGTCTGAACTTGAAAAACTCGTTACAACAAGATTACCAAGCCAAAACTTCCTCTAGACTCGAACCGTAAGCTCAACCCTAACCTTTCTCCTCTAACTCCTAAGAGTAGTGCTAGAGAGAGAAAGTTAGAGAGAGAAAGTGAAAGAAAAGAGAGAAATAAGAAAAGTGAGAGAATGAGAAATGTGTGAATGTGTTGAGGTGTATAAAATGAGGAGGAGTGATCCCCTATTTATAGGCAAAGCTCAAAAATCAGCCGTACAACTCGCGAAACAGCACGTACAAGCAAACGAAGCAGCATACGGGGGCAAGGGGGCCGTATACGGCCTTGGTAGGGCCGTATACGGTGTGTACATGGCCGTAAACGGTCTTAGGTAGGCCGTATACGGTTGCCAAGGCCGTATACGGTGTCCGTCTGATTTCGTTCGTTGCTTAAAACGCGCGTATCTCCTTCGTTATGCGTCCGTTTGACCTGATTCTTTCGCCTGTGTCTTCGTAATTCCGTTACGCTTCTAATGATGCCAACTTAACTGAAATTGGATGTGTATAGCTCAAGCATAGCCGAAATGACTTTATAGGGTCTGTTACTGCTCAGTCTTCTCCGTTCTTTATCCGATTTGCATGATTCTTGATTTTCCCGTCTCGATTTTACCTGTTTTATCATATGATGAAATTAGAATGTGATCTATATAAGGTAAATGAGGCCGGATGATTTTGTGCATGTTTATTCGTCCTGATTTGCTTGTTATTTGGACGTTTTAGGTGATTTTTGCAGCAACGCCTATATTTAGACCACTTTAGTGAATTTTAGTAAATAATGATCATTTTGGAATGTTTTCACTAAAGATACGTCCAAAAAGTGCGGAATATTGCCCTTAAAAACATGACTATTTGAGTCACATCAAGTTATCCCACACTTAGGCGTTGCTTGTCCTCAAGCAACACTCAGTTAGAAAAACATTTAAAATGAGGTTTTTAAGGGGTGAGTCAGAATAATTTCAAAATGATACCACTTCTAATATGACTAATACTGTTTAAGAATAAGGGAAAGGATAAGATGATCCTTTCAGAAGCAAGAAGCAATTATCATCAAGCATACTACCAATTCTCGTGATCTTGGAGTACACATGACTAGGCGATCTCACTATAGGTGGTCACTCAATTCACTCAAAGTGTATCGGGTTCCCTAACAATCTAGAACAATTGAAATCGCTCAAATAAGCCAGTCATGCCGCACTCATCGTCATAAGCTTGGTCGAGAATCGGATCTCCACCACTTAGGTGAGAACGGTGCTAACTATCCCAAGACATTCAACGGGTGGTAGTGTTTGGTGAGGTTTAAGGGTATGGGTAGTGGTGTATGTTTTGTTGTAGGGGTTTGACTCATCTTAAAACTCAAAGATAGTGAAAAACTTTATTTCAGAACGGAACGGAGGATTTTGTAGCTGCTCGTCTTCTATCGAATTTTCCTTGAGAAGGTGATACTTGAAGCACTCAGCTTTATTTGATGGAACTATTTCTTTTTCTTTTCTTGATTTTCTACTTTTTATTTTTCTTTTCTTCTTCAGAACTTCTTTGCCAGAGAATTTCTAAGGATATTTTATGTTGATCCTTTCAGAAATCCTTTTCGGAACTATGATCTTTGATCTTGAACTTCAATTTTTGTCGTGCCAATATTTCGCACTTTTGACTTTTTAGAGTACATAGAAGAGGAAGACTTTAGAGCATAATTGAAGAGGATGTTCCAAAAGATGTTTTTCACGACCTTAGAAATTCTAAGGTAAGGTTTTGGGAATTTTGGTTGAGTAGGGGTTTAGTACGAGGGTTTTTTCGAAATGAAAGGTTTAGGCTCAACAGGGTTTACTAGGCGGATCATCGATACTGAAAATAAGCATCGGAAGGGTTTTGGGCTTGAAGAGATATGTAAGAATTGGGTTTAAATCCTAAGGAATGTCAAGGTCATCTAGCTGCACCTATACCGCGTACGGTACACACCAATGTGGTCTTGAAACGTATGTCTGGAGCAAGTTCTAATTTAGAGATGCAAGCATCGACACACACAAGAAATGAAAGTGAAGCATTAAAGATGAATGCTTTTAGGCTCAAGATACCTCACTACAAAATAGGGTTGTATGTGCCTAGCCATGCTCCTTTCAGATTATTGTTTCTTGCTCGAGAAATTTCTACCTTATTTTCCCTATATTCCAAAATACCTTACTCATATTTCGAGAATGATTCTTTTCGAAAGTATTTAACTCAAAAACTTAGAGTTTAGTTTCATAATTTAACTCATAATTTTAAATTTTTGAAAAAATTTGTTTGAAAAATTCGTTATTTGGGAAAACATTTTCTGAGTAATGCTATTTTTGGACATAAAAATCGCCTAAAAATTATCCAAGGTATTCTATACCTTGCTATCCCACACTTAGAGGAACATTGTCCCTAATGTTCTCTTGAGTTGAGTTTTTACTGGAGGTAAAATCCCACACTTAGAGTTTGAACATGTAAGAAAATGTTTCTTAAGTGTTAAATTTGGGTTTGAATCCCACACTTAGTAATAAGCTCAGGATAGGGTATAGAATATAACAAGCTAACAAGACAGAATATATGTGATCATGAAATGGATAGAAGGTTAAGAAACTCCCCAGATAACGTTTCGAAGCATGTGAAATTTTGTAGGAGAGAGAGTCGAAGCGAGCTTTCTTCTGCATTCTTTTTGAAGGACAGCAAGCTTCATACGGGGTTATCCGGTGTCATGTATCCAACGTTATCAGAAATCAACTTCAATTATTTTAAGTGGGGATCCTTATGGTGTAGAATCCCATACTTTAGTTTTTGAAGAAGTTGGAGTG
This sequence comes from Helichrysum umbraculigerum, assembly GCA_949592205.1. NCBI lineage: Eukaryota > Viridiplantae > Streptophyta > Magnoliopsida > Asterales > Asteraceae > Helichrysum > Helichrysum umbraculigerum. Next base: position 305,577,330 of record CATIUR010000001.1, on the reverse strand, counting down.
ATTTTGATAAGTGTTTGTGGTGTGGGGAGTGATCCCACACTTAGTTCCTTGAAGTTCTTAGATACAAGGAAGTTTTGAGAAGAATGAGGCCCCTCCATGAGATGTTGAATGTTCCGCAGTCTGCAAATATTGAAAACTGGTTCGGGTTGCCATTTGACTTCACGGATTTTCTTCTTGAAAGTGCGTCATCTCGCTTTTTTCCACGTTCATACATCACAACATTTCTACTTATTAAACAGAAAGAAAATAAAACATAATAAGTAATAGCATAATGTAAATACGGATAGAGTGATCAACCAACTAGTGGCTGATACAAATAGGTTCCAAAAGTAAGGTTTAACAGTAGCCAAACAAACACAAGATAATAATAATGATAATGTCTGAAACCAAAGTCAGATGATGCAAATGGGGTAGAACTATGAAGCTGGGGATCCCTGATGTAACACCCGCCAATTTAGGACTAGTATTTAGTGCCTAATCAGATGTTAATACATGTAATTAGTTCCTTGTTAGGCTAATTAATGTATCGAATTATATATATTGCTGAATATATACGAAAATGCGATTTGGTCAAATCGTACGCAATTTAAATCGAATGTATTTCGATTCAATTTAATACGGACGTTGGTGACAAATTTTATTAAATAACGGGTTATGTCAAAAATATTATTATAATAATACTTCGTATTCATTCGTATCGTACAATCAGAAAGTTACAGAATTTAAAATGTAAAACGCGCAAACTAAATAAACCAACTTACATTTATAACTCAAACGTAATCTTATTTGTAAAATAATTAAATAAAATATCGCGTAATAATTTGTATTTAAAATGTACTTATTAATATTTAAAATGATTAATTAACGTTTAAACGACGGAGCAAACGAACACCGCACGGAGCGGGAATGCGGGGCGAAAAATGGGGGCTTAACCTCCCATTTCTCCCACTCTCTTCTTTCACTTTCTCATTTCTCTTTCTCTTTCTCCTCTCTTTTCTCTCTAATCTCACCAACCACACCACCTCCTAAAAACGCACTAAATCGCAAAATAAACATATCAAACGACTTCGGATCTTCAAGATTTTTAGAGATTCACGACCACCGCGACACGATCTATCATCCTATCTTTTCGGATTTTTAATCCGACACCTTGTAAGTTTCCGACAATTCCCGAAATCTCTCGTTTTTAAATGTTTTCACTTGTTAGTAGTTTGTAACAACTTATAATGTCCCTATAAGGGTTGGGTAAAAGTTTTGGACCGAACGGAAACTGAAAAACTCGTTTTCGACACATTTTCCGGCCAACAGACCGCTACGTCGCATTTGGCCCAGAATTTATGCGACGTCAGCTTCTACGTCGCAAAACCCCTCGTGACGTCGCATAGTGCGACGTCAGTCACAACGTCGCATTAAATTGCGACGTCGCATATAGCGACGTCAGCCTTAACGTCGCCAATACCTCGCCACGTCGCACTTAGCGACGCAAGCCCCTACGTCGCAGAAATCACCTACGTCGCATTAGCGACGCAGCACCCTACGTCGCATTAAATTGTGAAACGTCGCCTTTAGCGACGTCATGCTCAACGTCGCAATCCTACCTGCGACGTCGCACCCAACGTCGCACAAATCAGAACCTCAAAAACATAGATTTTTACTAAGTGTCGAGACTCGAAATTTATCACTCGATTTACCCAAATTCAGATCCCAGATGCGTTTTTCGTCAAAGCAATATAGTAGAAATAAAAATTTTCCAAGCTGACCTGGCAGCTCGACCCCAGCCAGGGGCTCTGCCCCTTGGACCCCGCCAGGGGCTGCCGCCCCTTGGACCTCGCTACCAGGGGCGCTGCCCCCGGACCCCCGTACTTAGATTTCGTAACGGCTTCTAAAACACAATCAAAACACATTTTTCAAGAAAAACGACACGAAATCAAAATAATAATGGTTGAGATTATTATTCCAAATCCGTCACCAACGGGCCGTACACTTTTCAAATACTTAAACTTATCAACCAAATAGTGGAAATTTGGACATTATAGTTGAACGAACAACTACAAGGGTGATCTGTTGAGATACCCAATCATGATTATAACCATCGCGTGTCGTGGACACCCTCAGGTTACAAGTCTTTGGACTTCATACTCGGCTAATCAACTTACGTTTGTTTAAACACACTCAGACTCAGGTGAGTCTCATAGCCCCTCTTTTTACTGTTTTACTCAGGGGTATGATATACTGCTCAACTTTTAACATGTGAACGCAAGTACCAACTTTTCATATACTACATGAGTTTTTCGAAACTAATCATTTTAAAGTCCTCCGTCAGCATAGTTGTTAATACGTTGTAGCGTGAATATTAGTATATGGTACCATATAGGATTGACCCTCCTCGTCCGGGTTAGCAAGCACTAACCGGGTAAACGGACGTACTAATATTTGGGAAGACGAATGTTGATTAGGCATTCGTGGAGGCACCTCGCCCGGAATTCTCTATAGGGGACCCGGCCCTCGAGTTAAGCTCAACTATGTGCTCATGGCTGTATACACGATGATTATCATTTAATTGCTGGATGCAATTCATTATTTAATTGCTGGATGCAATTCATTATTTAATTGCTGGATGCAATTCATTATTTAAATCTTGCGGTTCATACGATATTACTTGATTTCAAACCTGTGAGCTCACCAGCTTTATAGCTGACCTTTTAGCATATATCGCAGGTACCCAGCAGTAGGATGTTTCTGCTTCAGGATTTAGCTCGAGTCAGCATACAGACGATTGAGATTTTCTTGCATTAGTATATTTTGTATAAGTACTTATGTACTGAAATCTCATTATATTTAACTCGAGCTATGTAAAGCTTTAAATGTTGTAAACATTTCAATTATCAATATATTTTGTTAAAACGACGCATATAGAGTCGTTTGCTATTTATCTTTGTGCTTTGTTATTGATTAGTAACACCCAAATCAAGCTTCCGCAAATCATTAAATTTGGGGGTGTTACAGATTGGTATCAGAGCCTAAGGTTATACTGAACTAGGTTGCATTTAGTGAGCCTAGACTATGACCATTAGGCAGTATTCCGTATTAGGTATAACTGGTTCAGCGATTACATCATACGAGTTTAATTTAACATAGCCTGATCAACTATGTACAATTAAGCAAAGATGATGTAAGACCTGAAAGTAGTTATGGCTGAACAGGGTACAATAGAAGACTCTGACCTCGAGAGAACCAAGACTTAAACATGTTTATGCTAGACACTCAATAGGCTATATTATATAGGAGCTATATGAATATAGGCCTCAATCTTACTAACGCTTTGTCTCAGAAATGGCAAACACACCATCAAATTCATCCCGTTCTCAATCCGGGTCGCAGAACCCAAGGGTAGCAAGGAGGAACAACAGGTTGCCTCGAGCTGGCCCATATCCAACTCACATCGCCTTACCAGCCTTAGCCGCTAGGGTGAACCAACACGAGCAGCGACTTCGCACCATGGATGTCGTGTTACAGGAAACCAACGAAAACTGGAGACTTACATCCCTTGAACGCATAGAACAAGTCTCCGACGATCTTGAAACCACTAACAACAACATGGATGTCCTTCGCAACCAAATAATAGAAATAAGGGTGGAAAATGCCCTTCTGCAACAAAGGATGGAAGAATGTGAGCAACGCTCACATGAAGCAGAAGAGTATGCGCGCGGACTAACACAACGACTTGCGCTAGCAGAAGACAACGCCCGACAAGCTAGCAGGCTTGCAAACACTGTGGACCGCCTTGTCACGATGATGGAACAAATTAATCTACGTCAAGACTAGTGTAGCCTTTGTCTTGTAATCTATCCTGTAATCTAGTAACTATCTACGCGCTACTCTATAATTCAGTCGGATGTAACAATTCCCGACATCTTTTGTAATACATCTGTAGGATGTAACCTTTGAACTCGTATTAGCTATCAAATATTTCTTGTTGTTCAACTCATATTAATTGCCATAATTCTTTTTCATATTGATGTTATGTATTACCACCTTTATACATGTACATCTGAAATAAATACAATTTTCTTACAAAATCTCATGTATCTTCATTTCTTTTATTGAAGAATCATGCCGCCAAAGACACGACCTTACACAGATGCTCAGATCACGTCACTCATAACCCAGGCTGTTACTGAAGCCTTGGCTCGGAATACCCCACCCAACTCCACAAGAAACAGCGATACCGCTGGAACCTCTGTCGTCAAACCTTGTTCTTACAAGGACTTCCAAAGCTGCAAACCCCCGAGCTTCAAGGGTTCTGAAGGAGCCATCAGACTGATCAGATGGTTCGAGAAAATGGAAACTGTTTTCCGTGTTAGTAAATGCGCGGAGAACGACAAAGTAAACTTCGCCACCTGCTCTCTCGAAGATGATGCCCACTCTTGGTGGAATTCATATACCCAATCAGTGGGTGCTGACATTGCCTACCAAATCACTTGGGAGGAATTGAAAGCCAAACTCACTGCCAAGTACTGCTCTATCGCCAAACTCCAAAAGCTAGATGAGGAGTTCTGGAACTTAAAGGTTCAGGGTGGTGACATCGATGGTTATACCACCAGGTTTCAACAATTAGCTGCCCTTCGCCCAGCTATGGTGAGCACTGAACCTGATAAAATCAGGAAGTACACCCTTGGTCTCCCTGATCCTGTTCGGGGACACGTCATCTCTTCAAAACCAACCACCATTGACGGTGCGATCTCATTGGCCCAAGACCTGATGTCTATGAGCCAAGATTCTGAACCACCCACTTCATCCTCCCAAAACAACAAACGAAAGTGGTCTGACCACCACAACAACCACTCAAACCAACCAAACAAGAAACCCGACACCATCAAAGCCTACAACACCATCACTGACATCGTACGAGGCTACACTGGGAACAAACCCTACTGTTCCAAGTGCAGTCGCCACCATGAAGGTTCATGTGGTCCCTTTTGCAACAACTGCAAGAGGTACGGCCACCTCACCAAAGACTGCCGCTCACCCACCAACAACAACACCAGACCACCCAAAGTATGCTTTGAGTGTGGGAAACCTGGGCATTTCAGGGACTCGTGCCCAAAACTGAAGAACAACAACAACAACCGCAACAACAACAACAATACCCGCAGCAGAGCTTTCGTCATCAAATCTGGGGACGCCCGCCAAGACCCGAATGTGGTCTCGGGTATGTTCCTCCTCAACAACTTAACTGCTTCTGTCCTATTTGATACTGGTGCTGATAGAAGCTTTATCTCCGATGATTTTTGCCCATTACTTGACATCACTCCTGTTACCTTAGATGTTAAGTACACTGTAGAGCTTGCCAATGGAAAACTTGTAGAAACCACCAGTGTGATACCTAATTGCACTTTAAACCTAGCTGACGAAACCTTTTCGATCGACCTTATACCCATTGAAATCGGAAGTTTCGACGTCATTATTGGAATGGACTGGTTGTCCAAACATCGAGCTGAAATAGTTTGTCACGATAAAATCGTCCGTATCCCACTCGCTGTTGGTGGAACCTTGATCATACAGGGGGAGACCGGTGGGACGGGACTCAATATAATCTCCTGCTTAAAAACCCGAAAATTTCTGAGAAAGGGTTACCCTGCCATACTCGCACACATCACAGAGAAGAAGTCGGAGGAGAAGCGACTTGAGGATGTGCCTATTGTTAGAGACTTTCCCGAAGTCTTTCCGGAAGAATTACCTGGTCTACCTCCGCTTAGACAGGTTGAGTTCTCGATTGATCTCGTGCCGGATGCCGCACCGGTGGCCCGCGCACCATACCGTTTAGCCCCATCTGAACTTCAGGAGTTGTCCTCTCAGTTACAGGAACTTCTGGATCGAGGATTCATTAGACCGAGTTCTTCACCTTGGGGAGCTCCGGTCTTATTTGTCAGAAAGAAGGACGGTTCATTCCGAATGTGCATCGACTATCGAGAGTTGAATAAATTGACCGTCAAGAACCGTTATCCACTTCCTCGCATTGATGATCTATTCGACCAACTTCAGGGTTCAAGTTTCTACTCAAAAATTGACCTGCGATCAGGTTATCATCAGTTACGAGTTCGCGATACCGATATTCCAAAAACTGCTTTCAGAACTCGTTACGGGCACTACGAATTCCAAGTGATGCCCTTTGGTCTAACCAACGCACCGGCTGTATTCATGGACCTCATGAACCGGGTGTGCAAACCTTACCTCGATAAGTTTGTCATTGTCTTTATCGATGACATACTCATTTACTCGCGCAACGAGCAAGAACATGCGCAACACCTCAGAACCATCCTTGAACTACTTAGACACGAGGAGCTTTATGCTAAATTCTCTAAGTGTGAGTTCTGGATCCAAACCGTTCAATTTCTTGGGCACGTGATCGACAGTCAGGGAATTCACGTGGACCCATCAAAAATCGAGGCTATCAAAGACTGGCAAGCACCCACCTCTGCAACTGAAGTACGACAATTCTTGGGTCTTGCTGGGTACTATCGGCGATTTATTGAAAATTTCTCTAAAATAGCTCAGCCACTCACGGTACTGACACAGAAGGACAAAAGGTTCGATTGGACCGAGAAACAAGAGTCAGCGTTCCAACTTCTGAAACAAAAGCTTTGCAGTGCTCCAATTCTATCACTACCCGAAGGCACCGATGACTTCGTGGTATACTGCGATGCTTCTCACCAAGGTCTCGGTTGCGTGTTGATGCAACGAGATAAAGTTATTGCCTATGCCTCACGACAGCTGAAAATTCACGAAAAGAACTACACCACTCATGATCTCGAACTTGGAGCTGTCGTTTTTGCTCTCAAAATCTGGAGACATTATCTCTACGGCACTAAGTGCACCATCTTTACCGATCATAAAAGTCTCCAACATATATTCGATCAGAAGGATCTCAATATGAGGCAACGTCGATGGGTCGAGTTGCTTACCGATTACGATTGCGAGATTAAGTACCATCCAGGGAAGGCTAATGTTGTAGCCGACGCCCTCAGTCGAAAGGAACGACCAAAACCACTTCGAGTCCGAGCCCTCAGTATGACCATTCACAACGACCTTACCGTTCAAATTCATACCGCTCAGATCGAAGCCCTGAAACCTGAAAACATCAAAAATGAAGCCTTACGGGGTATTGACAAACAATTTGAAACCAAATCTAACGGGATTAGGTATTTCTCAAACCGAATCTGGTTGCCTAATTTCGGAAACCTACGAGACTTAGTGATGGACGAGGCTCACAAGTCTAAATATTCTATCCATCCGGGATCCGATAAGATGTACCACGGCATCAAGGAATTTTATTGGTGGCCAAATATGAAAGCCGAAATCGCCACTTATGTCAGCAAATGTCTTACTTGCTCGAAAGTCAAAACCGAACATCAGAAACCTCCGGGTTTACTCCAACAACCTGAAATCCCTGAATGGAAATGGGAACAAATTGCCATGGATTTCATAACCAAACTACCCAAGTCGTCGAACGGTTGCGATACCATTTGGGTGATCGTTGACCGCCTCACCAAATCTGCTCATTTCCTGGCAATCAAGGAAAGCGATAAAATGGAACGCCTTACACAGATATACATCAAGGAAATCGTTTCTCATCACGGTGTTCCAATCTCGATCATCTCTGACAGAGATGCCCGTTTCACCTCTCACTTTTGGCAATCACTTCAAAAAGCTTTGGGTACCCGTCTCGATATGAGTACCGCGTACCATCCTCAAACCGATGGCCAAAGTGAACGAACCATTCAAACCTTGGAAGATATGCTACGCGCCTGCGTAGTTGATTTCGGTACAAACTGGGAAAAACATCTACCGTTGTGCGAATTCTCGTACAATAACAGCTATCACGCCAGCATTAAGGCTGCACCTTTTGAGGCACTGTACGGTCGTAAGTGCCGATCACCGATCTGTTGGACTGAAGTGGGAGATAGTCAACTCACTGGTCCTGAACTCATTCACGCCACCACTGAGAAAATTGTGGAAATCCAAAACAGACTCAAAGCCGCACGTGATCGTCAGAAAAGTTATGCTGACGTGAGACGCAAACCACTCGAGTTCCAAGTTGGGGATCGAGTACTCTTAAAAGTATCGCCTTGGAAAGGCGTCATCCGTTTTGGCAAACGCGGGAAGTTGAATCCCCGGTACATCGGGCCTTTTGAGATCCTCGAACGGATTGGCCCCGTAGCTTATCGATTGCAGCTGCCATCCGAACTCAGCATCGTGCACCCTACTTTTCATATTTCAAATCTGAAGAAGTGTCTGTCTGATGAGACACTTATCATTCCATTAGATGAAATTCGTGTTGACGATAAACTTCACTTCGTTGAGGAACCCGCTGAAATTATGGAACGTGAGGTCAAACAACTGAAACAAAGTCGTATTCCCATCGTCAAGGTCAGATGGAATTCGCGGCGTGGTCCGGAATTCACCTGGGAACGGGAAGACCAAATGCGACTCAAATATCCTCAACTCTTCACTGATTCTACATCAAACACGACTTCGAGCTAAATTTCGGGACGAAATTCTTCTAACGGGGGGAGAATGTAACACCCGCCAATTTAGGACTAGTATTTAGTGCCTAATCAGATGTTAATACATGTAATTAGTTCCTTGTTAGGCTAATTAATGTATCGAATTATATATATTGCTGAATATATACGAAAATGCGATTTGGTCAAATCGTACGCAATTTAAATCGAATGTATTTCGATTCAATTTAATACGGACGTTGGTGACAAATTTTATTAAATAACGGGTTATGTCAAAAATATTATTATAATAATACTTCGTATTCATTCGTATCGTACAATCAGAAAGTTACAGAATTTAAAATGTAAAACGCGCAAACTAAATAAACCAACTTACATTTATAACTCAAACGTAATCTTATTTGTAAAATAATTAAATAAAATATCGCGTAATAATTTGTATTTAAAATGTACTTATTAATATTTAAAATGATTAATTAACGTTTAAACGACGGAGCAAACGAACACCGCACGGAGCGGGAATGCGGGGCAAAAAATGGGGGCTTAACCTCCCATTTCTCCCACTCTCTTCTTTCACTTTCTCATTTCTCTTTCTCTTTCTCCTCTCTTTTCTCTCTAATCTCACCAACCACACCACCTCCTAAAAACGCACTAAATCGCAAAATAAACATATCAAACGACTTCGGATCTTCAAGATTTTTAGAGATTCACGACCACCGCGACACGATCTATCATCCTATCTTTTCGGATTTTTAATCCGACACCTTGTAAGTTTCCGACAATTGCCGAAATCTCTCGTTTTTAAATGTTTTCACTTGTTAGTAGTTTGTAACAACTTATAATGTCCCTATAAGGGTTGGGTAAAAGTTTTGGACCGAACGGAAACTGAAAAACTCGTTTTCGACACATTTTCCGGCCAACAGACCGCTACGTCGCATTTGGCCCAGAATTTATGCGACGTCAGCTTCTACGTCGCAAAACCCCTCGTGACGTCGCATAGTGCGACGTCAGTCACAACGTCGCATTAAATTGCGACGTCGCATATAGCGACGTCAGCCTTAACGTCGCCAATACCTCGCCACGTCGCACTTAGCAACGCAAGCCCCTACGTCGCAGAAATCACCTACGTCGCATTAGCGACGCAGCACCCTACGTCGCATTAAATTGTGAAACGTCGCCTTTAGCGACGTCATGCTCAACGTCGCAATCCTACCTGCGACGTCGCACCCAACGTCGCACAAATCAGAACCTCAAAAACATAGATTTTTACTAAGTGTCGAGACTCGAAATTTATCACTCGATTTACCCAAATTCAGATCCCAGATGCGTTTTTCGTCAAAGCAATATAGTAGAAATAAAAATTTTCCAAGCTGACCTGGCCAGCTCGACCCCAGCCAGGGGCTCTGCCCCTTGGACCCCGCCAGGGGCTGCCGCCCCTTGGACCCCGCTACCAGGGGCGCTGCCCCCGGACCCCCGTACTTAGATTTCGTAACGGCTTCTAAAACACAATCAAAACACATTTTTCAAGAAAAATGACACGAAATCAAAATAATAATGGTTGAGATTATTATTACAAATCCGTCACCAACGGGCCGTACACTTTTCAAATACTTAAACTTATCAACCAAATAGTGGAAATTTGGACATTATAGTTGAACGAACAACTACAAGGGTGATCTGTTGAGATACCCAATCATGATTATAACCATCGCGTGTCGTGGACACCCTCAGGTTACAAGTCTTTGGACTTCATACTCGGCTAATCAACTTACGTTTGTTTAAACACACTCAGACTCAGGTGAGTCTCATAGCCCCTCTTTTTACTGTTTTACTCAGGGGTGTGATATACTGCTCAACTTTTAACATGTGAACGCAAGTACCAACTTTTCATATACTACATGAGTTTTTCGAAACTAATCATTTTAAAGTCCTCCGTCAGCATAGTTGTTAATACGTTGTAGCGTGAATATTAGTATATGGTACCATATAGGATTGACCCTCCTCGTCCGGGTTAGCAAGCACTAACCGGGTAAACGGACGTACTAATATTTGGGAAGAATGTTGATTAGGCATTCGTGGAGGCACCTCGCCCGGAATTCTCTATAGGGGACCCGGCCCTCGAGTTAAGCTCAACTATGTGCTCACGGCTGTATACACGATGATTATCATTTAATTGCTGGATGCAATTCATTATTTAATTGCTGGATGCAATTCATTATTTAATTGCTGGATGCAATTCATTATTTAAATCTTGCGGTTCATACGATATTACTTGATTTCAAACCTGTGAGCTCACCAGCTTTATAGCTGACCTTTTAGCATATATCGCAGGTACCCAGCAGTAGGATGTTTCTGCTTCAGGATTTAGCTCGAGTCAGCATACAGACGATTGAGATTTTCTTGCATTAGTATATTTTGTATAAGTACTTATGTACTGAAATCTCATTATATTTAACTCGAGCTATGTAAAGCTTTAAATGTTGTAAACATTTCAATTATCAATATATTTTGTTAAAACGACGCATATAGAGTCGTTTGCTATTTATCTTTGTGCTTTGTTATTGATTAGTAACACCCAAATCAAGCTTCCGCAAATCATTAAATTTGGGGGTGTTACACCTGATCAGGTGCATCAATATGCTGAGTAGGAGCTGGTACTGTGGATGGTCCTACGACTGACTGCTGGCCACTAGATACTCTCTGTCCCTGTTCTTCAGCATTGATCAGTTTGAGCTGAATCAATATGTCTCTGAGGGTAGCTGCTGGCAGTCTCATCGGATCAGTGTAGCCCCACTCTAGCAAAATAGCCGAAGTAACCCCTGCCTGTTCTAGTAAGGTCATGTAACCCCTGCCTGTTCTAGTAAGTTTCCTGGAAATCAACAGCTGATGGGAACGGCTAACCTGAAGAGCATGCAAAAGATAATACTGTGTCAGCGAGGTCACTGGATCTGTGTAGTGAACAGTAGCCTGAGCTGGTGGCTCGGCTGTCTCAGCTCCTCTATGCGGGACACTAGCATGAGTAGTAGGTGCTCGGGCTCTATCAGATGGGCCATCCTCAGTATCTGCAATAGGTGAGGATCCTCTAACACGCTTCCCAGGGAGACGACATCCTGGAATGATCTGTTTGGTGTTCTTCCATAGGCACTGTCTCTGCTCATCTACTTCAACAAGATGGATCAACTTGCAGTAGTCCAAGTTGAATGGCAAAGAACGAGAACAAACAGTAAACTCCTCAGTGTGGGCCTCAGTCAACAATCCCATACTATAAAGCAATCTAGTAATAATCGACCCCATGAACATGTGCCTATCCATGTCTGTCTCAGCTCCAAGTCTCTCAGCGATCAAGAAAGCAACATTCAGATTCTTTCCTCCTATGATTGCTTCCATGAACTTCAACTCTTCGGCACTCACAGCACCACCTTCCTTCTTTCCAAATATAGAACATGCTAACAACTTGTGAAGGATGTGATGAACCGGCTTGATGAAAGTGGATGACTTAACACAGCTCCTAAAGTTTGATCCTGCTAAATCCATCCAAATATCCTTATGGTTCCTGTTTGTTAGGCTGGAGATGTATTGAACAATGTTTCTGAACCATGCAGAGTTGACCTGAGACTCTGTATATAAACCAAGATACACTCCCAAGTCGGCAACTGAGATATGATGAATCTGTTCCTGAAACCTGAATGAAATCTTTCTTTTGTCGGATACGCTCATCTTTGGGTTCAGCTGGTAAGTCATCATGAACTCTGTCACTACTTCTCGGTATGCATACTCATCTATATCGAAGAGACGGAGAAAGGCATTGTTCACTTGACCCTCGGTCTCATACATCAACAAACTCTTCAACTCATCCCTGATCCCTAGCTTAATCATGTCTTTCCATACCACATACCGATTACTGCCTATCGGTCGCTGCAACCACTGGCGAATGAGTGACCTATTCTTTGAAGATTTGGCCAAGTAGCTGAGTGAAGGTGGGCAATTTTCCATCTTAAACTTGATGTAATGATGTTGTGGATGCAAGAAAGATCATAAAATGATGAATTTTGAGCTTGGAATCATGCAAAATGGTTGAGTAATGAAGGTTTGAGGATATGGTGATGGTGGCCGACGGTTTGGGGGAAGAGAGGAGGAAGAAGATGAAGTTTTTTTATGTTTTGTCTTATGTGTGTGGCCAAAAGTCCCTTTTATATCCTTCCAAACGCACGCGATTTAAAATTTGCGAAAGATACGAGACATACAAGTAAAATTTTAAAGTTTAAAATTTTTTTAATAAAACAATTTTAAAAAGTATGTTAGTAATTTTCTGAATCTTTACTCGCAGTCTGAAAATATATTGCGAATCGTATGCGAAATCGTATACGTTTTTATTTAAAACAAGACAATCTTTTTGTGTTTTTTAAAATTCAAGACAAATTCAAAATAAATTTTTCAAAATTTTAAAATAAACTTTTTCGAACTTTCTGAAAATGTCTGAAATTCGTTACTGTGTTGTGCGAATTTGAACTTTAAAAGAACGTTTTCTTGTATTTTTAAATGCAAGTTTTTAAATTTAAAAATAAACTACTAATATTACTTATCCTAAATACTTAAAATAAAATTAAATTAACTAAAGTTTGGGTTGCCTCCCAAAAAGCGCTTGGTTAAAGTCGGTAGCTCGACTTTTGGACAAATTTATTGAATATTGCCCAAGAGCAATTGTTTAAGTGAATTTGGTGCTCTTGGTTGAGGGAAAGTGTAGCGAGGAATAAAGTCACAAGTGAGAATCTTAATGACAGAATCAACTAGGTCTGCGGGATGTAACGAGAATCGTTCGTGTTCAGTGAGAAACATACGTTCCTTTTTGCCTAAATCTAGAAGATTGTCAATAAACTTGTTAAATTCCTTTCTAACTTTCTTAGGGTTTGAAATTCCGTTTCGTGATCCGTCATCTATATGGTTTAAGTTATGAAGAAGCATTACTAGGGTTTGTTGAAATTTCCATTCTTCTCTCGAATCGGGATCTCCGGTGGTAGTGTGAACTGACTCCGTGATTTCTTCGATTAAAGATGTTTGTGAAACGGTGAAAGGAAATTTCGACTGAGCAAATAACAAAGTGAGTGAGACGTTAATATCCTTCCTTCCATCAAAGAAAGTAGCTTCCATGTTATCGTCAGTGGCTCCAGGGAATATCTCTAACAACTTGTCGATCATATAAGTAGCGGGGTCAACGAAAAATGGAATTTTATCAGAAATGATGAGAGATATAGCGGGATCTTTGCTGATCCAGAACTCAAGCTCATAAATCATAGCCGCAACATGACGATTAATTAGGGTTTGGGAAACCGGTTGATAATCGGTGCAGGCGAATAGATCCATTAGTAGGTCTATTTCTGATTTAAGCTTTAGTTCTTGCTCTCGAAAATGTGTGAAGATACCTTCCTCCTTTTGATTTGGAAGATGGTGGAGAATACCAACCTGTTTCTTTATCCTACGAGCGACTTCTCTTTGTTCGACTGAAAAAGGAAAGTCAAACGTTTTGAGTTGTCTGGCAAATGCCTGACAAACATCTAATCTCCTGTCAGGATCAAAAGAGTTACCTACGTAGCGGATATTTTCTTCAGGTTTGATTGGTAAGGTCCTATCAACAACACGATAGATGGTGTACTCAGGTTCGGGTACGAGGTTCAAAAAGATAGAAAGATGTTTTTGTATTTTTCATTTTTTAATTAACCTAAATTAAACTACGGAAAGCAAATAACTTCCAACTAAGTCTGGGAAAACCTAATTGGAAAGGATCTCCTAAAAGCTAGAATATCTAAGGCGGCTTCAAATCGTAACGCTCTACGATCCCCGGCAGCGGCGCCAAAAACTTGTCGTCACCCCTATCGGTCGGTCGGATCTGACTCCGGTCGTTGTTCCAACAGCAACAGAAGCGGCGGACAGTGAGTTTTAAATTTATATGAGCTGGGGCTCAAACTATAAGTACTACCTACCTTGGGAGCAAGCAGTAAGTATAACTCGAGGTCGTTCTTAAATCGGAGCGAATTGAAATGAAGCGGGTCACCAAAGATAATGGTCGCAATTAGGATGGGGGTAGGTAGATAGATCTTGGATTGATTTGGTTTTCTAATTATCCTAAATGCAGAAAAGTAAATAACGAGAAATGAAATTAGGGTTTAAGCAGACAGGTAGAGATGTGATTGCTGAAACTTGGATATTAGGGTTTCGGGATGATGTTCATTATAAAATTGATTGGAGATTCACCAATATAAAGAGTAGACATACTTTCGGTGTAAACACTAAGACCTTACGTTCAGGTGAAACCCTAGAAACATATGTCACTGGAATCCTAGGTTATCATGATTCTGATCAGATCAGGCTGTTTTCAAACCCTCCTGAGCCTTTGCTTAACTAAGACAAAGTCACCCTAAATGTTCTAGGGATCAGGCATAAGGCAACAGACCGCAATTGTATTTACTGACCTTTCTTAACACCTAATCGTCTATTTACTTTCATTATAGCAAATACTGATTGTATCCTGTGTATTGTCACACCCCGCCAAACGGTAATTACAATTACATAGAGCGGTTTGCGGAAGCTTAGTGACGTGGCGGGGGTGCGAGCAGTAAAACAACCAACAGATACATACATACTCAGAGCATATGATTATCGCAGAACGAAATAGATTAAGATGCCATTAGTTAAAGTTTTACAAAAGATTACCACTTGAAAAGTGGTAACAGTAATAGTAGTAGTTGAAATCAGTATTTCATAAAATACATAATATCAAAAGTAGATTTCATAGGTATAACTGCAGTAGTTGCAGTTATACAGAGGAAATCCAAGTGTCCCAAAAGTAGTGGCATCCTAACAAGTCCAGGGTAGTCCGTCCTGATATGCATGCAGATCTTACTTACGCTGCTAATTCCCTGAAAAACATAGAGTAAAACGTCAACAAAATTGTTGAGTGAATTCACAAGTTTGTTTGTTATGTAGGAAACACAAGTTAATCATTTAAGAATAACATTTCCAAATAAGTGTTGTTTGTCAAGTAGGAAACACAAGTTATTAACAAATAACATTTCCCAAATCAGTTGTAGTTGTAATAGGAAACACAAGTTATTAATCAAATAACATTTCCTAAATCAGTTATCAGTAGGAAACACAAGTTAACCTAAATAAAGATTAACATTTCCAAATCAGTGTACGTAGGAAATCCTTTCCTAATCAATAGTTTAGTGGGAATATTTAGACGGTGATCCCTTGAAAGGTGAGCTAAACCTGTCAAGTAAGGTAACCCGATCTAACCCTATAACCAAACCACGACCCTAATCTGTTGTTGTTGTGCCAAGTAGGACATTTAAGTATACGCTCCCAAATTCGTAGGAGGGTCGTCACGGCGATAGTACTATCCGTATACTCAGTGGCTAGAGTCACCTAGCTAATGGTTATAGTCTGTAGCCATAAGGTCTTTTATGCACTACATCGTTCAGCCTAGATCTGTACCAAGATTCGTTGCCTAAATTCCCAAAATAGTTATGAAATACATTTCATAAAACATAGTTCAAATAGTTGTGTGAAATACCCTTTCACAAACAGTTCAAGTATGAAGTACCCCTTCATAAACAGTTTAAGCAAATACGTACCGTATTTAATCAGTCACAACATGAAATCTCATTTCATCAATAGTTTAAGTAAATACATCAAGTATTCAAACAGTTGTCGCATGCAATTATACATACGATTTCTATGTTTTCCACCCCGAGGTTTTAAAACATTAAAACATGTAAAAGGGGTTTGTGAACTCACTGTGAGTGCTCGGATGTGAATGCTAGCGAGATAAGATAACGAAGCCCAAACGTAGTCAACCTATACACAACAATGTATTAACTATAAGTACTTTGTTTACTTATGTTAATAGTTCGTTCGTTTGAAGAAATTATCAATTTCTTAGGTTTGTGTATTTCGTTGATGATTGTTGTTGGAAATATATAATATTATCCAAGTATTGTTCGTTTGTCGAATTGTCCGAAGTGTGTAAGTACATATCCATATATATACTTATATAGTTGAATATATATATTCTTGTATATATATATTATTATTCGTTGTTTCTTTAATATATAACTCGTATATATATAAACATTTTCCGACATTTAGGTTTACAAAACACAAGTCCAAATTGTCCCGCATAATGTTCATCTATAAATACGTCTCAATCATTTATAATCCCACTCGATAAATGTACGTATTTAAGTTTGTATATGTTTATAAGTATGTTACTCGTTCGTCGAAAACATTTGGGTTGTCATTTACTAGTTCATCGTAATCACATGGCTTGTCCATTACTAGTTCATCGTAATACATGGTTTGTCTATTACTAGTTCATCGTAATCATTTGGGTTGTCTATTACTCGGTCATCGTGTTTGAGTCACAACAGGTTTTGGCTACTGATGAAGTTCACGCGATCGGTTGAGTAGATCACGCGATCGCGTGGTCTACTTAACTACGCGATCGGTTTAAATATATCAAGCGATCGGTTGGTTCGAAGAGGTTCACGCGATCGTGGTTGAAAACCACGCGATCGCGTCGTTCTAATTTTCGAAGATTTCTGAAGTTTTTGTTTCACGCGATCGCGTGAAGTAATAAAAGGTTTTAGCGGGTTTTGTTCATGAAAATGACGCGATCGCGTCATCTGCTTCTGCACAGAAGCATCAGACGCAGAACAGAGCTGCAAAATTTTGGTCTATTTTCACTTCAATCGTTTGTAGTTCGTATTCAATATGTTCCAAAAGGTTTACACTAGTTCCATAACATGTTTTGGCATCATAATATACCATTTTAACAAGTTTTCACCAATCGATTTTCGTTTTATGGTTTTGGTTTCTCAAGCTCATTTTCAAGATCAAAGCTTCAAATCTTAGATTTTGTATGTTATATAGCTAGATTATGATGTTTAACATGATATATATACGAATTTAAGCAAGAAAATCAAAGTTAGAAAGTTTTCTTACAAAGGTGAAAAGGATGAAGATGGTGATCGGATGATGATGATGATGGTGATAGAGTCACTGGCTTGTGTTCTACTACTGCTGCTGCCTTGCTCCTGATCTTGTTAAGTTTGTTTGTGAATGAGAGAAAGAATTTTGGTGAATTATTTGTGTGTGTGTGTTCTGCCGAATGATCACAGAGAGAGGGAGGGAGTATGGTTTAAAAACAATCGGTCTCCTCAATTATTGACGGTAGGTGCCAAATTTTTGGCACATCAATTTCGAGTACGAGTATAATTATAGCAATATAAAATTTAACATTTTATATTTTTGTTTTGTAGATGCTCTCCTGGTTCGTAATATATTTTCAGAATAATGAGGTTATCATTATTTTTAGTAGTTGTACATTTTTGTACATTTTACTGCGCACGTCCAATTGAGCGCCAAATTTCGGTTGAGTTTCGAATTCATATTTCGAAGTAATGTTCTAAATACTTGAAAACGTACTAGGAAAATAACGTTTTCCAGATTTTGACCTTTTAGGAACGTTTTAGAATTGTTTCTGTTCGTTATATAATACGTTTTATGTTAAACGTATAATTGAACCATTTTATCTATATGTTATAGATATATAATTTCTCGTAATTAATAACCGAATTATTAATTATTTCATATAACCAAATCTGGTTAATTATTTTTGTCGGCTTCGTTTCGATACGTTTGTACGTAATTTATAAATACTACGTATAATGTAATACTTTTTGTATTATTGTTTAGGGCTCGCTAGACTCATATCACATCATAGGTTTAGTTTAAAACAAATGCAGGGAATTAGCGTAAGAAATGCATGTAATTAAGTATAATTATATACCTAATTTGAAGTAGTGTCACATGTATGTTAAACTATTGGTGTGATTAGGGTTTTGCATGTCTAGGTATATGATTGACACTACCCTGTATTGTTTCTATTGAAGCACATACTTAACCATCATAAATATAGACCCTCCTTTACAGTCAGGCGTTCATCCCTAGGAATAATCACGGTGTACAGGGCAATTAGGCATTTCCACAGTGTTCCAAACCCTAGATGTACTGACGGTGTACTGGGCATTTAAGCATTTCCACAGTGTTCCAGATCTTAGGTGTACTAACGGTGTACAGTGCAACAAGCATTTCCACAGCTTTGATTCCTAGACCACAGTTCTAGAAGGATCACTTCTAGGTAATTCACGATGAAACAATCCATGGCATTTCCTTAGCTTCCACGTATTTGTACTCCACACGAGGTGTTTCCAACGCTATACGAAGTACCGTGCCTTTTTAAAGGAAAGTTCATAGTTTCATACTGTAACTGGAGATAACTGTATATTCATAGTATTAGGGTTGATCAGATCCTATCCTAGGGCAACAGTCACGTGAAAGTCTGGAAAGGGTGATGAGAGACTAGATCTATATTCAGGATAAGCTTAACCAGATACACAGCATAACAATTTGCAATCGTATAAATGAAACATTAATTTAACATCATCCCTACTCCTAATATCTACATTTCAACAATCACAATATTAAACTACTCTATAAACATGGCAATATGCAGAATACAAACTGAAATAACATAAAGCACAAGCATTATAACAATAAGTAAAGTTTAGATATCACTGGGAATACAGCAGCGTAATACTGAGGATTACAAATAGTCTGAACTTGAAAAACTCGTTACAACAAGATTACCAAGCTAAAACTTCCTCTAGACTCGAACCGTAAGCTCAACCCTAACCTTTCTCCTCTAACTCCTAAGAGTAGTGCTAGAGAGAGAAAGTTAGAGAGAGAAAGTGAAAGAAAAGAGAGAAATAAGAAAAGTGAGAGAATGAGAAATGTGTGAATGTGTTGAGGTGTATAAAATGAGGAGGAGTGATCCCCTATTTATAGGCAAAGCTCAAAAATCAGCCGTACAACTCGCGAAACAGCACGTACAAGCAAACGAAGCAGCATACGGGGGCAAGGGGCCGTATACGGCCTTGGTAGGGCCGTATACGGTGTGTACATGGCCGTATACGGTCTTAGGTAGGCCGTATACGGTTGCCAAGGCCGTATACGGTGTCCGTCTGATTTCGTTCGTTGATTAAAACGCGTGTATCTCCTTCGTTATGCGTCCGTTTGACCTGATTCTTTCGCATGTGTCTTCGTAATTCCGTTACGCTTCTAATGATGCCAACTTCACTGAAATTGGATGTGTATAGCTCAAGCATAGCCGAAATGACTTTATAGGGTCTGTTATTGCTCAGTCTTCTCCGTTCTTTATCCGATTTGCATGATTCTTGATTTTCCCGTCTCGATTTTACCTGTTTTATCATATGATGAAATTAGAATGTGATCTATATAAGGTAAATGAGGCCGGATGATTTTGTGCATGTTTATTCGTCCTGATTTGCTTGTTATTTGGACGTTTTAGGTGATTTTTGCAGCAACGCCTATATTTAGACCACTTTAGTGAATTTTAGTAAATAATGATCATTTTGGAATGTTTTCACTAAAGATACGTCCAAAAAGTATGGAATATTGCCCTTAAAAACATGACTATTTGAGTCACATCACGGGGATAAAAAGTCGTGGAACAAGCGGCAATGGGCGCCAAAAGAAGAGGCGTGGTTAGCAACTTGTTTGTGCGACACGTCCGAAGACTCGGAAAGAGGCAACTAACAAAAGAGGGGAACTTTGTGGGGTACTGTTGAAGAAAAGTTTATGTCCAACACACATGGTTGGGTTCGCGGTGCCGACCAACTATCATCCAAGTGGCGTGTTATTAATAATACGTGCAAAAACTTCAATGCTTGTTATGAGTTGCTAGCCCGAGCTTGGGGAAGCGGTCGAGACGACGGAATGGTGTACGATCTAGCCGTAGCCGAATACTACAACACCTATTTGAAGACATTCACCATGAAGGAGTCTTGGAAAGCGGTCAAAGATCATCCGAAATGGAAAGCACCACCGCCGGTTGGTGGAACCGGATTACGCGATGAGGAAGATGATTATTTTAATCAATCTATTGATCTCTCTGCCGACCACCATACATCACAATCAAACGAGCTATGTGGACCCAACCCGCTTTCAAGGCCCATGGGTCGAAACAGAGCCTGAAAAGCGGCTAGAAGTTCCGGTTCTTTCGATGCGGTGACATCATCCCGAACATCCACCCCGAACGAAAAGGTGGATGTGGCGATAGAGAATATGGCCAAATACAAGGCCGAAATGTTAGCCGCAAGAAAAAAATCGATTGAGGAGATCACCCGTCAAGAAAGACTTCGAACTGCTATGCAAGGTTTTCAATTTCTCCAACTCAACACCGCCGACATCAGGGATTCAAGTGACCGCGCAGCAGTTGCGAGAATGAAGAAAACGTTTCGGAATGAGTTTCAGGAGTTCTACGATGTCGAAGATGATAACGAGGTTGACGACGAGTAGTTTTTATTTGTTGCTTATATTTTTCTATTTCTTGGACTTAATCGCAATCTTTAACTTATTGTATTTTTATTTTTAGGATTGTAACTTTTATATTTTTAGGAAGTAATCGCAAATTTTAATTTTCGTACTTTTTTATTTTTTCTATCGTAATCTATTTTAATTTACCTCTATTTATATAATTATTGTATTGTATTTTAATTAAATTGTATTTGTGTTGTTAAATAAATGAAAATTAAATATAGTTAGTGGGTGGGTCCCAAGGGGGGAAAATTGGCGTTCGTTATGGGTTAGAAAGGTGAAAGGAGCGTTCTGGTGTTATGCTGACGTGACGCTTGAAAAATGTTCTAATATCCGAAATAGTGAACGCTTCTACGGGGCCTGATTGTAAATTGTTGTAAAGCATAAAGGGGGTAAATTGCTACTTACCAAAGATAGCTTGCTTACACAGCTCGGATCTTTGCTGTTGATGTTTTCCTAGTTGTCGTTAGCCTATGACACCCACCACTACCAATCGCCAACTTAAATACATTCGTATATTCATTGTTTTTATTTTTATATAAGGAATTCAGAACCCTAGCTAGGGTTTTTATCAAAATTTCTCCATTAAATCTATCAAAATATCATCACATCATATCATCATTTAAGGTAAGTCAACTATGAAATTAACAGTTCTTTAACATCATCATCGTCATCATTTAGGTCTAACAAATTATTCACTGTTTTTTTTTTTCACTCACGTTATTCTTTAATTATGCTGAATTAATATTTTGGTTCTCCAAATTTAGCTTTGATTTATTTTCTGTTTTGTGAAAGAAAGTGCATTCGATGGAAATGAATATATATGATTTGAAGTGTATTACACGTCTAAACAAGTATTACTTATGTAACTGATTGGTAACGTGACTCACGTGTGGATTGTTTGTTGTATACATGTTTGTTATTTTATTCATTGATGCAGATGGAAAACCATGATCATGAAGTTCTGATTCCTGGAGCAGAGCACCATCGCCTAGAAGTCGAGATGCTAAACGCTTCTGATCCTGTTGCTGCTAAGCTACTAAAACAATCATGCAACTGTTGTTATTTCTCCAAGAAAGAACATAATGTTTCTGATACAGAACAACGCTCCAGATCTACAACCAAGCTTTGTGGGCTTGTGGCTTTTTACTTGATCGTTATGACAGTTGAGATTGTTGGAGGTTTAAAAGCCAATAGTCTAGCTGTTCTTACTGATGCAGCCCATTTGTTAACTGATATTGGTGGATTCTTAGTCTCTTTGTTCACCGTGTGGGCTTCAGGTTGGAACGCTACTGCACATCAATCTTTTGGGTTCAGTCGGATTGAAGTTTTGGGGGCGCTTTTATCTGTACAACTGATATGGATTGTCTCTGGCTATTTGATATTTGAAGCAGTTGAACGAATCATTCATAAACAATCTGAGGTAAATGGTGCAGTAATGTTTCCTATAGCAGCATTTGGTTTTATAATCAACTTCATCATGGTCATGTGGCTCGGTCATGGTCATGGTCATGGTCATGGCCATGAACATGAGCATTCTCATTTTCATGATATAAATGAAGAAGAGGGTATGAATTTGGTGGTGGCGACTTCTAAAGACAAGAAAAGTGGGTCGATGAATATAATTATTGAAGGGGCTTATTTACATGTAATGGCAGATATGATTCAGTCAGCCGGAGTGATGGTTGCAGGACTGGTGATATGGGTCAAACCAAAATGGTTAGTGGTTGATTTGGGTTGTACAGTGATCTTCTCGGTTGTGGCTCTATGTACAACTCTACCAATGCTTAGGAATATATTTTCCATACTAATGGAGACTACACCAAGTGAAATTAATGTTGTCAGCTTGAAAAGTGATCTACATAGCATCAAGGGACTACATGATGTTCATGATCTACATGTATGGGCAATAACACAAGGGAAATTTGTATTGACTTGTCATGTAATAGTTGAGCCGAATGTGAATCCAAATGAAATACTTCACATAATTAAAGAGTTATGTGAAGGTACATATGGAATTCATCATGTAACTGCACAGATTGAAATTGTATGTCTTAATCCTTAAGAGGGTCAAACTCGCAAAACATATCTTTATGTAAAACAACATTCTAATTTGTAGCAAAGAAAATAACAAATGATCAAAACGAACAAGTCCTAAACATATGTGATTGTTACCGAATCAAGTTGAACAGCAACTTTTCGTATTATTGGATGAATCACCAACATTAAGGGTGGTTCCTTTCCCAGGTACTGCTACATCTTGGGCCGCCAATGCTTTCTTGCTAATGATGTGATAAATCTCTGTCAAAATAGTTTCAAATGCTTTCTCAATATTATGTGCTTCAAGTGCTGATGTTTCAAGAAATGAAAGCCCTTCTTTTTCAGCCAATAATTGACCTTCTTGTTCAGGGATGGCTCTGAGATGGTTCAGATCAGATTTGTTTCCAGCCATCAGGACAACGATGTTGGAGTCAGCATTGGCTCTAAGCTCGTGCAACCATCTCTGGACATTATCAAAAGTTGGTCGTTTTGTTATGTCGTACACGAGTAGAGCTCCAACTGCACCTCGATAATAAGCACTGGTAATGGCTCTGTATCTTTCCTGACCTGCAGTGTCCCAAATTTGTGCCTTTATTGTTTTTCCTTCAACCTGTGTTCAAATCATTCGCCAAATATTACTTAGATTAAAAGTTCAGCACTATCAGCTACAAGCAAATACAATTAGTAGTGATAATATGCTCATAACAGACCGTAAAAAGTGCAAGAATTCTATTTTTTTGACGACCCAACATAGAGATCAATCCAATCCTACATTGTATATTGTTAGATACGCTTATGGAGAATGAATTGAACTTTTATTAGCTTACAACTTCACCCAACATTGAATAAATTTGATGTTTTTCGTCAGCCTAAAGAATTAAGATTAAAAATTATTCAATCAAAAACTCAAAGATTTAGCCAACCAACGTAACAGCTAAGAAGGTGTTTGGGATTGCGTTCTGAGAACAGATTTTACCAGCTAAAAAGGTGTTTAGGATTACGTTGTGACTTGTGAGAACAGATTTTACCATACATGTACCAAACTGTGTTTTCTTTCGAACAAAATTCGTATAATCATTCCTTAACAAACAATCTCCTTATTTACGTTTTGCAAATACAGTCATCAAATAATCACGTAAAAACGCATTCCCGAACAACCCTTTGAGTTATACATCATATTAGATTAGGTTAGATTATATACTCCTTAAACCAGTCAATGATTCCATGGATCCACCTTAGCAAAAATACATACAATCAACTGCAACTTTCCTTAAACTTTAAAAAATCAAAAATTGTCCTAATCAAATCCTAGAAATGACCGCAAATCGCATTCATTTTTTCATTAAAATGGTGATTCTGAATGTGGATCTGCAACAATTCATTCAATAGTATGATCAAACTAAAGTTCAAAACTTCAAATGCATAACATCATCATAAACAAATCAAAACAAAAACAAAAAAATTAAAATAATAAACATAAAAAACAAAACCTGAAGAGTTCTTGTAGCAAATTCAACACCAATAGTAGCTTTAGACTCCAAATAAAACTCATTTCTTGTAAACCTTGACAAAATATTAGATTTCCCAACACCTGAATCCCCAATCAACACTATCTTCAACAAATAATCATAATCTTGATCTATCTTACTACTACCTCCTGCCATTCTTCTCAGCTTCTGTCACAAAAACTTATTAAAAAAAACAAAATTACAAGTCATTTCAGATAAATTTACCAAACCTGATAGATCTGAAACAAATTCAACATTGTAAAGTTATTGATTAATTTATTACTGAAGAAAGAAACGCATGCAGTAGACAGAGAGTTCAATTCTTACAGTGTAGCAGAGAGATCGATCGGAAGAAATGTGGAAAAAAAAATAGCTATAAATTAATTAATACAGTAGTAATTTATTAGTGAGGTTGGACTTGGAGTGTGTATCAAGTGTTTAGGAGGAGGAAATGAAATTATTATGAGGAAACTGTGGAGTTGGAAACTGCCGACATTAAGTGTCATGTGAAAACTATGCAACTTCAAGAGCTAGCTTTCAATGTCTAGTCAAATTTGTTTTTAAATATTATTTTAATTTATGGATTTTGCTATTTATATAAGAGTTAATTTATGCTTTAAAAATGGTAAATTAATGGGCTATGTTTAAGAGTTAATTTATGCTTTAAAAGTTGATAAATTAAAGTGGTTGAGGGAAGATATATTCAAGAGGTGAGTAGTTATTATTAAGGTACAAACATTCAATTTATTCATAGCTTTAAAGGCTATGTATATCATTTTCTTTCATTTATTTATTTATTTATTTTTTCATATGTAGGTAAGAATTGTTGTAGTAAATAAAATATTAATGAATCACCACCAACTTATATGTGCAAGTCTAGCAACATGTGATGCGTATTAATTACTCCTTAACTCACAAATTAAGTGTATCCAGATTTTAATTTGATGCAAAACAGGATGTCGTTTTTGAGCTTTTGGAGGCCTTATGCGAAATCTCAAAATGAGGCTCAAAATAATAATTTTAATGTTTTTTAAAATTTGTATAATCGGAAGAACGGGATGCCTATAACGTTATATTTTTTCCGTTTTTTCAACTAAAATCATATAAGATATTTGAAAATGTGATTTTCATTTTCGAATGGTTCTTTTGACAAATCGATCTTACGGGAAAAGAATTTGGAAAAGATAATTTCATGCATGCTTTTATAAGTAGCAAAATGAATGGGTTGGGTCGGGTCGGGTCTAGATGGGTTTGGGTCTAAATGGGTCCGGGTCTAGATGGGTCATTTAGAAGGATGAGTCTAAACGGGTCCGGGTCAAATGGGTCTCGGGTAGGGTCCGGTCATCGGGTTTTTACCAAACTTTTTTTTTTAATTTGAGTGAAAAATGAAAAAAATGAAATGAGGTAAAAAAAAATTATCCGCTAGACCCGTTGGTTAATTGTTACACAATTGGAGGTTGTATTGAAAAACCCATTTGGAACCATCCAAAAAATGGGGAGGAGACCCAACAAACTCATCCCCTTCTAAACATTTAATCAAATTGACCCATAATTAACCAATGAGTATAAAATTGCCACCTCCATGAGCTTCAATAGTATTACTTAAATTTTGACGTCATTATCCTTTTTTTTTTTAATCATTGGCATCTACATTTTCATTATTACCGTCATATCATGTTTTGGTTAACTTCATTTACATTTTGTTATCAATATCTATATTTTGATGAGTTTATGGTAGCGATTGACAACATACTTTATTTTTTGTTTCAGTGTTATCAATTAACCAGTTTTATTACCAATGTCGTCAACAAATTTAAGACTTTTTGTCCCAATGTAACCAACGCACTTATTATATTACCAATGTCGACAACGAATTTGTTTAAAATGTTTCGAGGTCACCAAAATACCTTTGTTAACAAGCTATGTTTTGAATTTGTTGATGTGGTGTTGCCATGTCATTTCATTTATGTGACCAGGCTTTCACGTAAGCTAAACATGTACATGCATAATCAACTTCATCTTCTCCGATTGACTACCATGTAATTTTTTGTTACATTAACGGTAACCACCATTTTTTCCAGCGAATCTAAACGCAATTTCTACATTTTTTTTTTCGTGAAAGTAATTAGAAATTACATGTTAGTCGATCGGAGAAGACGAAGTTAATAATCATATGTATACATGTTTAGCTTACGTAGAAGTCTAGTCACATAAATTAGATGACATAGCGACATCACATCACAACTTTAAAACGTTGCTAATTACAAAAAAAAGTATCTTGGTGACCTCGAAACATTTTTAATTTAACAAGTTCGTTGCCGACATTGGTATTAAAATCAGTTCGTTAGTGACATTGAGACAAAAAGTAACAAGTTTGTTGCCAACATTGGTAATTAAACCGGTTCATTTGTGACATTGGGATAAAAAGTAAAGTATGTTGGCAGTTCGTATCATAAACCCTATTTTGATATATTAGCAATTTTTTTCTTCTTAAATGGCTCCATTTTTGAGATTGAGTTAGTTTTTTGATATCGCGTAAAAAGTCACGTTTTTACTACCGATATCTCTCTCATTCTGGAACAATACTTAGCATTTGGACTCAAATAACGTGCAAATCAATGAAACTTTGCCAAGAAGATCAAAATGAAGATGCACGAGAAAAATCACGTAAAACGGGCAGAAAACAAAGATTCCACGCACGTTTGAAGATCCGAGACATCCGAAACAAGATTTGAAGACAAAGTACCCATCACTGAGATTTCTCTTATCCAAGATCTTTGTTTTCAAATTACGAATCCAACAGAAGAAGAATCAACAAAAACGGATGAAGAGTGAAGATTCTGCGTACGTCGAAAGATTCAAATGATTCGTACAAGATATCTAAAGATCAGAGACACATCTCACGGATTTCTTTTCATCAAAGTCTTCATTTTTGAAAAACGAATCCAACGCAAAAAGAATCAACGAAAACGGACGCATAACGAAGAAGATACGCACGAAAACAAGAAACAAGCAAAAGACGGCGAACCGGGGCGGGTGGCAGCCACCAGCCGCCGGCTGGTAGGCTGGCTCCGCCGGATGGACTCCAGCAGTCCACTGGCCTCTTTTCCGTCCTTGCTCGTACTCTCCTGGTGTCACACCCCAAAATTCATTGATTTTGTTTAGCGGAAGCATTTAGTTAAGTATGTGGGTAATGACACCAACATTGTAGATGCATACGTATCAGAGCATATGATTACAATAGAACATATATATTATGTTGCCAAGAGTAATAATTACAAAGTTTTACGATTCATCGAATCGTACAAGTGTAAAAGTAGTTAAGTTTACAAAAGTAGATTTCGTAAATATGACTAAAACGGATTAGTTATATAAAAGAAATCCCATTGTCAAAAGTTGGCATCCTATTTGCATCGTGGCTCACCTATGTTCCATATGTGCAGCGGTTCTTACGTGCAGCTAATTCCCTGAAAAACATAGTAAAAGTCAACAACGAGGTTGAGTGAATTCACAGGTTTTATATTTGCAATTACAGTTCGTTAAACCAAATACGTTGGCAAGTAGTTGTTTGTAGGAAGGTTCGTATCCTAGTAGTTGTAGGAAAGTAGTATCCTATTTCAAAGTATGTTTTGTAGGAAAGTACGTATCCTAATCCGTGATATGTTTCGTTGGGATGTTGCTCAAAATTCAGTATAAGTGATAGTAGGAATGTCAGTATCCTAATAGTTGTTTGCCGTAGGAATGTCAGTATCCTATAAAATGTTTCGTGGGAAAGTCAGTATCCCTGATCCAAGTCAGTAGGATCGAGTACCCAAGTCAGAAGGGTAAAACCATAATAGTAGGGAAAGTCAGTATTCCTGATCCAAGTCAGTAGGATCGAGTACCCAAGTCAGAAGGGTAAAACCAGAATAGTAGGGAAAGTCAGTATCCCCGATCCAAGTCAGTAGGATATGGTCCAAGTCAGTAGGACTCATTAGTTGCTCAATCAGTTTAGTAAACACTAATCAAAAGTAGTTTACCGGTCGTTCTCCGGTTTCTCAGACAAAGTTTAACACGTTTGTAACAGTTCATAGTACGAAAACGTTATTTCATAAACACGAGTTGGTTCAAAAGTTTAACAGTTCTAAAGTACTCTAATCGTTCGAGTAAAACAGATATACAATCACGTAAATAAAAGCAGTTGACTATGTTTTCCACCCCTGTTCAAAAGTAGTAAAACGGTAAAAGTAGGGGGCTGTGAACTCACCTGTTGAGCTAAGTAAAGTGCGAGTGCTAGCAAAGCCTAAAGCCCGAGGTCTAATCCGAAATCTCCTAAAGCCTTAAATTATGAGATTTAATAAGTATGTGGATGTCTAAGTCGACCATCCATGCTAGTGTCCATTCAACTATATATGTCCAAGTATTCGTTTATCGTTTAGTTTTGTAGTTTTGAAAACATGTACGGCCCGTTGGTGACGGTGTGTAATAATAATTCTCAAAAGCATTATTATTATGTTTCGATTCATTTGTATACTCATAAAGGTGAGTGTTAACCGTTCTTGCATTGGTTTAATATTGTATTAATCAATTATTATCATTTGGTAACCATTTTAAGTAAATTTCAAAGTGCTGAAAAATGTTGACCAAAGTTGACCGTGAGTTGAGATTGCCATGCGAGTTAAGATTGCCTCGTGAGTTGAGATTGCCTCGCGAGTTGAATTGTCTCGCGAGTTGAGATTGCCTCGCGAGTTGAGATTGCCTCGCGAGTTGAGATTGAATCTCAACTCGCGAAACTCTCTGTTCGCGATTTTTGTGCAGATTTCAATTTTTACAGCATTTTTAAGTTGATTTTTGGACATAATAAGTTGATATAACACTAATACATGGTATATTAATCATTATAAACATGAAATAACAAAGGAAATACCGAAATCTAAGAGTTTTCGGAAAGTGTCAGAAACTTATGCGTGTCAATTTTGAATTCCGAAAAGATGGATGTGTAGCTCGTGATCTCGTGAACGTTTTATTCCAAAGGAGCTTGTTGATTCTTGGTGTTTTAATGGTAGCTTTTGGTGTATGTTTGGTGGTGGTTTTAGAGAGAGAATTGGGAGAGAATGGAGGTAGAGAGAGAGAGAGAGAGTGAAAATGAAAAGTGAGGTTGGGTGGGGGGTATGGGGCCGGTTTTGGTGCCCAAAAAGGGAGGGGACTTTGTCCCAATTTGTGGTATTTGACCCGTGTTCGTTTACCCGATCGTTAGATGTTTAAATATTTTTAAATAATAAATTTTTAGATATGTTATCGAATATATTTTTAGTTGGATTATTTTATAAAAATATTTTAGTTGAGTTATAATTTTTAACTTTGTTTTATCTCAGTTTTTACGGATGGGTTTCGAGTTGTTTCAGTTTACGAAATAATCGTTATACGTTACCAAATACTTTGTAAATATTATCAACATAATATTTAATAAACGTTTATGTTATTTAATAATTTCATTTTATTAAATAATTTTGTTCACCAACTGTCGTACATTTTTGTCGCGTTTGTTCCAATTGTTTTGTGCTTAATTACAACTAATTACGAAATGTAATACTGCGCGTAATAACTAGTTGGGCTTTGCTAATGTGTTGTGAATTCACTCAAGTTAGGGAATTAGCCTAAAATGTAAATGTTTAGTGTATGTAATCACGTTTAAATTTTCGGGGTGTCACATTCTCCCCCTGTTAGGGAAATCTCGTCCCGAGATTTTAGTCCATGTCTTTAGGTCGGACGTATGTGTTTCCGAAGAGATGCGTTGTCACCATTGTGACGTCGTAAGTTACCATCGTAACTCAAAATAGTTTTTGTATACTCGTTGTATAGTTAATCAAGTTTATATGTTTGAAGGTGGTTAACGCTTACCAAGTGTTAGGTTCGAATCGACATTCGAATAGTGTAATGTCAAAGCGTAATAATAGTTTGCTAAAATGTACCAATGTTGGCGTAGGAATCCGGTTGTGCATCTGGTGCTCTAAGAATATAAGCGCGTCCGCGAACGGGCTCGTTGTTAGCGATGCGGTTGTTGTTGTTCTGATTGTTGTGGTTGTTATCACCACGATTGTTGTTTTGGTTGTTGTTGGTGTTGTTGAGCTGTGGGCATTGGTTTCGGTAGTGTGTCGTGTCACTGCATCTGATGCATCCATTGTTTCGTTGTTCGTTGTTCGTGGGATGGGTTCTGCATGCCTGGGTTCTGTGTCCCCATCGGTTGCAGTTATCACAAAAGAGACAATCCCCCTCATGGTGTTTTCCACACTTTCCACATTTGGGCCTCTTCCCGAGGTAAGGTTTCAGTTCAGTGTTGGTGATTACGGCGTAGGCGCTGGTGTTTCTCTCACTGTTCCATTTCCTTTTGTTGTTTCCAGAATCACCAGCTTCGATTCGAAGGGGTTCACCTTTCCCAGTAGCAGCTTTCAAAGTTCCAATCAGGACCGCTTCATCGGTCAAGCTTTGAGCCAGGTCAACTGCACTCCTAAAGGTAGTCGGTTTGGAGGACATAACCATGCATCTGATCTGGGGTGCCAAATCCCTGGTGTATCGCTCGATGCGCTTGCTTTCGGGGGTCACCATGTGAGGTACGAGGCGTGCAAGCTCTTGAAACCTTGTCGTGTACCCAGTAATGTCAGCACCGATCATCTGAATGTTCCATAGTTCAGTTTCGAGTTTCTGATGCTCACTGTGAGAGCAAAACTTTTCCATCATCATTTGCTTCAAAGTCTCCCACGAGATGGAGTATGCGGTTGTACGGTCAAGGATCTGAATCTGAGCGTTCCACCAAGTTAACGCTTTGTCGGCTAAGGTACACGTGGCGTACTTCACTATTTTATCAGTTGCGCAGTCGCTGATGTCGATCACTGATTCCATCTTCTCAATCCAGTGGACTAGGCCAATGGCCCCTTCAGTCCCGGTGAAGGTGTTGGGTTTGTAGGCTAAGAAGGTTTTGTATGAACACCCTCGTTGGGTATTCATTGGTGTTTCACTGCTGACGGGGGTGGCTCCACTGTTGTTCACTACGTTTTCACGGTTGCGACTGGCCTCGTATAGGGCAATTGCTTCGGCCACGCGTCGCTCTATGATTTGTTCGGTGGTCTCGACGGTAGGGGGTGTGGTCGCTCGGCGACTGTTTCGGGTCTTTCTTTGTTTATGCGGCATGATGACGTTCTACGATGAAGGAAATGCAGAAGTCAATGCCAATTTAAAAGATGTGAAGAATGAAGTTTCACATATTTTTAGTTATCGAATATTTAAGAAGGATTGACAAGATTCCCATCACGTATCTTACGACTATGAAACGCCCATATGTACGTAGTATAATATAATCACGTTGGCCAGGCGTCATTATATGAGGCTAAATACATACTTCTTTTCATCAACCGTTTAATACGACCAGGTTCATATGAGATCAGAGTAAGATTGAACGAATCGAACGTAGCACGGTTCAATAAGTGGATCACGCCTGTCGATGTGTCATGACGATAGTTAGACATATGCAAATGTGTGTATGCATGTGCGTTCTAGCCAAGGCTATAGTCTAGGTCTCTAAGGTCTCTAAGTCACCTAAGAAATCTAGTTCGCTATAACCAATGGCTCTGATACCAATCTGTCACACCCCCAAATTTATTGATTTTGTTTAGTGGAAGCATTTAGTTAAGTATGGGGGTAATGACACCAACATTGTAGATGCATACGTATCAGAGCATATGATTACAACGGAACATATATATTATGATGCCAAGAGTAATAATTACAAAGTTTTACGATTCATCGAATCGTACAAGTGTAAAAGTAGTTAAGTTTACAAAAGTAGATTTCGTAAATATGACTAAAACATATTAGTTATATAAAAGAAATCCCATTGTCAAAAGTTGGCATCCTATTTGCATCGTGGGTTGCCTATGTTTCATATGTGCAGCGGTTCTTACGTGCAGCTAATTCCCTGATAAACATAGTAAAAGTCAACAACGAGGTTGAGTGAATTCACAAGTTTTATATTTGCAATTACAGTTCGTTAAACCAAATACGTTGGCAAGTAGTTGTTTGTAGGAAGGTTCGTATCCTAGTAATTGTAGGAAAGTAGTATCCTATTTCCAAGTATGTTTTGTAGGAAAGTACGTATCCTAATCCATGATGTGTTTCGTTGGGATGTTGCTCAAAATTCAGTATAAGTGATAGTAGGAATGTCAGTATCCTAATAGTTGTTTGCCGTAGGAATGTCAGTATCCTATAACATGTTTCGTGGGAAAGTCAGTATCCCTGATCCAAGTCAGTAGGATCGAGTACCCAAGTCAGAAAGGTAAAACCAGAATAGTAGGGAAAGTCAGTATCCCTGATCCAAGTCAGTAGGATCAAGTACCCAAGTCAGAAGGGTAAAACCAGAATAGTAGGGAAAGTCAGTATCCCCGATCCAAGTCAGTAGGATCTGGTCCAAGTCAGTAGGATCTGGTCCAAGTCAGTAGGACTGATGTGACGTAAAAAGTCATGTTTTTAGAAGCTTTATTCCTCACATTTTGAACCTTTCTTTAGTGAAAACATTCCAAAACATTGATTATTTACTAAAATACACTAAAGTGGTTCAAAAGTAGACGTTGTGATAAAAATCACTGAAAACACTCTAAAAATGCACAAAACACAGCATTTTAATACATGCCGATTCCTCCGATCTCATTTTCCTGTCAAGACACACTTCCTAACTTCTACCATCTGTTGTATAGGTAAAATCGAGATGGAAAAATCTGGAATCAAGTGAAACGGCCAAAGGACGGAGAAACCACTACGCTTTCAGAGCCAATAAAAGTCATTTCGGCTACGCCTAAGCTCTACACATCCAATTTCTATGAGATTGGCATCATTAGAAGCGTAACGGAATTACGAAACCACAGGCGAAAGAATCAAGTCAAACGGACGCATAACGAAGGAGATACGGACGTTTTAAGCAACGAACGAAATCAGACGGAGACCGTATACGGCCTCAGGCACCGTATACGGCCCATATAAGACCGTATACGGCCTATACTACACCGTATACGGCCCCTGCAAGGCCGTATACGGCCCCCTACCCCATATCGTGCTCCGTTTGCTTGTACGTGCTGCTTCGTGAGTTGTACGTGCGATTTGGTGGTTTGCCTATAAATAGTGGACATCCCCAACACCTCATTGATACCAACTTTCTCATTTCATTTCTTCCTTACACTTTCTCTCTCACACACATCACTCTCTCTCTAGTTTCTCTCTCTAAGGGATTTTCTCTCTCTAGAATTGAGCTAGTTAGAGAGATAGTTAGGTAGAGGTAGCTTTTAGCTTTTGTACGGAGGCACTCCAAGACATTGTATTTGTGAAGATCTGTCTGTAATAAATTCGTATCAGGTTCTATTTATATATCTCTTACTTTCCAGTTTTAAACATGTGTTGCTTTGTTTATGCTTGTTTAGGATTGTATGCTAGATATATAATGTTAGGATAGACATTTCTTTGTGTTTACTATGATTTAGTTATGTTAGAATAGTCAAAATGTTTATGCCATGCTGTTACTCTGCCCGTGTTACTTTAAACTGTGTATGAACTCGTAAACTGAATCTCGAATGTTTATCTATCCAACCTATGCTGTGGTTAGAAGCTTCCTGCTAGAACTTGGCCAATTACTAGTGGTACGTTCTCTACCTATTCTATACTTGATGATCAATGAACTTGGTATGGATGTGTTCTCTAGGTTGAAACAAATCATAAGAGACACGGAGCGTAGGATTAGAGATAGGTTAGATTCATATTTATTTGTTATATATCTTTGAGAGAACTTTCGGGATATTTATGATTTAATTATTGGTTATCTGCTATGCTAGGATTACGGTGTTCTGTTATGTGTTACCCTATCGCATGTTCTTGTTTGATTGTTGCCTTAGGATTAATGCATACTAGAGTTATCTCCTTGGTTCATATCAGTAACTGTATAATTAGGTTTTCAAACACAGAATATTGGTTTACACAGTAGATTAACATGCATGGAATAGTTGTGATGGTTTATATCTGTAATGCTGAACAATTTAACTGATCGTTAGCCCGATTATCCCAACTTGGTCCGCGGGATTATCCCCGTTCGTGTTCTTGTTCAATCAACAATTCACGCTACGATACAGACGTCTCTGATGACTGTGACTGGGGACCAGGATTCGAGGATAGTCGTCGGTTGAATTGGTCTGTACATTTGGGAGAACTTCCGGTGTATCTGACTTCTATAACTGCTATCCACGTGACATGTTACTTATCTGATTGCGGACAACTCTACGTTAGATATTTAATAGGATCGTAGTTGTAGCTCATTAGGATATAGGAAATCTGCGGGAGTAATGTGGAACCCTAATTAATGTAACGGAAAAACCGTAAAATGCCCTATTACTCGGTATAGTGCTGGAAACACCCATTGGTGGAGTACAAACGTATGGAAGCCGCGGAACGGTCGTAGGTACAATACTTTGCATTAATTATGTTTCTATCCTCTCCGGATTAGTCATCACATCTAGTAGCCTTACCCTTGACTATTCATCAATAACATTTAACGAAATCATAGTAAACACTCGCTTATCCTCTGTTGACCGAGTCTCCGTACAAACCTCTTTAGTTCCGTTTTCTTTATTTAATTAGTATTTAGTAATAAAAACAAAACCTATCCAAAAGCTTTTAAAAAAACCCTAGCTGAATCTCCAAAGATAATAAAACTTCCTAGACTCCCATGCCCGTTGTAGTTTGAAGAACGACACCTGAGTCATACATACCACTTGCTGCCCTTTTAGGTCTGTCAGTAGTATACAACTTAGGATTCCTCTGCTCTACAAATTTAAAACTCACTGTTCGCCACTTCTATTGCTGTTGGATCAACGACCGGAATCAAATCCGTCCGACCGATAGGGGTGACGACAAGTTTTTGGCGCCGCTGCCGGGGACTACAACGACCGATTTTAGGAATTTTGTTATCTTAGTTATTTAGCGATCCTTACGGAAGATCAAAATCATCCGGAAGTTACAGTTTTTATCCCTAGGTTAGTTAGTTTTTAATTTCCCGTCCTTAGTTAAACCTATCCTTTCCAAAACCTTATTTTCTTCTTAAAACAAGTTATGGCGAATCGTATCACTCTCGCCTCGTCAACCCAACCACTGCTAGAGGGACGAGGAGGACCAATCGTATCACCAACCGACGAAACCATTGAAATCAAGCCACGCTTCATTAAATTACTTAAATCTCAGTGTCAATTTCATGGTCTTTCGGTTGAAAATCCAAACGCCCATCTTAACAAATTCATCAACCTTTCCGACTCTTTCGAACAAACCGGATCCAGTGTCAAAGTCACCCGACTTCACCTGTTTCCTTATTCTTTAGCTTTCCGAGCTCAGACATGGTTTTATGAACTCGAACCCAATTCGATTCATACATGGGAGGAGATGGCTACTAAGTTCTTGGCTAAGTTTTTCCCTCCGTCCCTACAAACCAAGCTCAAAAATGAAATCATTAACTTTCGTCAAGGAACTACTGAATCATTAAGCTCAGCTTGGGAACGCTTTAAGAATCTGCTTGGAAGATGTCCGAATCATCAGTTGGCTGAAACGAATCTGGTCTGCACATTCTACAACAGTCTGAATTCTCATCACCAACAAACCCTCGATGCTGCTTCATCCGGAAATTTCATGCTACATACTTCAGAAGAAGCCTGGAAGTTGATTGAGACCTTAACGATGCACCAACATGACTTGGAGTTTGATGAATCAACCTCGGAAGACAAAGACACTTCTACTCAAGCGTTCGACACTTTAAAAGCTCAACTCGAATCCATCTCTAAAGTTGTTAAGGATATGCAAGACTCTTCCAAATCTAGGAAGCAACCTCAACGGCTCTTTTCACACTCGAAGCCCAAGGAAGACGTTCTCGCCACATCAGGAGCCACTGATCAAATCATTCATTCAAAATCTTTCACTCAGCGGTTATCCAAACAACCTATCTCTCATTTGTTAGTTCCCTCTACACCCTCTACTTCCTTTCAATTGTCTTCTCGTCTAAACAATACGATTTTCAATAACTTCATGGTTGAGCAAAATAATAAAAACAAACAAATTGTTGATTTTCAAAACCAAATTGATTATTTGCTCAGAATTTCAAACGATTTAATTAAAAACATGGAGAATAATGTTAAAAGATTGTTTTTAAAAGTTGAGAAGAAGCGATTAGCAAAGCTATTCATCATTCATCTTATGATTATGATGATATCCTTGTTGTCACTAGAGGCGGAAAAGAGACTAAGAATGAGAAATAAAAAGATATTCCTCCAGACGAGCCTTCTAGTTCTTCTGATTCAGTACCTGTTGACACTCCTGTCACCTCTCCTGAACCAGAATCTTCCAAAGCCTCAGAAGGAGTTAAACCAACACGTATACCTTTCCCTGGTAGGCTTAAGAAAGAAAAACAAGAAGCCCAGTTTGGAAAATATCTAGAGATGTTCAAAAGCTTACACTTAAACGTTCGATTATTAGATGCTTTAGTTGAAATGCCTAGTTGTGCCAAATTCTTTAAAGAACTTATATCCAACAAAGAAAAACTCAGACAAATAGTGAACTTGCCCTTAGACGCAGAATGCTCTTTAATTATGCAACAAGGACTGCCCCCAAAGCTAGGAGACACTGGCCGTTTCACTATTCCTTGTTACCTTCAGGATGTTCAAATAAGTAACGCCTTAGCTGACTTAGGAGCTAGTGTAAACCTTATGCCATACTCGCTTTATAGGAAACTAGGATTAAGCGAACTTTTACCAACCCGTATGACCATCCAATTAGCTGATAGATCAGTTAAACTCCCTCGAGGAATTGCTGAAGATATTATGGTACGTGTTGATAAATTCGTCTTTCCTGTTGATTTTGTTGTTATGGATATTGAGGAAGACACTCAGGTACCACTCATCCTTGGTAGACCTTTCCTAAATACTACCAAGGCCGTCATTGACGTGAATGAAAAATCTTTAAAACTTAGAGTGGGAACTGAGGAAGTCACCTTCAATGTCGATAAGCTAATAAACCTTCCTATGGGAGAAGACCTTGGTCTTGTAGATTCTATGCAGGAAATAATTGAAGAACACTTGGAAGAAATCCTCGCAGTAAGCAGCATTAATCCCCTTCCAAACACTGTCATCACAACAAGGAAAATCTGTGAAGAAGGTGCGGGTCTATGCTCAGCTATCTCGGATCCATCCATTGCATCAAAGGAAGTACTATTACCTTTAAAGAATTCCAACTTACAGCCCAACAAATTTATCACTGCTGTACCACTTGGGCAAGGCACTCCGGTCACTCTCTTGAGAAGAAGCCCTACTTCTGAAGTCCCTGATTCATCTCTCTCAAAAGAAGAAATTCTGAAGACTCTCAAGGAAATGGAGTCAATGCTTAAACCATCCGATCCGCAACTTTCTAAAAGTTGTGAAAACTTGAAACCAGAGATTACTTTTACCACATCTTCTTCAGCTCAGTTTCAGAGATTTGCACTCACAAAGGACAACAAAGAAATAATCACTGAAGATAATGTAATCTCTCAATCTTCCCAAGTAAAATATGAGCTGAGAAAATATGAGCTTTACAACAATACAGAATGGGTTGAAATAGCATCAGCCGACATTCCAGAGGCACCTGCAGTTGAGTCAGATTATCAGACAACATACGATGAGCTTAAGAGAGACGAGATTGCCAGGATGAAGCCTTCCACTGAAGAACCACCCGAATTGGAGCTAAAGGAACTCCCCTCACACCTTGAATATGCTTTTCTCGAAGGAACTTCGCACTTACCAGTTATCATATCCAAAGATCTGAAGCCCGAAGAGAAAGCACTACTCATTAAGGTTCTAAAGTCACATAAGAAAGCGATTGCATGGAAAATCTCTGACATACAAGGGATCAGCCCAAATTACTGCACTCACAAGATCTTAATGGAAAATGACTTCAGGCCTTCCATTCAAAGGCAAAGGAGAGTTAACCCAAAGATTCAAGACGTGGTGAAAAAGGAGGTTATCAAACTCTTGGATGCTGGTCTAATTTACCCTATTTCGGATTCCCCATGGGTCAGTCCAGTTCAAGTCGTCCCAAAGAAAGGAGGCATGACGGTCATCGCTAACGAAGACAACGAGTTGATTCCAACACGAACCGTCACCGGTTGGAGGGTATGCATCGACTATCGGAAACTAAATGAAGCTACACGCAAAGATCACTTCCCTCTACCGTTCATTGATCAGATGCTTGAAAGATTGTCAGGAAACGAATTCTATTGCTTCCTCGACGGTTTCTCTGGCTATTTTCAGATACCTCTCGATCCAAAGGATCAAGAAAAGACAACGTTCACCTGTCCATACGGAACCTTTGCCTACCGACGTATGCCATTTGGCTTATGTAATGCACCGGCGACATTTCAAAGATGCATGGTAGCAATCTTCCATGACATGATTGAACAATGCATGGAAGTGTTCATGGATGATTTTTCGGTTTTCGGAGATTCGTTCACCACTTGTCTTTCTAACTTGAACAGAATGCTCACCCGATGTGAAGAATCGAACCTAGTTCTGAATTGGGAAAAATGCCATTTCATGGTAAAAGAAGGCATAGTTTTAGGACACCGTATATCCAAAGCTGGAATTGAAGTTGACAAAGCAAAAGTCGAGACCATCTCAAAACTTCCACCACCCACCTCTGTTAAAGCCATCCGCAGTTTTCTAGGACACGCCGGGTTCTACCGTCGCTTTATCAAAGATTTCTCTAAGATATCCCGACCTATGACTCATCTCCTCGAAAAAGATACTCCGTTTGTCTTTACAGACGAATGTCTCAAGGCCTTCGATCATCTGAAAGATCTGCTTGTTCATGCACCGATCATGGTTGCTCCAGACTGGAGTCTCCCATTTGAAATCATGTGTGACGCCAGTGATTTCGCAGTCGGAGCAGTTCTGGGACAGCGGAAGGAGAAACAGTTTCAACCAATATACTACGCCAGCAAAACGCTCACTGACGCCCAAGAAAATTATACAACTACAGAAAAAGAGCTGCTAGCGGTAGTATTTGCTTTTGATAAATTTCGTTCTTATCTAATCTTGTCCAAAACTATTGTCTATACAGATCACTCAGCTCTGAAATATCTTTTTAAGAAGCAAGATGCTAAACCTCGCCTTCTACGATGGATTTTACTCCTTCAAGAATTCGACATCGAGATCAAAGACAAAAAAGTAGCAGAAAACGTCGCGGCGGACCATCTTAGCCGATTAGAGAATCCTTCAATGTATAAGTTGCACGAAAAAGACATTCAAGACCAGTTTCCAGAAGAACAACTCATGCATATTGGTAGATACCATCAAGGGTCACGATCTACCAATGATCCCTGGTATGCTGACTATGCCAATTATTTGGTGGGAAAAATTGTACCTAAAGGGATGCCAACCTCTCGAAGACAAAAATTCTTCCGCGATATAAAGTATTACTATTGGGACAATCCTTTCCTCTTTAAGGTTTGCCCTTATCAGATCATTAGAAGATGCGTTGATGGGAAAGAGGCAGAACACATCTTACACCAAAGCCACCATGGACCTACTGGAGGACATCACGGTACTAACATGACCGCAAGAAAAGTGTACGATGCCGGTTTTTTCTGGCCAACCATATTTCGAGATGCATACGATCTGGTGAGACGCTGCGATATCTGCCAAAGACAAGGCAATATAACAGCACGGAATGAAATGCCACTCACAAACATCCAGGCCGTGGAAATCTTCGATATCTGGGGATTAGATTTCATGGGACCATTCCCTAAATCTAACGGTAAAGAATACATCTTGGTTGCAGTCGACTACGTCTCCAGGTGGGCCGAAGCCCAAGCTCTCCCAACAAATGACGCCAAAGTGGTAACCAAATTTCTCAAAAAGCTATTTAGTCGATTTGGAACTCCAAAAGCAATAATTAGTGATCGTGGTACACACTTTTGCAACGTTCAATTCATGAAAGTTCTGCAACAGTATGGTGTCACTCACAAAACATCAACAGCTTATCACCCCCAAACAAATGGGCAAGCTGAGGCAACAAATCGAGCTTTGAAAAGAATCTTGGAAAGAACCGTTGGTAATCATGGGTACAAATGGGCTGAAAAATTAGATGATGCATTGTGGGCATTCAGAACCGCCTATAAAACACCATTAGGAACCACACCATATCGTCTAGTTTATGGCAAGGCATGTCACTTACCAATAGAGCTGGAATATAAAGCATACTGGGCTTTGAAGAACTGCAACTTAGATATTTCTACAGCTGGAGCAAATAGGCGAACGCAGTTGAATGAGTTAGCCGAACTAAGGGATCAGGCATATGACAGTTCATTAAACTTCAAAGAACGAACTAAGAAAATTCACGATGCTAAGCTGAGGCCCTCACGATTCAAAACAGGAGATAAAGTGCTGCTTTTCAATTCGCGATTCAAGAAATTCTCTGGCAAATTCAAGATCAGGTGGAGCGGACCATTCATAGTATCAAAGGTATTTCCTTACGGTGCAGTCGAACTCGAGGCACCAGAAGGTAATTTTAAGGTTAATGGTCATCGCTTAAAGCATTACTTCGAAGACTTTCCCATCAGGGAAGATGTCTTTATCTTTGAACCACCGTGAGTCGACAGAAAGGTACAAAGAGTCAAGCTAGAGACTCGTAAAACAAGCGCTCTTGGGAGGCACCCCAAACCTATCTTTATTTCTGTCATTTTTATTTCTTAGTTTATTTTTATTAAGTATGGTTACCTCTGAACTAATAAAATTGCAGGCTTGCCACTTATCTGACTTCGAATTGCAAAATCCGAGATAAGTATTGACTATCACTATTAGCATTACCTGTTTATTTTATCTTGTTTCAGGATGGACGCTGTTTGTAACATCCACTCCTTGGGCCTAGATATTAACTGGTAATTTCTTTTATTTGATATAATTATTTTATATGTTATAAGAAATTATGTGCATTTGTATGTATTTGTTTGAAACTTAGATAATTTGACTAATTGGTTAATTGTGACTAGTGAAATATTACTTGATTTAAATAGTTTTACTTGACGGTAAAATAAAATAATTTTCTTACAATTGGTTTTTAGGTTCCAGACAATAGGGCAAAGAGGAGTGTAATATTATACTGTGTAGTATGTGAAGTCGGTTTAATTAAAAGATGAGGCCGACCTCTTTTGTTTTCCCTCATTTCTTCTTTACTAAAATTGTTCATCTTCAAACTACACCAAAATTTAGAAATCTCAAGAATTAGATTAGCAAGGAAGTTTGATTGATTTCCAGCTTACATCTTTATCATCATCAACATCATAATCATCATTATACTCTTGATTCATCTTGTAAGTAAACTTCATATTTAACCTAAATGCTAAGTTTGACAATTTGCTTATGAAGTGTAAATTGAAGCTTGATAAGGTTGTTTGCTACTTGTATGATGATTGAATGATGAATATGTGATGCTTATATGTTAATCTTATTACTGATTTTGTGAGTTTGATTGATTAGCAAAAGTTAGGTTATGTGTTCATATGGTGAATCATGAAATTTGTGATTTGATGTGGTAAAAACTTGTTATTAGATGTTATGGTATGTTTATAGAGGTTACTTGATGCTTAAAATTACTTTAGAATCTGATGCAAAGTGAATTTTGGTAGTTTTTATGTTTTGAGTTCGTAGTTGAGAAGTGCAGGAACCTGCAACTGCATTGAGCTGCTATTTCAGGGAATCCGGTCGTATTCCCATGAATACGGTCGTATTCCCGGGAATACGGTGTATTCCTTGGGGTATTCCCAAACGTATTCTTTTTTTTCAGGTCTGATCGAATGTGAGGCTGAAAATGGGTTGGGAATACGGCGTATTCATCTGAATACGGTCGTATTCCTCTGAATACGGACGTATTCCCATGAATACGGTCCGTATTCCCACTGCAGTGCTGAATGATTATTTTTACT
Organism: Helichrysum umbraculigerum; assembly: GCA_949592205.1. Lineage (NCBI taxonomy): Eukaryota > Viridiplantae > Streptophyta > Magnoliopsida > Asterales > Asteraceae > Helichrysum > Helichrysum umbraculigerum. The sequence goes on along the minus strand of CATIUR010000001.1, from coordinate 305,534,794 downwards.
TGCATTTTGATGTATTATTTGGTTGTACACTATGTTTACATCACTTAAATTAGTATTCAGTTGCTAATATGTATTAAATTAAGTTATATACATGTAGGTTTAATACCGATACTTGTGTTAGCATATAATTAACTAAATTGTTAGAATTTAAATGATTGATGTAATTTTATAATCTTATGGATATTTGGAACAAGTTGATAATTCTATTGTTTTATTGTATTTCAGATAATCCAAGAACTCAATAAAATAAGATCTTTGAGTTGAAGGCTTGAAAAGACAGGTGAGTGGATTTATACTCTCGGTATAATTTAGTTGTAATGATTAAGATTACAACAAGTAATTGTGGTTTACTGATTATACTGTTGCCTGTCATGATGCCCAAGTATTATTACTAATTGCTATATTGCCATGCGCGTATATGTGTATAATGAGAGGTCAAATGTTATTGAGCTTAAGGCTACTATTAATTGGCCAATACAGGTTCTTGCACATGTGTTGTTATGGAAACTGTATTGTGTGAATAAATAGTATACTAGCTTATCGGTTTCCTGTATCGGCCAAATACAGCTGGTTATAAACGTTCTTGAGGGCCACCGCGGCATGAGGGTTACCTCAAGAACTACCGATCCTCTCTGATATTGTGTTTACCATATGAATTATTGTAAACTGATTATTATGGCTAAGTTAGACTGTTTGCTATAAGTCTATTCACTTAGCTTCGTGCTAATCCCACCGCTTAAACTTCTTGCAGGTTGTCCGTTTGATCTGTTAAAAGATAAGAAGTTGGGGCTTAGAAGAATGTTTTGGCTACTTACTACTCTGACGGTTTTGAACTATGTTTTAAATATAGTTGTGTAAAATATAACACCTAAACTTAAATCTTTTGATTTTATGTGTAATTATTATATGTATTAGGATGTAGTACCGAGTTTTGATAATGTAATTTATATGTACATATTTATCCAACGCTTCCAGGTTTAAAAAAAATAATATATATATGGGGTGTTATACTGTTGACGCTGATCATGTAGCTGCGAGACCACGCAGACGACACAGACCCCGTAGACGCAGGGTACAGAGAGCGGCTATGCTGACCATCACTGAGGAGGACCTGACTGATGTCCCGATCACTCACGAGGAGTTGCCCGATGAGAGGCCCTCATCACCTTTGCCAGCCCCCGTACCCACTTTCGAGTACGGTATCACTGCGGCTGACCCAGCTGCTTCGTGGGCCCTCTTTCGGACACTCTCCATCCAGCATGACATCATGTCTTCTATCTGTGAGCAGCTCGAGATTCCGAGACCTGATGCCATTCCCTACAGGCTTGGCCCAGATCCAGGACCATCTCGACTTCCATGGTTCTTCTGTCCTCCTGCTGATCCACCTGTTCTCTCTACTGCTGGACCTTCCACTGGTCCCACTACTGCAGCTGCTAATCTTGATCCAGCATTACCCACAGGATTTGCATCACCAGATCACAGCCTCACAGAGCAGCTTCTGGCCAGTTTTGATGCTCATACTCCTATCACTTCCTCTGACGAGATCGTGAGTCAGGCTATGGCTGCTATGGATTTCTCCATTCCATCCCCGACTTCTGTTTTCGACAGGGACGTTGAGGCAGAGTTTGATCCTGACACTGACGACCTACTTGATGATTACTAGATTTTATCTTTATTATTTACTTTCTGTATTATGACTCTGTACTTACGCTTTAGACCTGCTACCTAGATGAGATACTGTGATATGTGTGTCGTGGTTTATTGCAGAATTCAGCTTTGTGTGGAATGGATGATCTTAAATGAGCCTGGTCCTTAAAATCCAGCAATTCACTAGCACCACTCCTACACAAACCTGGTCTATTCCAGTAAACACAAATGGGGAGTCTCTCTGTTCCTTTCTCCCCGTTTCAATTATGTTTATTATGCCTATGTTAGTACATTTAATTTTTGTACCTCATCCTAAACTTATCACTAAGTGTGGGATTCCAGCCCAAATTAAACACTTGAGAAACATCTACTTACATGTTCAAACTCTAAGTGTGGGATTTTACTAAGTAAAATCTCTACTCAAGAGAACATTAGGGACAATGTTCCTCTAAGTGTGGGATGGTAGGTATAGAATACCTTAATAGGTGATTTTTATGTCCAATAGTAATCTTTCTCTCAATTTTTTTTTTCAAAAATAAGGTCAAATTTTTTCAAAATCAATGAGTCTAACTCAATTTTTGAGTCTCAAATACTACTGAGAAAAACCATTTTCAAAATATAAGTATGATATTTCTAAAAGCCTAAAGGAAATAAGGTAGAAATTGCTTAAACAAGAAGTAATAATTGAAGGAACATGACTAGACACATACAACCCTTTGCAGTGAGGTATCTTGAGCCCAAAAGCATTCATCTTTAATGTTTCACTTTCAATTCTTGTGTGTATGCCGATGTCTGTATCTCTGAATTAGAACTTGCTCTTGACATACGCTTCGAGACCATATTGGTGTGTACCGTACGCGGTATAGGTGCAATTAGATGACCTTGACATTCCTTAGGACTTAACCCATTTCTTACATATCTTTTAAAGCCCAAAACCCTTTCCGATACTCATTTTTAGTATCGAAGATCCGCTTAGTATACCCTGTTGAGCCTAAACCCTTCGTTTCTTCAAAACCCTAATTTTCACCCACTTCCCAAAAATTACCTCCAAACTTATCTTGGAATTTCTGAGGTTATGAAGAACAACCTTTTAGAATATCTGTTTCAAATATCCTACTCATTCGCATTCTCCAAAATCAAGCTTCTCAACAAATGGTGCGGGAAAATTAGCACACAAGAGAACTGGAAGGACGATGGTGCGGGAAAAATTAGCACCTGGAAAATAATCAAAATGATCAAGATAAAAGGAAAAAGATTTCTAAAGGATTCAAAATATAAATTCCTTGGAAATTCTCTAAAAAGAAATTCTGAAGAAAAAAAAAAAAAAAGAAAAGAAAAGAAGAAAAAGAAAAGAAAAGAAAAGAAAATAGCTCCGCAAATAAAGCTGAAAGTTTCAAAGCATAACTCTTCATGAAAAAAACCGGCAAAAGCTGAAACAGCTACCAACTCTCCGCTCCCCTCCGTTCTAAATAAAGTTGTTCATAATCTCAGTGATTTTAGGATAAGCTAAACACCCTCACAAACCACTATCCATACCCTTCACCCTCACCAAACATTACAACCCTCTGAATGTCTTGAGATAATTAGCATCGTCCTCACCTAAATGGTGGAGATCCGATTCTCGATCAAGCCTATGACGATGAGTGCAGCATGACTGGCTACTTTGAGCGATTTCGTTTGAGCTAGATTGATAGGAAACCCGATACACTTTGAGTGAATTGAGTGACCACCTATAGTGAGATCGCCTAGTCATGTGTACTCCAAGATCATGAGATTTGGATGTACGTGATGACACGCAAAAAGTCATGTTTTTGTGTGCCATTATCTCACCATTTTAGCCCAATTATTAATGAAAACACTTAAATATGAACTTAAACATCACATTTCATCATAAGGGCTAAAATATAGACGATGTTTCAAGAATCAATCAAAAAGACCTAAAAACGAGTAAAATAGAGCACAAACGATCATTGAATCCTCCGTTCACGCATTTAAGCACAATTTGATCTATACTTGGAATTTTGACCTCTAAATTATGTCATTTTCTTCGTTAGGAAATTACGAAACCGTGAGCGCGAGAATCACTCAAAACGGATAAACGACGAAGAAGTTACGCCCGAACGAAGAAACGAAGAACCGAAGAATCAGGATACGGGAGAGCTAGACCGTATACGGCCAAACTAGACCGTATACGGCCTAGCACAGACCGTATACGGCCTAGCTAGACCGTATACGGCCTAGCACAGCCGTATACGGCTTGTGTTCTCCCGTATTCACCCTACGTTCTCCCGTATACGCTCCAGTTCTCCCGTATTTGCCCTAGCTCAACCGTATCGTGCGTTTAGGCGATTAAAATCTGATTTTTATTCGGGTTTGCGATACGGTTGTGCGTTTGAAGTTTTGGATACGGTCTACGGATACGGTTGTGCGAGTTCTATATATAGAGGCTTCATTTCTTCATTTTGAAAAAAAAAACACTATCCACACATTCAAGAATCACTCCAACAATCACTCTCTTACGTTTTTAATTTCTTAGTTTAGTTAGTAGATTTCTCTCTCTAGCACTACTCTTAGGAGTTAGAGGAGAAATATTAGGATATAATTAGTCGTAGATTAGCGGCTAGTTAGAAGGGGCAATATTGTAATATCGCTTGGCACGTACTAGAAGTTCTGCTCGTGTAACGTTCAAGTTGTATTCAGCTACGCTCTTATTACGGTTATATATATCCTTTATCTATTTCATTATGATGATTGTTATTACTGTTGTCATGCTAGATTTAGGATTGGTTGCCATGATTAGCGAGTAGTGATATTGCGTGTTTGCTATGATGTAGTTAGTCGTAAATTGGTTGGAATGATGCTATGAAAATTAGTGCTTTGATTCACTTTCTATTTATGATTTTAAACCTATCAAACTAATCGCCTTTCAACCAGTAAACGTGATTACGGCCTTAATGATGGGACGTCGCGAACCCCATCAAAGGTACTTAATTATCTGTGTCAAACATGAACATGGTCTGATTTGTTAATCGTGTAAATATCACTTTCTAAGTGAACGCTAAGTACATCGTCATCGTGGAAATACTGCTTTCTAATCTGAACGCAAAGTACACTGTGATTATGGAAATATGGTTTTCTAACTGAACACCAAGTACACTGGAGCCGTGGAAATAATGCTTTCTATTCTGAACGCAAAGTACAGTGTACCCGTGGAAATATGGTTTTCTAACTGAACGTGAATATTACACTGTTGACAAGTCAGGGATTTATTGGGACTTAAAAGTGAGGGCTGGTTTATATCATAGATGGATAATATTATGCTTAAATACAAACTTAGTTAAGTAGTCTGGGTTAGCCTTTGTGAAGCAATGTAAGGTACCGTAAGTCGGTTGATTACTCTGTATAGCGTCGACAACACCTCCGGTGTAGTTAATACGTGGAAGCCGAGGAAAAACCGCAGTTACTAAGCCTTGTGGAATAACGGTAAATCTGTGATCAGCAGAGCTGGTACCGACTAGGTCCTTGGTTCATCAATGGAAACACTTTCAGTGGAGTACAGTGTGGTAATCACGGAAAGAGTCGTCGCTATCAGTCTATGTGAATCACCGAATCATGACCCAACACCCAGACTCACTAAACCATCGATAGAAAGTAATCAAGCACACTCTATAAACTTGGTCTTAAATGCTTTGTTTAGATTAGGTATTATTGTGGGGTTAAGAAAGGTCGGACATCGAGTTGGTTTGTCGCCTTATTCATGCACCCAGGGTTTCATCCCAGATAAGGGTCACTATACCTTCACCGGTTAGTGTTGTGGGCTGGATAAACTACTCCGATCAGAATCATGATAGCCTAGTCGTCCAGTGACATACTGATCGAGAACTCTATCAGTAGGGGGCTAGTGCTTACTCCACAGATACCTGAAATAAATAAAATACAAACCTTTAGAACATGTTTTCATACATCATACATCATTCCAATCAATAAGGCTACCGAAATCATAGCAAACATCCTCTCTAGATTATCTGCTATCTACATTTACTTTATCTGCTTTAATTTACATTTCCTGCTTAAGTATAAAAAACCAAAAACAAAACCACCAATCAAAATCTTTTAAAAACCCGCTAGATTGATAAGTACGCCTGTTTCGTCCACGATCCACAATACACTGACTCAGAGAACGACCCTATGTCATCCTTGCTGCTATACACCAATAGTAACTAGGTATACTTAGGCCCCGCAAATATAAATTTTAAAACCCTCTGATCGCCGCTCTAAACGAGAGGTCCGCAACGACGCGAGTAAAATCGCGACCGACCGTTCGGGCGGCATCAAGCTTTTGGCGCCGCTGCCGGGGAGTCAGCCGTAAGATCTGAAGACGTCCCAGACGAATTTTTCTTTCTAGTACCCCGTAGTTTAAATTAGATTTTTCCTTTTTCCTTGTTCCATTCGAAAATTCCTTCCCACAGCACACAACGATATTTGACCCGATCATCCGGATTCGAATCTCTCACTTTCGTACCCGATCCTGAGACGATCATCCGAACGATCCGCAAGGAGAAACGCTTCCGCAACCGACAACCGATGGCTGCACGTGTTACGCTTGCCGATAGCACCAAACCATCAATTGAAGGTCGAGGTGGACCCATCAGCTATCCGGTCATCGACGGCGCGTCCTTCGAGCTTAAACATCATATCGTACAGCTTATCAAGGAATTCTGCCAATTCCATGGTTTACCCCATGACGATCCTAACGCCCACATCAACCGATTCATTCAGACTACCAACTCGTACAAGCAGAACGGGGTTGATCAGGATATAGTCCGTCTATACCTATTCCCCTATGCGCTTACTCACCACGCTTTGACTTGGTTTGAGGGATTAGAGACCGGCTCTATCACCTCCTGGACGGATATGGCTACAAAATTCCTTACTAAGTACTTTCCTCCGGCTAAGCAAACCAAGTACAAGAATGACATTATGAACTTCCACCAAGCTCATGATGAATCTATCTACACAGCATGGGAGAGATACAAGAGTCTGTTAAACAAATGCCCTAACCACCTTATAGAGAAAACCAGCCAGCTGTGCACGTTTTACAACGGTCTCGCTCCAAACCATCGCACTACCCTTGACGCCGCTGCTCAGGGCAACTTCATGCAACTCACCGATGTGGAAGCTTGGAACTTGATCGAAAATATGACGATGCACCATCACGACTGGAACTCTGGTGAGCATTCCTCACCATCAGCACCGATTGCTGCACCCAATCCATTCCAGACCGAAGCTATCAAGTCTCTGACAGAGAAGATCGAGCACCTGACGAAGCAGATCGGCGAAATGAAGAAACCATCCCAGCACGCCCATCAAGTTAATGCATGCCAGAACTGTGCCAACCTCCCAACAGAAAGTTATCAGGTTGAGTACGAGGATCCTGCTGACGGAACGGTTTACTACGCTCAATTTCCAGCTCGCCAACAAAATCCACCTGGCTTCGCTCGAACCTCTCCGCCTAGGACTAGAGGCACCCAATACCCACCTAGAAACCAACCACCCTTTCAGCCCAACTACCAACCTAGGTACCCTTCTTACCAACAACAACCCCAACTTACCTATAACCAACCACTATCATTGACTGCACCCGACGCAGCTCAATCAACCGAACCCTCTAAAACTATAGTACCCATTACTAGTACGGATGATACCCTCACTAAGTTCATCCAAGGCCAGCACCAAATTAACCAAAAGACTAGCGCTAGGCAGGACCAAACCGGCCTATTCATTAGGAACCAACTGGCCGTTCTCAAAAATCTTGAGACCCAGATAGGACAGCTAGCCCAACGTCTTGACTCTAGGCCTCAGGGTAATCTCCCTAGTAACACGGTACAGAACCCACACGTAGAAGAGGCCAAACAGATGAGTACTACAGACAAAAAGGTGGCACCGAGCCAACCTCCCACTCCTTCTCCGGTGAAGGAAGATACTCCTGTCCCGACGACAGTTGAGTCCCCGTCTGTCCCTACACCACAAAGGGAAGTACGCATCCCGTTTCCCGGCCGTCTTAAGAAAGCCTATAAGGCTAACGACTTCCGTCTCGATGGAAAGTTCGTGGACACCGTGTCCCGAACCCCTTCCAGTTCAAAATACATCCTGAAACTCTTGTCAACCAAGGATAAGGTACCCGAAGTACCCAATGTCCCACTGAACGCGGAATGTTCAGCTCTTATAAAGAACTCTATCCCTGAGAAATTAGGTGATACTGGACGCTTTACCCTTCCCTGTTCGATCTATCACTCGGGCATGATACACTCTCTAGCCGACCTAGGAGCCAGTATCAACTTGATGCCCTATTCACTTTACACTAGATTGGAATTAGGACCCCTTAAACCGACCAAAATGAGTGTCCAGCTAGCTGACCAATCCATTAGACACCCTAAGGGAATAGCTGAGAACATCATGGTTCAAGTTGATAAGTTCCTATTTCCCACAGACTTTGTAGTGATGGACATTCAGGAGGATGTCCATATCCCTATCATCTTAGGAAGACCATTCTTGAACACCGCACGCACTATCATAGATGTTTATTCTCAGACTATCAGTCTTAGATCTCATGGAGAGACTATCACCTTCAAGATCGATCAAGCTGATCAGTCTATCACAGAGCATGCGGAGATATGTGCGATTTCGACAGGAAGAGTTACCACGGATGATGATTCTGAACCAGACACCCCTATGTCTGACGAGCCCATCACAATTACTTCCGACACTGAGGAAGAAGAGATAGAAGAGGAGACTGAGGAAGAAGAAGAGGAGATAGAAGAAGAAGAAGAGGAAGAGCCAGAGGAAGCTACACCGCCACACATTCCTGAGACACACCCTCCGACCGCAGAGATCATGCAGATAGACTATGCTTTGAACTACATCCCTCTGCCGGAGAGCGACTCAAAGGAACCTTCGATTGACCACTCCTTGGATGATGAGTCTCTACTTAAGCCACATATACCTCCTCGAAGGATTCCACCCCTTGACTCATCCGAGCCTCGATCACGTTTCGAGCTTGGAGGTACATTTGGATCAGGTGATGATTCTGATTCCCAAGACGAGAGGGATATCGAGATGGACTCTTCCCAGCCAGTATCACAGATCACCGACGAGTCTCAGCCACTCACCGACGCTGTTGAGTTTCCAGACACTTCAGCAACCGAGAGTGACGAGGACGATATCGTTCTCATGGATGTTCCGATCGATACCCGCTCCATTCGCCTTCACCACACTCCAATCATTCTCCCTCCAGTCATTATCCCTCCTCCTACTACAGGAAATACCGAAATCCCAATCGTGTCTGAACCAGAAGAAATGCTTAGTGCTATTGAAGAACACGAGGAGGATTTCCAAACTCTGATTGCGATTATACGAGATTCTACTATTGAATACACGCAACATCAGAGGGATATTATTGAGGACATTGAGACTGAATATGAGGTTTATCGAGCCAACTCCTACCTGAGTCCGCAACATCTAGTTAGTCGCATCAATGCCTTCGCCAACGACCTCGCAGGAGAATCATCAGACAATGATGAGCCTTTCCCCGATGAAGAGGAATTCTATGAAACACAGAAGACCACGTATGGCAGGGTGTATCAAGCATTTATCAGGTCCGCATTTCCATATTCGCACCAACAGATGGAGTTTCTCCAAAATTTCAGACACAACATGGATTATGCTACTGGGAACCCTGAAAACGAAGTAGATGTTCAGCTAATGGCGGATCTCAAGGGACTTCTAGATTCTATGGCCGATAATGATCACATTGACGAGTCCTCACCACACAGGTTTTTCATCAGCTGCACTATCGAGCATCATGCCCAGATAATTGTCGAAAAGTTAGAACACGTCAGTTCAGACGAGAGAGCACGTGTCATCCCTTCTTCTGTTCCAGAAGGTCTGACGGTTAACGTTGCATATTTCGTCTCTGAACGACTTAAAGACATTTTCGGTTCTATCCTATGGGAGCAGCCCAGACAGCTATTCCACAATGGGTTACGTGAGGTTTACAACAGGATGATTAACATCTTCCTGAAACCAGAGCTCACGTATACCGACCATCAGAAACAGCTGATCCAAGGCATATTCAGGTCCATTGAAGAACTAGGGCAGGACATCAGCAATGCCACTCATGAGGACATCCACCTACGCTTCTTCGGATTTATGGACACCCTACGGACAGATCGACCGGTGCGTGAGACGCTTGAGCACGATGGAGCCACCCTTGTGGACACTAATGGACCAATCTCCAAGGCAGTCCAAGATGCTATAATGGATCTTTTATACTTGCAAAGAACTGCTGAGGAGCATTTCCATACCTATCCTCTTCATGTGGAAAGAATCCCGAACATCACAGAAGTCGTCACACGACATTTTATGAGATTCTACCCACCAAACCCCAGGACACTTCCATTCCGCATCCCAAGTCCTGGGAGATCCTCTTCTGGCTGATCCAAGAGGAAAAGTCGAGCCCTCGACTTTAAATAGAAGCGCTTCTCGGGAGGCAACCCGTGCAATAAGTATCCTTAGTATTAGTATTAATAATATTAGTTTTTAAATTCCAAGAAGTGATATATCTCTGACTATCTTTCACACTTGGGTATACCAAATGCTTTCAAAACACCACTTCAGCTTTTACCACCTAATCCAGGAAAATAGGAATTAAATTTTATCAAGCCATGTGTTTCGAGCATTTGAGGTACTTGCGTGCTACTTTCACGCATTATGCTCGAACTCGTTTAAAAACACATGACTTAAAACTCATTTTGAATTAGAAAACATCTTTTCATCCTGGATTTAGGCACTTTCAGTAAAAAGCTATAACAAGAAGTCGGTAAAAATATACCCAACGTGTTCACACTTACGAGATATCTTCACAAGAGAGTGAATGAAGTGTAAAGATGGAGGACAAAGCTGCTAATTGTAAACTGCGCACGCCAAAGCCGAAAGATCTACATGGAGCCACCGCTAAAGAAGAATTCCTGTCAGGATCTCCTCTTCAGCGCATCTTCCAGAATTCCATCCTTCTACATTCGCTTCAATAGGGGAGTTCTCTCGTTCTCACTCTCGTTTTTGATATGATTGTTAGCTTTAAATTCTCATTAAAGTAGTCTATGCCATATCCCCAGCTTATCACTAAGTGTGGGATTCCAGCCCAAAACAAACACTTGAGTAACATTTTCTGATATGTTCAAACTCTAAGTGTGGGATTTTTCTCAAATCCCAACTCAAGAGAACATTAGGGACAATGTTCCTCTAAGTGTGGGATAGCGGTATAGAATACCTTAGGTTTGCTTGTTTGATTCTTATTTCCAAAAGCAAACTCGGAAAATGTTCCTCAATTTGTTTAAAAAACTCACTTTTGCTAAAATTTTCAAAATTTTTGAGTTAAAATGTCTTAAGAAGGAGCATTTTCATATATGAGTAGGGTATTTTGGAAATTAAGAGTAAATAAGATAGGAATTTCTTAGGTCTAAAATGATAATCTAAAAGGGGCATCGCATGGCTAGGCACAAACAAACCAAAAAAAAAACTTGCAGTGAGGTATCTTGAGCCAATATAAGCATTCATCTTTAATGCTTCACTATTCGTTTGTTTGAGTGTGCCGATGCATGCATCCGGAATTAGAACTTGCTCCTGGTATGCACTTCGAGACCACATTGGTAGAGTACCGTACGCGGTATAGGTGCAGTTAGATGACCTTGACATTCCTTAGGATTTAACCCATTTTTATCATATCTCTTCAAGCCCAAAACCCTTCCAACACTCATCTTTAGTGTTGATGATCCGCTTAGATAACCCTGTTGAGCCTTAACCTTTTCGTTTCTTTCAAAACCCTTTAAATCTTAACCCACTTATTCCACACCCACCAAAAATCTTATCTTAGAAATTTTAAACTTGTGGAAAATGTCATTTAAATGTCCTTTTTGCTTTCACTCCAAATCACAAATACTAGTGTTTACTCAAATTCTCTCGCGTGCGTTCCCTTGATAAATCAAAAGTTGAGAGTTTATGGTGTGAAAAATTGACACCAAGTGAACGCAAAGTCATCAAAAGGATGAAAAAGATGAAAGAAAGAAAAGGATTTCAAATGGGCAAAAGAAAGAAACAAAATAAAATCCCTAGAAAAGCCCAAAAATAGAAACAAAAGAAAAAGAAAAGAAAATAGAATAAAGCTAAGTGCTTCGAATCTCTCGAAAATTCCCGCTCTTATAAAAAGACATAAATTCCCTCGTGTATTTTTAAAAGATAGAAGTCAAAATAGCTATCTTCCCGTACTGTTATCCGTTTCCGTTTTCATTAAAAAAGTTGTTTAAATAATGTTTTTCAAAAGTTTAGAAGTCCTAAGATGAGCAGAACCCTTTATAACAATTAAAAATTTCCACTTATCCATACCCCGTAACCCTCACCTGCCATTACAACCCACTTTGAATGTCCTGGGATAGCTAGCACCGTCCTCACCTAAGTGGTGGAGATATGATTCTCGAGCAAGCCTATGACGATGGATGTTGCATGACTGGCTTATGAGCGATTTCGTTTGATTAGATTGATAGGTAACCCGAAACACTTCTTGAGTGAATTGAGTGACCACCTCGTGAGATCGCCTAGTCATGTATATTCCAAGATCGCGAGAATTGAAAGCATGCCTAAGAGAATCATTTCATGCCTCTGAAAGGAATACCTTACTTTCTCTTATTTCCAGGATATGTTACTTGTATATGAAGATGGTTGTTTTTGTTATATTTTGACTCACCCCAAAAATAAACTCGTTTTTTTCAAAATGTTTTTCCTAAAAGCAGGTGAGAATTTTGAGTTTTGCTTGAGGACAAGCAAAGTCTAAGTGTGGGATATTTGATGACACGCAAAAAGTCATGTTTTTGTGTGCCATTATCTCACCATTTTAGCCCAATTATTAATGAAAACACTTAAATATGAACTTAAACATCACATTTCATCATAAGGGCTAAAATATAGACGATGTTTCAAGAATCAATCAAAAAGACCTAAAAACGAGTAAAATAGAGCACAAACGATCATTGAATCCTCCGTTCACGCATTTAAGCACAATTTGATCTATACTTGGAATTTTGACCTCTAACTTATGTCATTTTCTTCGTTAGGAAATTACGAAACCGTGAGCACGAGAATCACTCAAAACGGATAAACGACGAAGAAGTTACGCCCGAACGAAGAAACGAAGAACCGAAGAATCAGGATACGGGAGAGCTAGACCGTATACGGCCAAACTAGACCGTATACGGCCTAGCACAGACCGTATACGGCCTAGCTAGACCGTATATGGCCTAGCACAGCCGTATACGGCTTGTGTTCTCCCGTATTCACCCTACGTTCTCCCGTATACGCTCCAGTTCTCCCGTATTTGCCCTAGCTCAACCGTATCGTGCGTTTAGGCGATTAAAATCTGATTTTTATTCGGGTTTGCGATACGGTTGTGCGTTTGAAGTTTTGGATACGGTCTACGGATAAGGTTGTGCGAGTTCTATATATAGAGGCTTCATTTCTTCATTTTGAAAAAAAAAACACTATCCACACATTCAAGAATCACTCCAACAATCACTCTCTTACGTTTTTAATTTCTTAGTTTAGTTAGTAGATTTCTCTTTCTAGCACTACTCTTAGGAGTTAGAGGAGAAATATTAGGATATAATTAGTCGTAGATTAGCGGCTAGTTAGAAGGGGCAATATTGTAATATCGCTTGGCAAGTACTAGAAGTTCTGCTCGTGTAACGTTCAAGTTGTATTCAGCTACGCTCTTATTACGGTTATATCTATCCTTTATCTATTTCATTATGATGATTGTTATTACTGTTGTCATGCTAGATTTAGGATTGGTTGCCATGATTAGCGAGTAGTGATATTGCGTGTTTGCTATGATGTAGTTAGTCGTAAATTGGTTGGAATGATGCTATGAAAATTAGTGCTTTGATTCACTTTCTATTTATGATTTTAAACCTATCAAACTAATCGCCTTTCAACCAGTAAACGTGATTACGGCCTTAATGATGGGACGTCGCAAACCCCATCAAAGGTACTTAATTATCTGTGTCAAACATGAACATGGTCTGATTTGTTAATCGTGTAAATATCACTTTCTAAGTGAACGCTAAGTACATCGTCATCGTGGAAATACTGCTTTCTAATCTGAACGCAAAGTACACTGTGATTATGGAAATATGGTTTTCTAACTGAACACCAAGTACACTGGAGCCGTGGAAATAATGCTTTCTATTCTGAACGCAAAGTACAGTGTACCCGTGGAAATATGGTTTTCTAACTGAACGTGAATATTACACTGTTGACAAGTCAGGGATTTATTGGGACTTAAAAGTGAGGGCTGGTTTATATCATAGATGGATAATATTATGCTTAAATACAAATTTGTTAAGTAGTCTGGGTTAGCCTTTGTGAAGCAATGTAAGGTACCGTAAGTCGGTTGATTACTCTGTATAGCGTCGACAACACCTCCGGTGTAGTTAATACGTGGAAGCCGAGGAAAAACCGCAGTTACTAAGCCTTGTGGAATAACGGTAAATCTGTGATCAGCAGAGCTGGTACCGACTAGGTCCTTGGTTCATCAATGGAAACACTTTCAGTGGAGTACAGTGTGGTAATCACGGAAAGAGTCGTCGCTATCAGTCTATGTGAATCACCGAATCATGACCCAACACCCAGACTCACTAAACCATCGATAGAAAGTAATCAAGCACACTCTATAAACTTGGTCTTAAATGCTTTGTTTAGATTAGGTATTATTGTGGGGTTAAGAAAGGTCGGACATCGAGTTGGTTTGTCGCCTTATTCATGCACCCAGGGTTTCATCCCAGATAAGGGTCACTATACCTTCACCGGTTAGTGTTGTGGGCTGGATAAACTACTCCGATCAGAATCATGATAGCCTAGTCGTCCAGTGACATACTGATCGAGAACTCTATCAGTAGGGGGCTAGTGCTTACTCCACAGATACCTGAAATAAATAAAATACAAACCTTTAGAACATGTTTTCATACATCATACATCATTCCAATCAATAAGGCTACCGAAATCATAGCAAACACCCTCTCTAGATTATCTGCTATCTACATTTACTTTATCTGCTTTAATTTACATTTCCTGCTTAAGTATAAAAAACCAAAAACAAAACCACCAATCAAAATCTTTTAAAAACCCGCTAGATTGATAAGTACGCCTGTTTCGTCCACGATCCACAATACACTGACTCAGAGAACGACCCTATGTCATCCTTGCTGCTATACACCAATAGTAACTAGGTATACTTAGGCCCCTCAAATATAAATTTTAAAACCCTCTGATCGCCGCTCTAAACGAGAGGTCCGCAACGACGCGAGTAAAATCGCGACCGACCGTTCGGGCGGCATCAGTACGCCTAAGAGAATCTCTTCTTGTTTATGGAAGGATCATCTTATCCTCCTCCACACTTTTAGAAGTAACTGACTCATATGAGGAAATGCTAATCTCGGAACATATTCTTTGACTCGCCCCTAAAAACATGACCTAAAAATATTTTTCAGAGAGTTGTTGCTTGAGGACAAGCAACGTCTAAGTGTGGGATAACTTGATGTGATGTAAAAAGTCATGTTTTTAGAAGCTTTATTCCTCACATTTTGAACCTTTCTTTAGTGAAAACATTCCAAAACATTGATTATTTACTAAAATACACTAAAGTGGTTCAAAAGTAGACGTTATGATAAAAATCACTGAAAACACTCTAAAAATGCACAAAACACAGCATTTTAATATAGGCCGATTCCTCCGATCTCATTTTCCTGTCAAGACACACTTCCTAACTTCTACCATCTGTTGTACAGGTAAAATCGAGACGGAAAAATCTGGAATCAAGTGAAACGGCCAAAGGACGGAGAAACCACTACGCTTTCAGAGCCAATAAAAGTCATTTCGGCTACGCCTAAGCTCTACACATCCAATTTCTATGATATTGGCATCATTAGAAGCGTAACGGAATTACGAAACCACAGGCGAAAGAATCAAGTCAAACGGACGCATAACGAAGGAGATACGGACGTTTTAAGCAACGAACGAAATCAGACGGAGACCGTATACGGCCTCAGGCACCGTATACGGCCCATATAAGACCGTATACGGCCTATACTACACCGTATACGGCCCCTGCAAGGCCGTATACGGCCCCCTACCCCATATCGTGCTCCGTTTGCTTGTACGTGCTGCTTCATGAGTTGTACGTGCGATTTGGTGGTTTGCCTATAAATAGTGGACATCCCCAACACCTCATTGATACCAACTTTCTCATTTCATTTCTTCCTTACACTTTCTCTCTCACACACATCACTCTCTCTCTAGTTTCTCTCTCTAAGGGATTTTCTCTCTCTAGAATTGAGCTAGTTAGAGAGATAGTTAGGTAGAGGTAGCTTTTAGCTTTTGTACAAAGGCACTCCAAGACATTGTATTTGCGAAGATCTGTCTGTAATAAATTCGTATCAGGTTCTATTTATATATCTCTTACTTTCCAGTTTTAAACATGTGTTGCTTTGTTTATGCTTGTTTAGGATTGTATGCTAGATATATAATGTTAGGCTAGACATTTCTTTGTGCTTACTATGATTTAGTTATGTTAGAATAGTCAAAATGTTTATGCCATGCTGTTACTCTGCCCGTGTTACTTTAAACTGTGTATGAACTCGTAAACTGAATCTCGAATGTTTATCTATCCAACCTATGCTGTGGTTAGAAGCTTCCTGCTAGAACTTGGCCAATTACTAGTGGTACGTTCTCTACCTATTCTATACTTGATGATCAATGAACCTGGTATGGCTGTGTTCTCTAGGTTGAAACAAATCATAAGAGACACGGAGCGTAGGATTAGAGATAGGTTAGATTCAAGTTTATTTGTTATATATCTTTGAGAGAACTTTCGGGATATTTATGATTTAATTATTGGTTATCTGCTATGCTAGGATTACGGTGTTCTGTTATGTGTTACCCTATCGCATGTTCTTGTTTGATTGTTGCCTTAGGATTAATGCATACTAGAGTTATCTCCTTGGTTCATATCAGTAACTGTATAATTAGGTTTTCAAACACAGAATATTGGTTTACACAGTAGATTAACATGCATGGAATAGTTGTGATGGTTTATATCTGTAATGCTGAACAATTTAACTGATCGTTAGCCCGATTATCCCAACTTGGTCCGCGGGATTATCCCCGTTCGTGTTCTTGTTCAATCAACAATTCACGCTACGATACAGACGTCTCTGATGACTGTGACTGGGGACCAGGATTCGAGGATAGTCGTCGGTTGAATTGGTCTGTACATTTGGGAGAACTTCCAGTGTATCTTACTTCTATAACTACTATCCACGTGACATGTTACTTATCTGATTGCAGACAACTCTACGTTAGATATTTAATAGGATCGTAGTTGTAGCTCATTAGGATATAGGAAATCTGCGGGAGTAATGTGGAACCCTAATTAATGTAACGGAAAAACCGTAAAATGCCCTATTACTCGGTATAGTGCTGGAAACACCCATTGGTGGAGTACAAACGTATGGAAGCCGCGGAACGGTCGTAGGTACAATACTTTGCATTAATTATGTTTCTATCCTCTCCGGATTAGTCATCACATCTAGTAGCCTTACCCTTGACTATTCATCAATAACATTTAACGAAATCATAGTAAACACTCGCTTATCCTCTGTTGACCGAGTCTCCGTACAAACCTCTTTAGTTCTGTTTTCTTTATTTAATTAGTATTTAGTAATAAAAACAAAACCTATCCAAAAGCTTTTAAAAAAACCCTAGCTGAATCTCCAAAGATAATAAAACTTCCTAGACTCCCATGCCCGTTGTAATTTGAAGAACGACACCTGAGTCATACATACCACTTGCTGCCCTTTTAGGTCTGTCAGTAGTATACAACTTAGGTTTCCCCTGCTCTACAAATTTAAAACTCATTGTTCGCCACTTCTATTGCTGTTGGATCAACGACCGGAATCAAATCCGTCCGACCGATAGGGGTGACGACAAGGACTCATTAGTTGCTCAATCAGTTTAGTAAGAGATGTTGCTGGTCGTTTTCCAGCGAAATCAAAAGTAGTTTACCGGTCGTTCCCCGGTTTCTCAGACAAAGTTTAACATGTTTGTAACAGTTCATAGTATGAAAACGTTATTTCATAAACACGAGTTGGTTCAAAAGTTTAGCAGTTCTAAAGAACTCTAATCGTTCGAGTAAAACAGGTATACAATCATGTAAATAAAAGCAGTTGACTATGTTTTCCACCCCTGTTCAAAAGTAGTAAAACGGTAAAAGTAGGGGCTGTTAACTCACCTGTTGAGCTAAGTAAAGTGCGAGTGCTAGCAAAGCCTTAAGCCCGAAGTCTAATCCGAAATCTCCTAACGCCCTAAACGTATGAGATTTAATAAGTATGTGGATGTCTAAGTCGACCATCCATGCTAGTGTCCATTCAACTAGATATGTCCAAGTATTCGTTTATCGTTTAGTTTTGTAGTTTTGAAAACATGTACGGCCCGTTGGTGACGGTGTGTAATAATAATTCTCAAAAGCATTATTATTATGTTTCGATTCATTTGTATACTCATAATGGTGAGTGTTAACCGTTCTTGCATTGGTTTAATATCGTATTAATCAATTATTATCATTTGGTAACCATTTTAAGTAAATTTCAAAGTGCTGAAAAATGTTGACCAAAGTTGACCGCGAGTTGAGATTGCCATACGAGTTAAGATTGCCTCGCGAGTTGAGATTGCCTCGCGAGTTGAGATTGCCTCGCGAGTTAAATTGTCTCGCGAGTTGAGATTGCCTCGCGAGTTGAGATTGAATCTCAACTCGCGAAACTCGCTGTTTGCGATTTTTGTGCAGATTTCAGTTTTTAAAGCATTTTTAAGTTGATTTTTGGACATAATAAGTTGATATAACACTAATACATGGTATGTTAATCATTATAAACATGAAATAACAAAGGAAATACCGAAATCTAAGAGTTTATGAAAAGTGTCGGAAACTTACGCTTGTCGATTTTGAATTCCGAAAAGATGGATGTGTAGCTCGTGATCTCGTGAACGTTTTATTCCAAAGGAGCTTGTTGATTCTTGGTGTTTTAATGGTAGTTTTTGGTGTATGTTTGGTGGTGGTTTTAGAGAGAGAATTGGGAGAGAATGGAGGTAGAGAGAGAGAGTGAAAATGAAAAGTGAGGTTGGGTGGGGGGTATGGGGCCGGTTTTGGTGCCCAAAAAGGGGAGGGGACTTTGTCCCAATTTGCGGTATTTGACCCGTGTTCGTTTTCCCGATCGTTAAATGTTTAAATATTTTTAAATAATAAATTTTTAGATATGTTATCGAATATATTTTTAGTTGGATTATTTTATAAAAATATTTTAGTTGAGTTATAATTTTTAACTTTGTTTTATCTCAGTTTTTACGGATGGGTTTCGAGTTGTTTCAGTTTACGAAATAATCGTTATACGTTACCAAATACTTTGTAAATATTATCAACATAATATTTAATAAACGTTTATGTTATTTAATAATTTCATTTTATTAAATAATTTTGTTTCAGTTTACGAAATAATCGTTAAGATTACCCGCAAGTCTTACAGTTGTCCGATAGGCATGGGGCAACGTACCTAGAAAATGGTCAATTTGTGTCCGCTCGCCCGGTACCCACTGACACACAAATCTCAACTTTTCCGTAAACTGAGAAATAAGCTCATCCATTGACATACTATCCGTTAAATGCAAATCTAAGAACTCCTGTCGAATTCGTGTCATGTCAAACCCAGAACAATATTTCTTACAAATCTCATTGTGAAAATCAGACCATCTAATAGCAGCCCTCTGCTGAGGTTTGAAATGTGATGTAATAGAATCCCACCACCCCATTGCTGGACCCTTGAGGAGTTGTACTGCATAAGGAACCTTATCCTTTTCCTCACAATGACAAACTTCAAACTTTCTTTCTACATCCCTTAACCAATCTAACGTAACAGAGGGATTAGTGCTACCTGAGAAATCAGTCGCTCCACTGGATTTAAAAGTCTTATAAGAACAAGCTTTATGCGGCTGCTGAAATGGAGGAAACACTGGAATCTGATAATCAGTAGTACCAAAAGAAGAAAACGGCACTGATGTCTGAAAAGTACCATGAAGTTGCTGCGGATGGGAAAAAGGCACTGACACAGGAATCTGAGATGTCACCACTGTTGGAGGTACAGTGTTATAAATAGGTGGTACTGTCTGCTGAGATTGCTGAGCTGTTCTATTTTGTTGATCCAATAAAAACTGCTTTTCAATAGCCTTAAGTCTGACCATTTCACTTTCCATTTGCAACAAATAGTCCTCTCGACTTACATTTCCTAAAGAATTACCAAACTGATCCTGCCCTTGATTCTGATTATCTGGAGGAGGAATACCAGAGACATTAATAGGAGTAGTGGTCGGGTGCCCATCTTCAGCCATACCTGTCTAAAACAACATCTCACAATTCGTTATACGTTAGTATATAACATACTAACCTATTCTCACTTAGTTCTAAATCCCACACCATTGGATGTTTGACAAATGCCTCATAGATTTGGGATTGAACACAACCTCATGCTCAAATCACCCAAACCTATGCTCTGATACCAACTTGTAAGACCCTCAAAATCTCACATTTTTATAAAAACAACTTGTGTCAAATTTTATATATAAATATAGATTTTTCATTAATGCGGAAGCTTTTGTCCCCAAATACACACTTAAGTACACACCGTATTTACACATAGTGTTTACAAAATACCACATTTACTGTATTTTAGTTACAAACCACATACTTAAAACATTTAGGTACAATCCGAATATACTTTAAAAGCCGAGCATTACTTAAATTCAAAACATGTTTCCAAAGTTAACATAAACATCAGAGTTAGCCAAGTCGTCAAACATCAATCCCAAAATTCGACTAGCCCATTTTATCAAAACCTGCAAAATGAATTATGGTGGGATTAGCACGAAGCTAAGTGAGAAAAATCTATAACTAAAAGCATAACTTAATTTAACAAATTTGCCTACAACAAATAAACATGTCGCACACAATACCAATTACAATACAAGAAAATCGGTGGTCCTTGGGAAACCCTGGCCGCGGTGGCCCCCAAGAACACTTGTAACCAACTGCAGGCCCCTACAGACGTTTACCGATAGCTTACATTATTGTTCCATCAACCTAGAATTTATGAACAACACACCTAGAATTTATGAACAACACATGTACCTAAATTCTATGATGATCCAACAATAATCCATAAGCCCAATATTCCATTGACCTCTCATACACATATACGTCAAAGACCATATATGTAAATGCACACATAAAGTCCCTATACGCCAACTGGCCATATACGACAAATGCATACTTCACATGATAATATAAATGACAAACAGTCAATAATAATAAAACCATGATCACTTGATGTAACCAAATCCGTTACACCAAGTTACCCTGATAGTTAGAGATCCACTCACCAAAGTACCAGAATTCCACTCAGATATCTAATGTTTCTGAGTCTTCTGATTATCTGAGAACATGAACAATAACAAGTCAGTGACTTATTTCAAATAAATCTTCAAACTATATTTGATATAATTCACATTTCTATGTTATTCATATAATGATACATATATTTCACATATCACATTTCGTATCAAAAGTATAACACAAAGTCATATTACTAGTCATTATATAGCATGTCTTAATACTATATTCATACTAATAATAATGATTACTAATAAGTCATGATTTACATATCATTCTATCATATATATATATATATATATATATATATATATATATATATATATATATATATATATATATATATATATGTATATAGATATACAACATTTAAAATCATAACAATCAGATTGTAATTTCAACACACATTTCAAATATATATATATTTATATCTAAAACTACCATCATAGTTTGCTTAAAATCTGATAATAATCATGTCAACTTTACTAACTATAATACATCAAGTTAATAATTATATTTATCAAATATCTTGTTTATTATCATATAAGTCACATGAAAGTCAAATATTCAAATAAATGCTAAAACAGAATACTGGACGCTGGTGCTGCTGGTTCTGGTGTATACCCGTCGGGCAGGGGTGATCCCCGCCGGGCACACCCTCCCCCTGCGACTTCCTGTTACAGCAGCTGCTGTCCATCTCGAACCAAATCCACAATATACCAAACAACAAATGCAATACACTAATTTACTCAGTTTTTAATCTCTTGTAATATATATAATCATGTAATAATAACAAACAACTACAATCCATTATCAATTTACAACTTGCAACCAAAATTCAAAAATACCCAAATCTTAGGTTTTAAGAAAAACATGAAGAACATCATTTACTTATATATTCTCATGATGTAATCAGTTAATACCAACATAAAAACTACAAAATCAGTCCTTCTAGCCATTTTCATATATAATTTATAAGTTCTATCTATTATCATTATAAAATCAAGTTTATAAATACAAAGAACCAAGAACACTTACAAGAATATGATATCTAGATGATGATGATGCATACAAGATAATGAAATAATGAGTAGAATTAAATCACAGCCATCGATTCCTTTAGAAGATGAATTCCCCCTTTTTATTTTCTTTTTGATTTTAGATGATGCAGTGAAAAGAAACTTTAAAGATATGAATGAGTCAAAAAGAGGTTTTTATACTCACAAGGAAATCTTGCCACCTAATTAACAGATGTCGAATTTTTCATAAAGCAGATAATGAGTCATCAGATTTTATACTACTATTCACCCCGTTGTCTGGAACCCGAAAATACCCGTGATCCAAAACATTTTTATTTTACCGTCAACTTTGGTAATTTAAAACAAGTAATAATTTATTAGTCACAATTAATTCGGTGATCCTTTTAACCATTTATTTTCAAATACCAATTTAAAATACCTAAAACTTTTAGGCCCGAAAATGGGATGTTACAGTTGTGATATATCTAATTGGGATAATATCGTTATGAAACAACGGAGGTAACGTTATACGGCTTTCATTTGTATAGCGCCGGAAACATCACGAATGTGTGAAGTACGGAACGTGGAAGCTATGAAAGTCGTGGGCACAATCCGTTGTGGAATAATGTTCTCGATTATTATATATTACGATTGAAAACTTGTGGTGCTGTTTAACTATACATTTATGATTTCAAACTAAACTATCACCTTTCCTTTAATAAACGTGGTTATAACCTTTATGACAAGGAGTAGCTAACCATTGATCAAACGGTCACTACCTATCTATGTTTTCCAAAATAAGCATGGTCTGATTTTGAAGCTGTGGAAATACTGCCCAACTTATCGTATAGTACACCGTGAATTAATCAGGGATTTATTGGGCTGGGATTTATAAAGTGAACGGGTTGTTTAACTATCATAGATGGTTTTACTATAATACAAGCTTAGATATATTGAGTTCAGATAGCCGTAAAGTATGTAATCCAGGATAAAGCCCTAAAACGTCCGAGTATCCGGTAAGCCGTGGAAAGGCCGTAGGCTGAACACTGTATTACATCCTGGTGTAGTCTGTGATCCAGGAAAGACTGTAAAACGGGTGTATACACAATGTAACCGTGGAAAACCTGTAAGTCGAAGACTGTATCACAGCCGAATAATGCTGAACTCAATCATAACCATTAATGTATAAGTTAGCAGTCACCAATTGTCTTAATCTTAAATGCCTTGCCCAGCTTAGATATCTCTGTATGTGTTAAAGAAAGGTCAGTGGATAAATTGCTGACTGTCGCCTTATTCCTGCACCCCATCTGGAGGGTCACTTGGTCTCATCACAAGAGACGGTGAGGGGGGTTTCAAGGCAGTCCAATCTGACCATACTCTCGATAACCTAGCACTCAGTGACATACTGATCGGTTCACCTGATTAGTAGGGTGCTAGTGTTTACACTACAAGATATCTACGTGAAAGCAAGACACATATCTTTAAAAGACGTTTTCAAACTAAAACATCATCTCAGCTATTCTAAGTCATGGTGAACTACGTCTTCGTCATCCTTAAGTGTTATATATGCTAGTCTCCCTTTAGTTTATTGTTTTATTAGTTCAGTAGTTTAGTTTAATTAAATATAAAAAACCAAAACAAAACCCTTCCAACTTATTAAAACCCTAGCTTAATTACTGATTAATCGGAACTAGCTCTGTTTCAATTCTGCCATCGTGAGGAACGACCCTGGATCATTCTTACCACTTACTCGTATCAGGTATTCATATCAGTTCCAGTAGGTAGTACGGAGAATTAGGCTCCCCTCGACTATTATAAATTTAAAACTACCCTGCCGTGTGTCTCGGTGGCCGGACCAACGACCGGAGTAAAATCCGACCGACCGCTGGGGGCACGACAAGTTTTTGGTACCGCTGCCGGGGACGGTAGTACGATTCGGTGCCTGTTTAGATAAATTAGTCTTTAACCGATCATTTTGACTTGGATTCACCATCCCTGTCAGAAGTTATTTGTGCCGTAGATTAGCGTAGTTAGATTAGATTACCTTAGCTTAGCGTAGTTTAGGTTAATTTCCCTTCTCGACCCAACATTAATTCTTAAACCTTCTTCGTGTGCTGTCTTTTTCTGAAAACTTGGGCAAATGGAAACTCAACAACAACTAAAGGATCAAATTAATAGTATGTTTAAATCAATCCAAGATAGATATAGGAGTGATGCCGAGTTAGAGAATGAATGGCAAAGGTGTAGTATGAATTATTCGGATAACATAGGGTGCTTAGCTCCTCAATCACAAAACCATTATGACCCTTATGCTTTCCAAACATATCAATACCAACCTTACTATCCCGAACCATTCACTGTCTACCAACAATCATCTTACCCTGTATTTGAACCACAACCATGTGAGAGTTCTAACTTGAGAGATATGTTTTCATCTTTTTCTAACCGACTTGAGCAATCACTTAAAGACCAAGAGGACATACTTAGAAGATGTACTGATAAGATAGAAGCACTAGTCGAAGCGAGAAGTAATGAAACTAGGGATTAAGTTACAACTGATTATTGGTTACAGGAAGATGATAGGCACTCACACACCTCATCTACTACAACACTTGATTCAGACTTTCATTCTCATGAGCTTGGTTGCAAAACTCCTTCAAACCCTTCACCTACCAAATCTTCTAAATCCTCAATTCCACCTATTCTTAACCTATGTACATCCAAGACCAACGAGGAGTTCATTCTAGAGGAACTTTCCGAACCACTGCAACTCGAAACTACTGGCCAGGGTGACGAGTATGACCCAGCTTTACACAGAAGACCCAGCTTCAGAAGGACCGAAGGAATACACACTAACTTTGAGAAGTGATCTCATTCAAATTCAAACCGACGTGGTTGACAACATTCCGCATCAAGTTGTGGTTGACACTGTCCCACTTATCTTTCCGAATGAATCACCCCTGATCTAGTTGAACCTTCAAATGCCATAGAACCTGTCACCCAAGTAGTCGATGAGAATGTTGCTACAAGATTGGATACAAAAACGGATACTGTCCCACCTCCATGCCCAGAGTACAACACTATCATTAACCAAAAGACCATAGGAAGCAAGGTGGGTTCTGCGTCATGGTTTCCCTTCAAACCATCTCTCCACCATATAATGTCTTATACACCATTGAGAGATGAGGATTCCTTCGACCAACCCATTCTGACAATCCAACCCAAGGAGGTGTTAGAAGTTGAGAGATTTGTGATACCTCCAATAAAACAAATCCCTCACTTTAAACCATCTCCTTATATTGGACATACCCTAGCATTAATATGTTTTAAACTTTTAGGTATGTACCAATATTACCCATTGTGTCTACTGATGGATGCAAGAAAACCCCTAGGATTGCCTGAGAAATAATGTTAGAGTCAAGCTAGAGACTCGAACAAAAACAAGCGCTTCTCGGGAGGCAACCCGTGTCTAACATAGTTTCAGTAATAGTAGTTAAATAGGAAGCTAACCCAATAAGTAGAAGATGAAACCCTAAAATGAATGTTCCAAGTTTTCTATTTTTATGAACAAATAGGATGGTTTGCGAAACTACTTCTTAAAAAGTCAAATTTTTGTCAAACCTTAAAACTTCCTACTCCCCTTGTTTGAACTCTATTGCAACATTCAATTTTTACCATTATCTAAAATCTCAAGTTCTTAATATCCCCTTCACTCACAAACTTTGGAGACCTATTAGAATGAGAATTAGGAGCCTTAGTCATCTTATACACCCATTCACATATTTCGAGCATTGGAGGTACTTACATATATTTCTGTAAGCATACATATAAGATCCTTAAATGATTCATCTGAACCTGATTTGTATGCTAATATGTGTATTATGCTCGAACTCGTTTAAAAATATGTGCTTTGGAAATCTCTATACTTGGTTGCCTGATTTAAATGCTCATGCTAGTGTTTCCATATCTGCTATTTGTGCTGCGGTGAAATTATAGGCAACTAACACCTTTTGTGTGGGATTAGACTCCAAGTCATACACTGGTTTGTTTCATCTACAAAACACTTACTTTGATAGGTTCGTTGCAAACCAGTAAATCTATGATTTGGAGAATAATAACTTGTTTGTTAGATCACGTTTGTTTGTTCTTGTACAAATGCCTAACAGATAGGGACTGATGCCTATGGATAAAGAATCTTCAAGAATAATGGAAAGAAGACAAGGGGAGCTTACAGTTCATTAAGTATGTGAATCTTTGGAGCATTGCTTTGCAAGGGATAAGTGATGACACTTTTAGACACGAAGATGATTTCTAGTTGTCTATGACTAGTTCATTAAGTTAATCAGCTTAATACTCATCATATGCGCCCACAAATTCCAAATCCTATAGCTTAACCTTACCACATAATGGAACCCGAAACCATCACTACCATCCACATCACCATACCCACCCCACATTCACCCATCCATCCACCCTTTCGCACGTACAACCATCACCATCAGGGACCATTCATATGAAGGAATATATACGGGATTAAATTGGAAAACTGAAGATCTCAGCCGATAAAAGAACAACATTAGATTCATTACATCAGTTTGTTGGTGAAAATCTAGGGTTATCAAACATTTGGTGCTTCTTGGCTGATCCTGCTTGTGTCGGAGGGCGGCATCACTTCACATTATTTTCTACAATCTATCCTTTTCGTCTTTGTTATTTTCGAGAGAAGTTGGTGATTTGAGTGGATGTTGGATGATAAATAGGATCCAAGAGATGACGAGCATTCAAGAAAGAAACCGTGGAGTCAAAGGCAGACAAACAAGCTCATACACCTGCGGACCATGGAACTTACATACATCTCTGAAGGAAGAAGCGTGGTCTATCTTCTCTCGAAACTCGCATGTGCCAATGATCTTCAAAGACTTAAGTGTGGGATTTCATCCCACATTATATACACTTAGCAAGAATCGTTTCCAGATATTAAACACTAAAGTGTGGGATTGACTAATGAGAATCGCCACTTACAATATGGGATGATTCATTGCTAAGTTTGGACTCCTGGTACCAACTGCCAGATCAACGTATTTGAAGCTGAGCCGTTCTAAATGCAAGTAGTGGAGAAAGAATCACATCGACTCTTCTCTTCTCAATTTCCGATCTCAGCTTCATAACGTTAATCGTTATCTGGGGAGTTTCCTAAACCTTCACTCCGTTTCTTGATTTAAATTTTGCTTTGTTAGCCTGTTAATCTAAGATGTAATCTATACTCTATCCTAAAGCTTATCACTATGTGTGGGATTCCAGCCCATTACATACACTTGAGCAACATTTTCTATATGTTCAAACTCTAAGTGTGGGATTACACTTTACAGTATAATCTCAACTCAAGAGAACTGATGTGACTCAAATAGTCATGTTTTTAAGGGCAATATTCCGCACTTTTTGGACGTAACTTTAGTGAAAACATTCCAAAATGATCATTATTTACTAAAATTCACTAAAGTGGTCTAAATATAGGCGTTGCTGCAAAAATCACCTAAAACGTCCAATTAACAAGCAAATCAGGGCGAATAAACGTGCACAAAATCCTCCGGCCTCATTTACCTTATATAGATCACATTCTAACTTCATCATATGATAAAATAGGTAAAATCGAGACGGGAAAATCAAGAATCATGCAAATCGGATAAAGAACGAAGAAGACTGAGCAGTATCAGACCCTATAAAGTCATTTTGGCTATGCTTGAGCTATACACATCCAATTTCAGTGAAGTTGGCATCATTAGAAGCGTAACGGAATTACGAAGACACAGGCAAAAGAATCAGGTAAAACGGACGCATAACGAAGGAGATACGCGCGTTTTAAGCAACGAACGAAATCAGACGGACACCGTATACGGCCTTGGCAACCGTATACGGCCTCTTACACACCGTATACGGCCCCACCAAGGCCGTATACGGCCCCCTGCCCCCGTATCGTGCTTCGTTTGCTTGTACGTGCTGTTTCACGAGTTGTACGGCTGATTTTTGAGCTTTGCCTATAAATAGGGAGTCACCCCTCCTCATTCTACACACCTTAACACATTCACACACTCTCACATTTCTCTCATTTTCATTTCTCTCTTTCTTTCACTTTCTCTCTCTAACTTTCTCTCTCTAGCACTACTCTTAGGAGTTAGAGGAGAAAGGTTAGGGTTGAGCTTACGGTTCGAGTCTAGAGGAAGGTTTAGCTTGGTAATCTTGTTGTAACGAGTTTTTCAAGTTCAGACTATTTGTAATCCTCTGTATTACGCTGCTGTATTCCCGGTGATATCTAAACTTTACTTACTGTTATAATGCTTGTGCTTTATGTTATTTCAGTTTGTATTCCGCATATTGCCATGTTTATAGAGTAGTTTAATATTGTGATTGCTGAAATGTAGATATTAGGAGTAGGGATGATGTTAAATTAATGTTTCATTTATACGATTGCAAATTGTTATGCTGTGTATCTGGTTAAGCTTATCCTGAATATAGATCTAGTCTCTCATCACCCTTTCCAGACTTTCACGTGACTGTTGCCCTAGGATAGGATCTGATCAACCCTAATACTATGAATATACAGTTATCTCCAGTTATAGTATGAAACTATGAACTTTCCTTTAAAAGGCACGGTACTTCGTATAGCGTTGGAAACACCTCGTGTGGAGTACAAATACGTGGAAGCTAAGGAAATGCCATGGATTGTTTCATTGTGAATTACCTAGAAGTGATCCTTCTAGAACTGTGGTCTAGGAATCAAAGCTGTGGAAATGCTTAAATGCCCAGTACACCGTCAGTACATCTAGGGTTTGGAACACTGTGGAAATGCCTAATTGCCCTGTACACCGTGATTATTCCTAGGGATGAACGCCTGACTGTAAAGGAGGGTCTATATTCATGATGGTTAAGTATGTGCTTCAATAGAAACAATACAGGGTAGTGTCAATCATATACCTAGACATGCAAAACCCTAATCACACCAATAGTTTAACATACACAGGATACAATCAGTATTTGCTATAATAAAAGTAAATAGATGATTAGGTGTTAAGAAAGGTCAGTAAATACAATTGCGGTCTGTTGCCTTATGCCTGATCCCTAGAACATTTAGGGTGACTTTGTCTTAGTTAAGCAAAGGCTCAGGAGGGTTTGAAAACAGCCTGATCTGATCAGAATCATGATAACCTAGGATTCCAGTGACATATGTTTCTAGGATTTCACCTGAACGTAGGGTCCTAGTGTTTACACCAAAAGTTTGTTTACTCTTTATCTGGTAAATCTCCAATCAATTTTATAATGAACATCATCCCAAAACCCTAGTATCCAAGTTTCAGCAATCACATCTCTACCTGTCTGCTTAAACCCTAATTTCATTTCTCGTTATTTACTTTTCTGCATTTAGGATAATTATAAAACAAAACCTTCCAAACAAAAATCTATCTACCTACCCCCGTCCTAATTGCGACCATAATCTTTGGTGCCGCTTTATTTCAATTCGCTCCGATTTAAGAACGACCTCGAGTTATACTTACTGCTTGCTCCCAAGGTAGGTAGTACTTATAGTTTGAGCCCCAGCTCATACAAATTTAAAACTCACTGTCCGCCACTTCTGTTGCTGTTGGAACAACGACCAGAGCCAAATCCGACCGACCGATAGGAGCCGCGACAAGTTTTTGGCGCCGCTGCCGGGGATCGTAGAGTGTTACGATTTGAAGCCACCTTAGATATTCTAGCTTTTAGGAGATCCTTTCCAATTAGGTTTTC